>JAJJWW010011339.1:0-49854 GCA_023531295.1 Papaver armeniacum | reverse complement strand
AAAGAAGACCCGAAAAATGTTGCCCCTCTTCAAAAGGCAGGTAATTTGGGGTTTGGGAACTCATGAGAACTCATGGATGTTTGGGCAGTATCTAGATTTCATTTTCCATGCATAATTTTTCATTTTGCTGCACATGAGAATGCCAAAACGGTGAATGTTGCAAGTTAATAGACTTTGTTTATGATACTCAGGTGGCCATTTCACGTGGTTTGGACGGTATTGGACTAGCTATGGTTACACCAGCCATTTAGTCCCTTGTTGGCGATTCAACTGACGACCATAACCGCGGTGTAGCTTTCGGCTAGCTTGGACTAATATGAAATATTTGGTCAATTCTGGGTGGCGTTTTATCAATTCTTCTGGCTTCTACGTCATTCATGGGTATTGCTGGTCGGAGAATTTGGTTCCATCTCGTTGCAATGGTAACCATCACAGTCGGAATTTTAGCACGATTGTATGCTAAAGATCCTATGTTTGTAGACAGAAACAGTGTGAATGGGGATTCAAGTCCAGGAAAATCATTATCATTAGAGTTGAAGGAATTTTTTAAGAAGCAAAATCAGTGATGAGAATCACGTGATTAAAATATAAATGATTATCTATCTAATGATAATGGGGGTTTGATTTCACTTACCGTGGAGATGGTGGATCAAGGGGAAGTAGTGCATGGAAGGAACTAAGGAACAAGAAGACGAGAGTTTTGTAGAGAAACCGCGAGAAAAATAAGTAGTATATGAGATTTGCTACATTTAGCAACAAGCCTTTAAAGTAAGCCCTTAATTACAATATGCCCCTAAATCTCTTGCTACACATCCTTTTTATTTTCTATAATCACGATTTAATCCTTCATTGTTTTCTTTAACACAAACCACCCCTAGACAAATTCCCCTTTTGCTGCCCCCGATTATGTGCTGCCCCAAGTCAACCTTCGTTGACCTCCCCTCGGGGCCGAGCACTGCGTGGATTTCTCGGTTGCTCGTAGATAATTTTTCATCTTCGCATCTACACTGTCCACATTCTTCCCCGGGTTAGCAACAGAAAGTTCATTTGTTAAAGTGATCATTCTGCGAGAAAAGGAAAGTTCTTTAAATGTTCAATTAAAAGTTATAATTGACTAGATTATTAAGAATCCACAGGCAAACTTCATTTTCAGATAGCCCTAGGTGCACGATATGATTTATTCTAAAAACATAATGTGTATTTATGGCACTTGAGTATACAGGGCCAAAAGCTGTATATACTAATTTTGGTAGAACTTTGATAAGCCTTTGTCAGTCAGTAACCAAATGAAAGACTTGAAATCAATAAAGTGTCCAGATTTAATACACATCATTGATTACCCGACGTAAATGGGAAATCAAGAAATAAGACACTTAAAATCATTTAGGATAATAAAATTATCCAACAGAGCTTTCAGCTTGTGCTCGTCATATGTTATCTCAATTGTCGGGCTGTACAAACCGTAAGATGTTGAATCATTTTTGTCTGCAATACATTGCCTTGGCCTAAGGATCTAGGTAAAGTTTTTTTTGAAGCAGATCTAGGTAAAGTGTTAGTCACTAAGTTCACAATGTTGTCTAAGGATTCACTGATAGGCCCTCGTCGGCAAAATCAAAACACATCAAATTAATTAATCAGAAAGGAGCAAAACCCCAATTTTTGATTTATGAAGATGTTGCATGCTTCAGTTAATAAGAACATGATCGATAATCCACAATGATTATGTTTTGCTTCTCCATCCGTGTATTAGCACCTCGCACATAAAAAAATGATTACCGTGACGAAGCCTAAAAGATCAACTACTAACAGATCTTTCTCTATCTCATTGATTCGAGAGAAATAAAGAGACATATAAAGAGTTAGGTTCACCGATACATAATTGGATTTGGCTATTCATCTGTTCTTCAAAAACCACACCTACAAGTAAAACAAAACAAAATAATTAGAACAAAGTTTATATTGATCAATCGGAACACATGATCGATCAGGAAAACAAATCAAAACATATTGACGAACAAAGAAAAGCAGAAAGACGGGAGAAGGAGAAGAGAACGAGAGAGAGAATAGATTTTGTTTTCTTCGAAGTAATAATTTGACGGATTTTGACGTGAGTGTTACGGTTTTAGGTTGACTGCCATTAATAGTTTGGTTTTAGTTTATTTTTTTATTTTTTCCCTCACGCTGGTTTGTTTTTCACGGCGATTGTTAATGAGAATTATTAGGGGTAACATGGCGATTGTTAATGAGAATTCTCAGGGATGACTTGGCACAAAAAGAGAGAATTTCTAAGCAATTTCAGAAGGTGAGGGTCACCGTGCGTCATGGGAACCCATATGACTTAGGGTTTTAAAGGAGTTAGATGTTAATGAGAATTATTAGGAGTAACATGGCGATTGTTAATGAGAATTCTCAGGGATGACATGGCACAAAAAGAGAGAATTTCTAAGCAATTTCAGAAGGGGAGGGTGAGGGTCACCGTGCGTCGTGGGAGCCCATATGACTTAGGGTTTTAAAGGAGTTAGATACTATTTTCGCTCTTTTTTTTAGTCCTGCTCGGTTTAGGAAGCATGGCTATTTCCTTATGTGATACCATGCTAGGAAAGGAATGTCATTCTAAGTAGGACTCCCCTTCTTTCCCTATTAAACCAAGTTGTTGGCCTGTATTTTTTCTCATCAGTGTTCTTTTTATTTTTCTGTCTTCGGTCTCTGTTAAAATTTCCTGAGATTCTTAGGGTTCGGAGTTGAGGGGACAAGATGGCGCTAGATCAGCTGGAAGAAGGATGGGCAACAGTGCAGATGGGGATTACAAAGCTGATTAATATTGTTGAAGGTTTCACGAATCACCAATGGATGTGGAAATTAGGATGAAGATGTACACAACAGTTTACAATCTGGGCTCTCCTCCTTCTGATTATTCCTGAAGAGCGAGCTTTACAAAAGGTACGAAGGCGTTTTTAATGATCACTTGAGTTCCAAAGTTTTACCGAACTATTTAAGAGAAGCGTGATGATGATGTATCTATGTTGGAAGAACTCGTTGAGAGGTGGGACAATCACAAGCGAGAGCCGATCCTGTGCGTTTTAGGGCTCGGTGCGAACTTAATCGTATGTGGCCTTTTTACGTTCAAAATTTTTTCTCCCAAAAATTTCAAATAGCAATGAGAATACTGAAACTAAGATGATTCATATACATATATAGCTATGATAAGCATAGACAAGTTCTTTACGGTTATAAGCATTGCTTTTATACATGTTGTCTAGTTCAACACAAAAAAAGGGTCCAAAAAAGATTGTCGACTAGTTTTTCTAATATTTACCGTCCGTATCTTTGTAAATGACTTCAACTTCTCCCATCCGTGACTTAGTTAACCAAAATCTATGTACACTGAAAGATATATAAAGACTAAAATTGTTAGCAAACCAAAAATACAAATGGAAGACTTTAGAAAATTAATATCAAATTCGAATATGACGTGCATATATACCATTCAGAAGATCATCAACGGAAATTTAGCCGTCTTGAATTCACTCGTTGCAAAATCATCGATTAAGGAATCGATATCAACGTCGTCAAGAAGACCATGCTCAATCGATATCATAGCCGACCCATTGAGTCTTTCTTGGGCCATGGTAGTACGTAAAACGACTTCAATATGTTTAATTTTGAAAAGCTTCTTCTGCTCGATGCCATTCAGTAATCTGGAATTGTTAAGAGTACTCTATATGCAATAGATGTAATTGGAAAGCTATCTTGACGTTTTAAGAAATTAAATATACCAACTCGCTGTGGTTATTTCCCTTGGTAATATTTCACGTAAAACTTTCAACTCAAGCAAACAAATCGTTTGCATCAATATCCGACGTTTCCTTGTGTCTTAGTGCAGCTTCAAGATTATCACAACGAGCTTTCAAATGATCATCATCCATTGAGTTTAAAGTATCCGAACTAAACAAGAAACCAAATATGTCGTCACATGCTTTATATTTCTCAAACCTTCTTTCAAGTGAACTAATAGCTTGATCAACAATAGGCAAGAAAAACTTAGTTCGAAAGATTCTTCAGATGATTGGATTGTTTCCTCACAATTTCCAATCTCATCAAAAAATTGTGTTCCAGGAATTATACGACCCACGTGAAAATCAGCTTCAACTCCCAATTGATTAGCAATATCTTTGGCGGTGGTTAAGGCCTTCCCAAATTCCTTGTCTCTATAATTTTGAAAATATTTTAGAAGTCCTTTCACTTGACGCATAGCATCGTCGATAAGCATATCCTTAAACTGCAATGATTTACTAACCAAATTAACAACATCTAACAAATCATACCAAATCACCATGCTTAATAAAAACTCAAAATTTCCGACACTATGTTTTGCTAAGTTTTTTGCTTTAAACTTAGATGCAGTATCCTTGTCATCCCCATTATCTCCTACCTTAAGCAATGCTTTTCTTATATCAAGAACTTGAAACCGAACTGCCTTCACACTTTCAATGTGACTTTCCCATCTCATATCCGACAATGGTTTGACGGTATAACCTTTCACATATTCTTTGAAAATATCCCACCGTTTTGTAGATGCAGGAAAAATCTTGTAAATCGATTTAATGTTTCAAAAAATCTGTAGCTCCCTTACAAGAAAGTGCCATATCAAGAAGTGTTAAATTTAAACAATGAGCCCCACAAGGTGTATACATTGCTCTTGGATTTACAGCCAACAACTTCTTTTGTACACCATTTTTGCATCCACTCATATTTGCCCCATTATCATATCCTTGCCCACGAATGTTGTTAATGTCAAGATCAAGATCTTCCAAAACACTTTTCAGTACATCAAATAGTCCCCGTGCAGTTGTGTCAACTACTTTTAAGAATCCCATGAAGTATTCTTGAATTTTTATTGGACTTTCACTAGTATCTACACACCGAATAATCAAAGACATTTGCTCTTGGTGGCTCGCATCCGGAGTACAATCAAGCAATATAGAAAAATACTTGGCAGCCTTAATTTTCTGAATGATGGCACTTTTGATTTTAGAAGCTAGCAAATCAATCAACTCATTTTGGATCTTAGAACTAAGATAAGTGTACTGAATTTCATTATTTTTAATTCTTCTCATATGTTCTTTCATTACCGGATCCCACTCGGCAATCATTTCAATCAAACCTAAAAAATTTCCATTACTATTTTCATAAACTTTCTCATTTGTTCCTCGAAAAGCCAAGTTATGTATGCTAAGATATTTCACAACAGAAATAATTCTCTTCAATACTTGCTTCCAATGTTCCTTATCTTCATTAATCTGACGTTGAAGTTGCCTATCAATTGTATCATTTAACTCTAGCCTTTCACGTAGTTCAAGCCAAAGTCTCATGTTAACATTGTGTACTTTACAATTCTCATGCTTACTAAGAGTTCGGCTAAAATGAATAGTCTTGAAACTTCCCTTTTTACTTTTTCATGCTTCTGCGCGTCGAAACACACGTATTACACGTCTAAATCCTATACAATCCCGTGTATATCTCTTCTCGGCACATGCTCTCTGTTTTCTTCTCGCGAAAATTCCAACCAAATTTAGACGACCCGATCGACCCATACAAGCCTGTTAGGCCCAAAGGAAGATACCCAATCAATTTCATTTATTTAGTCTCACGGGAAAAGCTTCAAAATCGCAAAACCTAATTCGGGTTCTTTGAAACCCGAGATTTTCCATAAAAACCGGGATTTGAAATGGAGAAGAAGGTCACCCCCTTATCCAACAGTGGGGGTGCGAATATCAATTGGGTGCCCTTAGTAATTGGGTTACCCCTTATCCAAAGTGGAGTCCTAATATCAAATGTCCTCACAGGGGTGTTAGAGCAACTTTTAAAGAAATTTTCCAACAATCTTTATTTCCAAAAAATACCTACAAACACACAAAACACCATAATAAGGACAAAAACGAGTACTAACAATGCAAAACATTGAGAACAAATTAGACACATAAATGCGTCTATCAGCACTTCTTCACGGTCATTATCGATGAGGTTGGGATCATTTTCTATTTCATTATGGTCCAAACTGGGAACAACATTTTCATTTTCAGTTGAATGTGGAATTATTATAGGTGCAATCTTAACAAGAAATCTATTTAAAGCTCATCTTTGTGATTCCTTGAATGCTAGCTCTTTTATCTTCTTTAAAACTTTCCCATGACCAGACTTTTCTTTTCTTAAACTCTTAACCATCTTTCAAACAAACTAATGATTGTTATTACCTGATTAAAGCCAATTCTCCGGATTCCAACTAACAAAAACAGAACCAAGCAGTAGCAATCCAAATTCAAACCCACAACACCGTAGCTTTATTCCACAATCCAAACTCAAACAGTCAAAACCCACATCACATAGCTTTGTTCCTATACACCAAACCAATAATAATCAACAAATGAACAAAAGATTTACCAACTACCAAACTAGACAACCAGATCAAAATTCAAACCTAATCAAGGTGACAAGGTGAAATTGACCTAAATTAGATAACAAGATGAAATCATCACTAATTACTAAACCCTTAAATCTTTCGAATTAAATCAAAAAGAACATTCAGCACCAAATAAACTAAAATTCCATTACTGGTCTTACATTTTCATAAAAAAAAATAAAAATCGGTTACCTTGAATTGAATCCTTGAAAGAAGAAGGAGGACTAGGGTCTTAATAGTTAGCTTACTTCACTAAATAAGAGTGGTTGATTAGCCTTGTCAATCGATATGTTATCCCAAATAGAAGACAAGAGAAAACTAGGGTAGTTTGGTTCTGTTCGAGAGAAATTGGGAATTCTTAAGAAATCTTCCCCTAACAGATGATAAAAGACGTGAAAGAAATAGGTAAGGCAAAAATAGAAAAAAGACGTGAGCCTTGGCTAATAGGGAAATAAGTTATAACTTGGGCTTAGTTTTTGTGCATGAAAAAAGGCCTTGGCCTGCGATGGGCCTAGTGCGTCGCACCTCCTGCACCCCCTCAGGCCCGGCTCTGCATCTATTCACAGTTGTTGCAAATAATACCAACAAACTAAAGTCCCAAGCGGGAACTCGTAGAAATTCCTAGTTTGATAAAATTAACTTGTCGACATTCCAAATTAAAAATGCGATTCGATCATCATTTAAATAGACTGTCGTTTTGTGCTAAAAAAATATCAGTGCAATTTTTTTCGAAATTCAAAAAGTTGAATCTGAGCTGGGAACTCTTCTTTCATATCCTTAAAAAGAACGCGCAATTGCGGGATACTTATATTAACTGGGGGATATGAAAAACTATTCCCATCCTTAGTATCTTGCTAAGAGGTGTTCTAAAAGTGTATAAAGTCAAAGTTACCCTTTCAAATATTAAATAATTATTTCTTTATTTTTATGTTCTTAACTTTTTTAAAAATTTTTTTTTTCATTATTTTCTTTTTAACTTTTCCATTTCTTTTTTAATTTTTTTTTAATTAATTTTTCTTAAAACAGAAGAATAAAACTTGATTTTTTTTAAAAAATAAAAATTAAATTTTTTTATAATAAAATAGAAAAAGATTTAAATTTATTAAATTTTATTCAAAAATACGATTTTTTTTATGACAAAAAAAATTTAAGAAATATTATTTAATTTTTTATTAAAAATTAGTTTTTATGAAAATAATTTTTTGTTAAAAAATATTAAATTTGTGAAAAAAATATTTTTATATTAAAAATAAAATATTAAATAGATATTAAAATATAAGGGCATTTTAGGAATAATAGAAATATATGGATAAGGGGTTTTGAAAATTACTTCAAAATGACCATATTTTGTTTTATTATCATATCCCCTAATTAATATAAGTATCCCCCAATTGCGCGTTCCTTAAAAAGTGTTATATTTGCATTAATTTTTAGAACTGCTAATTGTTTTCAAAAATGAATATTGACTGTGTGCTCGTATCAATGTATAATTGGCATGTAGATTTTCAATCTACATTTTAGGAATATAGAGAAGGGTCAAGATTAATTCACATATTGATTTTACCTAAGACAATGAGTTAGAATTTTAATGAGAATTTATTTGGGAGTTATTCCTCTCATTTAATGTCAAACCGTTACTTTTATTCTAAATTAAACGCCCATTAACTTAACTCTTAATTTAATCCTCACTTAATGTCAAACCGTTAATTTAAGATGACCTTCTAAGATGATAACAAATACTCACTTTGTAAACCATCAAAAGGTTATAAATATGAAGAGATGTAATTTCAATGTTTATATGATACAAAGAATTAAAAAAATAACAAATATAATCAAGAAACTTCAATCCATTTGATACAAACATGTACACGACTCTAATCCAACTAAGAGTATGAAAAGTTAAGAAATCCTATTCTGGAGGCCAAAGTTAAAGGAATGACAATGAAACCGTCATTTTCTTCATCATTTATTTTCACTCCATGTAAATCCTATGATTTTGGCCTTAAGAAATCAAAGTCTAATTGGACAATTCCCTATCCAGAGAAAAATAAAAAAATTTGTGTATAAAAAATAGAAATTAAATGGACCGTCCTTTATGTTCCAAACTGTATATCTCCGTCCAAATAAAAAAAAACCATTGTCCCTTATAATATAATAAATATTTGATCGGTACCTTTTATTTGCATAAATGACATAAAAATTGCATGAGGCACCATGAATCCATTGATGTTAAATGAATATTGGATTTGTGTGCTCGTATCAATGTATAATTGGCATGTAGATTTTCAATCTACATTTTAGGAATACGAGAGAAGGGTCAAGATTAATTCACATATTGATTTTACCTAAGACAATGAGTTAGAATTTTAATGAGAATTTATTTGGGAGTTATTCCTCTCATTTAATGTCAAACCGTTACTTTTATTCTAAATTAAACGCCCGTTAACTTAACTCTTAATTTAATCCTCACTTAATGTCAAACCGTTAATTTAAGATGACCTTCTAAGATGATAACAAATACTCACTTTGTAAACCATCAAAAGGTTATAAATATGAAGAGATGTAATTTCAATGTTTATATGATACAAAGAATTAAAAAAATAACAAATATAATCAAGAAACTTCAATATATTTGATACAAACATGTACACGACTCTAATCCAACTAAGATATGAAAAGTTAAGAAATCCTATTTACCGACCAAAGTTAAGGGAATGACAATGAAACCGTCGTTTTCTTCATCATTTATTTTCACTCCATGTAAATCCTATGATTTTGGCCTTAAGAAATCAAAGTCTAATTGGACAATTCCCTATCCAGAGAAAAATAAAAATATTTGTGTATAAAAAATAGAAATTAAATGGACCGTCCTTTATGTTCCAAACTGTATATCTCCGTCCAAATAAAAAAAAACCATTGTCCCTTATAATATAATAAATATTTGATCAGTACCTTTTGACTGCATAAATGACATAAAAATTGCATGAGGCACCATGAATCCATTGATGTTAAATGAATATTGACTGTGTTCTCGTATCAATGTATAATTGGCATGTAGATTTTCAATCTACATTTTAGGAATATAGAGAAGGGTAAAGATTAATTCACATATTGATTTTACCTAAGACAATGAGTTAGAATTTTAATGAGAATTTATTTGGGAGTTATTCCTCTCATTTAATGTCAAACCGTTACTTTTATTCTAAATTAAACGCCCATTAACTTAACTCTTAATTTAATCCTCACTTAATGTCAAACCGTTAATTTAAGATGACCTTCTAAGATGATAACAAATACTCACTTTGTAAACCATCAAAAGGTTATAAATATGAAGAGATGTAATTTCAATGTTTATATGATACAAAGAATTAAAAAAGTAACAAATATAATCAAGAAACTTCAATCCATTTGATACAAACATGTACGACTCTAATCCAACTAAGAGTATGAAAAGTTAAGAAATCCTATTTACCGACCAAAGTTAAGGGAATGACAATGAAACCGTCATTTTCTTCATCATTTATTTTCACTCCATGTAAATCCTATGATTTTGGCCTTAAGAAATCAAAGTCTAATTGGACAATTCCCTATCCAGAGAAAAATAAAAAAATTTGTGTATAAAAAATAGAAATTAAATGCACCGTCCTTTATGTTCCAAACTGTATATCTCCGTCCAAATAAAAAAAACCATTGTCCCTTATAATATAATAAATATTTGATCAGTACCTTTTGACTGCATAAATGACATAAAAATTGCATGAGGCACCATGAATCCATTGATGTTAAAAGAATATTGACTGTGTGCTCGTATCAATGTATAATTGGCATGTAGATTTTCAATCTACATTTTAGGAATATAGAGAAGGGGTCAAGATTAATTCACATATTGATTTTACCTAAGACAATGAGTTAGAATTTTAATGAGAATTTATTTGGGAGTTATTCCTCTCATTTAATGTCAAATTGTTACTTTTATTCTAAATTAAACGCCCATTAACTTAACATTAATTTAATCCTCACTTAATGTCAAACCGTTAATTTAAGATGACCTTCTAAGATGATAACAAATACTCACTTTGTAAACCATCAAAAGGTTATAAATATGAAGAGATGTAATTTCAATGTTTATATGATACAAAGAATTAAAAAAAATAACAAATATAATCAAGAAACTTCAATCCATTTGATACAAACATGTACACGACTCTAATCAACTAAGAGTATGAAAAGTTAAGAAATCCTATTCTGAAATGTAAAGTTAAAGGGAATGACAATGAAATCGTCGTTTTCTTCATCATTTATTTTCACTCCATGTAAATCCTATGATTTTGGCCTTAAGAAATCAAAGTCTAATTGGACAATTCCCTATCCAGAGAAAAATAAAAAAATTTGTGTATAAAAAATAGAAATTAAATGGACCGTCCTTTATGTTCCAAACTGTATATCTCCCGAGTCAAATAAAAAAAAACCATTGTCCCTTATAATATAATAAATATTTGATAAGTACCTTTTACACGCATAAATGACATAAAAATTGCATGAGGCACCATGAATCCATTGATGTTAAATGAATATTGACTGTGTTCTCGTATCAATGTATAATTGGCATGTAGATTTTCAATCTACATTTTAGGAATATAAAGAAGGGTCAAGATTAATTCACATATTGATTTTATTTTACCTAAGACAATGAGTTAGAATTTTAATGAAAATTTATTTGGGAGTTATTCCTCTCATTTAATGTCAAACCGTTACTTTTATTCTAAATTAAACGCCCATTAACTTAACTCTTAATTTAATCTTCACTTAATGTCAAACCGTTAATTTAAGATGACCTTCTAAGATAATAACAAATACTCACTTTGTAAACCATCAAAAGGTTATAAATATGAAGAGATGTAATTTCAATGTTTATATGATACAAAGAATTAAAAAAAAATAACAAATATAATCAAAAACTTCAATCCATTTGATACAAACATGTACCACGACTCTAATCCAACTAAGAGTATGAAAAGTTAAGAAATCCTATTTACCGACCAAAGTTAAGGGAATGACAATGAAACCGTCGTTTTCTTCATCATTTATTTTCACTCAATGTAAATCCTATGATTTTGGCCTTAAGAAATCAAAGTCTAATTGGACAATTCCCTATCCAGAGAAAAATAAAAAAATTTGTGTATAAAAAATAGAAATTAAATGGACCATCTTTTATGTTCCAAACTGTTTATCTCCGTCCAAATAAAAAAAACATTGTCCCTTATAATATAATAATAAATATTTGATCAGTACCTTTTGACTGCATAAATGACATAAAAAATGCATGAGGCACCATGAATCCATTGATGTTAAACTAAAAATTAAAGAGAAAAGCTAATAACAATGATCCAACTAAGAGTATGAACAGTTAAGAAATGCTATTTACTGACCCAAGATAAGGACATAACAATGAAACAATCGTTTTCTTCGTCATTTATTTTCACTCCATGTAAACATCAATTTTTGGCGCCGCCGACGCGGGCTTGTCTTTAGGCTAGAGTTTTTAGATTTTTCTTTTAGGTTTTTATTTATTTGTTCTTCTTTACGTTTTTGGGTTTTTGTCTTTTCCTTTCAGATTTTGGGATTTGGAGCGAAAGAAAAATTTGCCAAAGCTTTTGGTGGATACTTGGAGATTTGGAGTTAAAGACAAAGCGAAAAGAGCGAAAGAAGAAGATTTTTTATATTTTATAAAAAGAGAGAAAAAAAAAAGAGGCATTTTTATTATTTATTTTTTTAGATATTTTTTTTTTAGACTTTCCTTTTCTTTTGTGCTTTTACTTTTTGGACTTGGACTTTGGACTTGGACATTCTTTTATTTTTAAACCCTACGGAAGGGTAGTATTAAATATTAAAGCTTATTTTACGAGAGAAGGACGGTGATTACGATATCACCTCGGCCTCGGGTTTGTACATGACATAGGAGTCGTGGCCCAGTCGACTACAACGGTTTATCCCCGTGCAGTGCGGGAGGTAAGTTTGTCGAAACACTCGCGAATCCCACGCTGGCGAGTTCTTGTATTCCTTCGTTTGCATATATGTCGAGGACTTGAAACAGCTGTTTTAAATTCTAGTAAAGGGCAAGGGACTGGCCATGTAAGATAAGGGTTCGGATTTCATCAGTTCTCTTCTTGCCCGCCTTAGGAAAATGATACTTAACGAACCTAAGCTTTAAAATTTGGAATAGAACGAGACCGATAGGGTAACGAGCTTAGTAGGAAAGTCGCTTGAAAAATATTGGTTACTCTTTTAGCATACTTCGAAGTTCATGATGGTTTTGTGTGAAGTTGAATGCGTGACTCTACTTGTAGCCTTGTAATAGCGGTGAGGCCTTGGGTATCAAATATCCACCGAGCTTCCCTCGCCTTGATTCAACTTACTTTGACTCGGATTGATCCGGAGGGTTTGCTTAGATTGTAACGAATTCCCTTTCGAACGATTAGAAGGTGGTCTAGAAAACAATCTAATTGGAGCCATCATGCTTTTTGTTTGCTAGATATCATTAGGTTTCTTTGTGGTGGAGTCGACCTTGTTTTTGTTTGCATAGAACTTCCCTTCCATTTAGGATTTTCTTTTCCTTTTGTTTTGTTTTTCTAGTGTATGCCGAGGTCATTAGAGAGCGGGCTTGGAAAAGAAACACTCTAGGTCGTTTGATTAGTGACAAACCTAGTAGTTCTTCTTGTGAAGGCGGGGAACTCGAAGACTCTTCTTTTGAGAGCCCCGTTTTGGAAACTTCAGTTTTGAAAATCTGTCTCTTAGTGAGGAAAGTACCCCTAGTACTTGATTGTGCCAACGATGGCAACTTTGAAAGATTACATGTTCCCAACTAGGACCAAACGAGCTTCATGCATTAAATTGCCCACCAATACGGCTAACTTGAGATAAAAGCTAGTATCTTTCGGATGATCCCTATATTCTTAGGAAAGATGATGAGAACCCTTATTTTCATATTAGGGACTTTGAGGAAATTTGTGGGACGGTTAGAATAAAAGACCTTCTTGATGAAGTTTTGAAACTTAAGATGTTCCCATTTTCCTTAAAAGATAAAGCCAAGACCTGCTAAACAACCTACCATCTGGATCCATTGAAACATGGCGGGAACTTATTCTTTTTTTCTATATGAAATTCTACCCTAAGCATAAAGCTGCACTTGTTAGGCGGAAAATTAGTGCTAGTGTGCAACAAGAGGGAGAGTCACTTTATAGGTTTTTAGAGAGATTCAATGATCTCCTATCTCGGTGTCCTCACCATGGATTTGATAAGATGAAACTTGTAGGGATTATTTATGATGGTTTAGACTATTCGACCAAAGCCATGGTCGAGTCTATGTGTCTTTGGTGAGTTTACTAATAAAAGTCTTGAGGATGCCTTTACCTTCTTAGGAGTTGTTGCTTTGAGAAATCCCAACCGGTGGGAGTCTTGTGTTGAACCCCTAAAAGACTCTTGGTTAATAGAAGTAGCACCAATGTGGTAGATACAAGCTTCGGGTCGAATCTAAGTTTCTTTGCTTTGTCCGAGAAGGTTAGAAGCTTTGGAAATGGGTCAGTCTAAAAATAGGTCCCTTGGTGAACCTAATAGAACCTCTCAAGTATCTAGTTGTGGAATAGAGCCCGATAACTCATTTTGGGAAGGTCGGGTTAGTGAAGAGCAAGCTCATCTTTGTCTATAACAATGCTAGGTTTGAGAACCGTCAAAGTATGACCCATACTCGAGAGACCTACAACCCTGGTTGGAGAAACCATCCTAACTTTTCTTGGTCTAAGGGCGAGAATCAAGGTCGATCTAGTAATTCTCGGCCTCCCCCGGGTTTTGGTTATCTAAGAACTCTTGGGTCAAACCCGATTTGAGAACCCTTCGGATAAAAAGATCACAAGTTTAGAGGATACTCTCGCCTCATTTATTAAAAGCTCTGAAAAGATCAACCAATGGTTTGCGCAAGGATAGAAGAAAGTAAGAGTATAGGTTATGCTAACTCTCGGGCTATTTCCGAGTTGAAAACCCGGAGTTAGTCGGATAAATGAGTCTTTAAAGGGAAAAAGGTAAGTTTCCAAGTCAAACTCAGCCCAATCCTAGAGGAGTTCATCAAGTAGGTGAAGGACCATCCCATCATGTGAATGTTATTAAAACCCTTAGGAGTGGTAGAGTGGTAGACAACAAGGTAACCATGCACGATAGTGAACATGTTGTAGTTCACCTGCTTGAGCGGAAAATGATGAGGAGACTGATAGAGTCTCTAATGAGACCAATGAGGGTCATATTGAACCGAGGCTTTGTCCCTAGAGCCCCATTCCCACAGTTTGCTAGTTCCAACTAAGAGGGAGTCAACTTTAATGATATATTGGAGGTTTTTAAGCGGGTTACTATCAACCTCCCATTGTTGGAATGCG
Source organism: Papaver armeniacum (assembly GCA_023531295.1). Taxonomy (NCBI): domain Eukaryota; kingdom Viridiplantae; phylum Streptophyta; class Magnoliopsida; order Ranunculales; family Papaveraceae; genus Papaver; species Papaver armeniacum. The sequence continues at coordinate 34,971 of JAJJWW010011339.1, read as the reverse complement.
ATTAAGCAAATTCCGCTTATGCCAAGTTTCTTAAGGACTTGTGTACACGCGTAAGCTTAGTGTTCAAAAGAAAGCCTTCTAGCTAGTCATGTGAGTTCTATTATTCAGAATACCACTACTCCTAAGTATAAGGACCCAAGGTCCCCTACTATTTCTTGCACAATAGGTAAATACCGTGTTGAGAAAGCTTTGCTTGACTTAGGAGCCAGTGTGAACTTACTCCCATACCATGTGTACCTTAAGCTAGGACTTGGTGAGATGAAACCTACCCGAGATGACTCTTCGAGTTAGGCGATAGGTCCGTTAAAATTCCTCGGGGTGTGATCGAGGATGTTCTCATAAAAGGTAGACAAGTTTATTTATTCGGTGGATTTTGTTATCCTAGATACCCAACCTATCCCACGACCTAGAGAACCAGATCTAAGGTAATTTTTTAGTCGCCATTTTTAGCTACATCCAATGCGATCATTAAGCTGTCAGCTTGGTATCATGAATTTGTCTTTTGGTAATATGACTATTGGTGAACGTCTTTCATATTAGTAAGCTACCCTCTGAACTAGATGACTCGAGCATAGAAGTGGTGAACATGATAGGAACATTAGTCGAGTCATTACCAAACACTTTGTTAGAAGATCCATTAGAGAAATGCCTGGCTCACTTTGGGATTGATTTTGATGATGATGATGTGATTAATGAAGTGAATGCTTTGTTAGATTCAACCCCTTTGTTAGACACTAGTAATGGATGGAAACATAAGTTCGAACCACTACCGGTTTCTAAGTCTACCTAGTTCCTTCGTTAGAAGAGCCTCCTAAGTTGGACCTAAAACCATTGCAGGATACCCTGAAGTATGTGTTTTAGGCCCATCTGAAACTTTACATGTGATTGTTGCTTAGACTTGGATAGTGATCGGGAAAGTAGGCTAGTGACCAGTCCTTCAAAACAACAAGGAAGCTTTAGGGTGGACCATAGCGGACATTAAGGGTATAAGTCCTCTTGTTTGTATGCATCAGATATATTTAGAGGAAGATACCAAACCTTCTAGGGAGATGCAACGAAGACTAAACCCCAATATGAAAGAAGTAGTTCGAACCGAGATCCTCAAGTTGTTAGATGCAGGCATTATCTACCCTATTTCAGACAGTAAGTGGGTCAGCCCCGTTTAGGTTGTTCCCAAGAAATCCGGTATTACTTTAGTCCAGAATGATAACAATGAGTTAATCCCTACCCGAGTGACCACGGGTTGGCGTGTTTGTATTGACTATAGGAAATTGAACAAGGTCACTAGGAAGGACCACTTTCCCCTTCCTTCATCGACCGGATGCTAGAGAGATTAGTTTGGACATAGTCATTCTGCTTTTTAGATGCTACTCTGGTATAATCGGATCGTCATCGCCCAAAGATCGGGAGAAAACCACTTTTACCTGTCCCTTTGGTACCTTTGCGTATAGACGCATGCCTTTCGGGCTATGTAATGCCCTGCGACTTTTTCGGCGTTGCATGATGAGCATATTTTCGGATATGGTAGAGCGGTTCTTGGAGGTCTTTATGGATGATTTTTCGGTGTTTGGTTCGTCTTTCGATGAGTGCTTGCATCATTTGTCATTAGTGTTGACTAGATGTAAGGAAAAAGAATCTAGTGCTTAATTGGGAGAAATGTCATTTCATGGTTCGATCGGGAATTGTTTTAGGGCATATCGTATCTTCTAAGGGTATAGAGGTAGATAAAGCCAAAGTTGACCTTATTAAGACTTTACAGGTCCCAAAACCGTAAAAGATATTAGGTCATTCTTAGGGCATGCGAGGTTTTTATCGTCGATTCATTAAGGATTTTAGCTTGATTTCTAGACCTCTTTGCAATTTGCTTGCAAAAGATGTTAAGTTTGTCTTTGATGATGCTTGTTTAGAGGCTTTTGAGAAGCTTAAGACTTTACTCACTCCGCCCCCATAGTCCGGGCACCTAACTGGAACCTACCCTTTGAGATCATGTGCGATGCTTGATTATGCTATTGGTGTTGTGCTAGGTCAGCGAGAAAACAAATTACTTCATGTGATTTACTATGCTAGCAAAACTACGAATGATGCCCGATTAAACTATACCACTACGAGAGAAGGAAGGCTGTTGGCCATTGTGTTTGCCTTAGACAAGTTTAGACCCTATCTCTTGGGTTCTAAGATCGTAATCTATCTTGATCATCTTTGCTTTGAAATACCTTTTGTCTAAGAAGGATACCAAACCTAGATTGATTAGATGGATCCTTTTATTACAAGAATTTTGTCAGGACATTAGAGACAAAAGAGGTGGAGAAAATGTAGTAATGAGACCACTTGTCTAGGCTAGTTGTTAGTTCCCACGATGATTCCATTCATATAAGGGATAGCTTTCTGATGAACAATTGTTCTTTGTTTCCCAATCACCTTGGTATGCAAATATAGTGAATTATCTTGTTTCTTGGTCGAATGCCCCAACATTGGGGTAAACAAGATCGTTCTAGGTTTTTAGCCGAGGTTAAGCACTTCTTTTGGGATGATCCTTATTTATTTAAGTATTGTCCGGACAGTTATTAGGAGATGTATACCCGAGAGTGACCAGTCCGGTATTATTTCCTTTTGTCATGATCATGCTTGTGGGGGTCACTTTAGTGCTAAGAAGACTGCTAAGATATTGCGGTGTGGATTCTCTTGGCCTTCGTTGTTTAAAGACTCCCACGATTCTTGTGTTACTTGTGAACATTGCCGAAATTAGGAACCATTTCCCGTAGGAATATGATGCCCTTGAACCCGATTTTAATTGTTGAGGTCTTCGATGTGTGGGGTATTAACTTTATGGGTCTGTTTCCTAATTCCTTTGGTAACCTATACATCCTTGTCGCCGTAGAATATGTCTCTAAGTGGATTGAGGCGGTTGCGTGTAAAACAAATGACCATCGGGTTGTGATTGAGTTCTTGAAAAATAATATACTTACACGTTTTTACGTACACATGAGCTATAATTAGTGATGGAGGGTCGCACTTTTGTAATGGACCTTTTAGGCTTTTGATGAAGAAATATGGTATTACACATAAGGTAGCTACCCCGTATCATCCGAGACTAGTGGTCAAGTAGAGGTTTCTAATAGGGAGATAAAATGTATATTAGAGAAAACAGTTAATCCTAATCGGAAAGAGCTGGTAAATGCGTCTGGAAACTACCCGATGCCTTATGGGCTTACCATCTTTGCGTTTAAAACCCCTATTGGAATGTCGCCTTATCGGCTTGTTTATGGCAAGGCATGTCATTTACCCATTGAGTTAGAACATAGAGCTTATTGGGCATGTTAAGCAGCTAAATTTTTCACTTGACAAGGCGAGGAGCCCATAGGAAACTCCAGCTCAATGAGTTGGACGAGATTAAATATAGATGCTTACGATAGTGCGAAGGAGTATAAGAACAAATGAAACTTGTGCATGATAGAAATATTTCACGGAAGTCATTTTCTCCAGGTCAAAAAGTTCTTCTGTATGATACCCGCTTGCATCTTTTCCCTGGGAATTACGTTCTCGGTGGGCCAGGTCCTTTTATTGTTCGCACTTCTTTCCTCATGGAGTTGTTGAGATCGAGACACCTGGACGGTATTAGTTCTTGAAGGTTAATGGTCATAGATTGAAACCCTTTTTTAGAGCCCTTCCCTACGGGTGATGTTGAGGAGGTCCCTCACGAGGACCCCACACTTTGATTGACCATCGAGGCGATTGTATGTTGTATATTAGTTTTCTCTTCACCTAGGTACTATCTTTCCGACTTCTTTCTTTCTTGATTCCTCATGTTATTTTACTTTTGGTATTGCTCTTTCATTAGAAACATTGAGGATAATGTTAGATTTAAGTTTGGGGTGGGGAAGAAACTTCTTGTTAGTTTTTAGTTGCAATAAATAAACTCCAGAGCCTAGAAATTTATGTTTATTAAGGATGGCACTAACCAATCTAAGTGGATGGAAGCATTTTGGTTGTAGGAGTTGAGGAACCAATCTGATTAGATGGCAACATCTAAAGAGTCTATTCATAAAAAACAGAACTCAGGTGTTAGAAATAACATGATAGTTTCACCATATCTCGTTGAGTCCTTTTCACTTCTGTTTTTATTTTGTTCTTTTTAAACTATGTTTCTCTAAGTGATTAGGTGGGGCCCATGAATCAAGTTGTTACCAATGCTAGGGTGAATTAGAGTGATTGAGATACCAAAAAAAATAAAAAAAATAAATAAATAAATATTGAGACCAGACCATCAGACCAACAGGAATAAATTCAATAAAGTCGACCACTGGAACCCTTGTATATGCCCAGGTTGTGTTGACTAGAGTTAGGATTATCGACCACTTTGGTTCCCTTGTATATGCCGTGTGTTGATATTAGTCGAACTAGTATCTCAGTCCATTAGGATAGGTTCATTTTGGCGGAGGCCTTGGACCAGATATGGTAAACACCGTTCACTTAGTAAACATCAAAACCATCTATGTTTTTCTCTATATCCATCTTCTTGATCTATCCATGTGATTAGTTTTGACTCAGGGTATTGATGTCCATAGTGCGACTATCAGTAGAGCTCTGTCACTTTATATGAATTTTAGTATGTTGAGTGCAAACTCGTGTACAAAGAAATGGAATTTCGCATCGTGGTACTTCCTCCTCAGTCAATAAGTATGCCAACCAAGGAGATTCTTTAGTGCCTTCCAAGGTTACGTGTAGATAGCTAGGGTCCAGAGTAAAGGTTTTGTGGGTACACCTCACGGTAAACCCTCCCAGGAGACAACACTCCGCCACTAGGGCCACCTAGGGTTCAAATGATTTTTACTTTCTAGAATAAATTTGCTCGAGGACTAGCAAATAATAAGTTTGGGGTATTTGATAGACGCATTTATGTGTCTAATTTGTTCTCAATGTTTCGCATTGTTAGTACTCGTTTTGTCCTTATTATGGTGTTTTGTGTGTTTGTAGGTATTTTTGGAAATAAAGATTGTTGGAAAATTTTGCTCGAAAAGTTGCTCGGAACACCCCCGGAGGACATTTGATATTCGGACTCCCACTTTGGATAAGGGTAACCCAATTATTAAGGGGCACCCAATTGATATTCGCACCCCCAGCTGTTGGATAAGGGGTGACATTCTTCTCCATTTCAAATCCTGGTTTTTGGCGGGAAAATCTGGTTTCAAAGAACCAGAATTAGGGTTGCGATTTTGAAGCTTTTCTGTGAGACTAAATAGTTGAAATTGATTGGGTATCTTCCTTTGGGCCTAACGAGGCTGGTATGGGTCATTGGGTCGTCTAAATTTAGGTTGGAATTTTCGCGAGAAGAAAAAGCAGAGAGCATGTGCCGAGAAGAGATATACACGGATTTAGATGTGTAATACGTGTGTTTGGGCCAGCTGAAGACATGAAGAAGTAAAAAGGAAGTTTCAGCACTATCAAACACTCGTTGACAGCGTGGGAAGTTAATTCAGGGAAGAAATCTCGTGGCTGGAAAGAAAGATATTTTCCGAGTAATAGAGGATTATTTTGAGGTAATGAGCGAGGATTCTTGTCCCGGTTGAGTATATAAAGGTTGTTGGGGTCGATAATAAGGGGAACGGAGAGTTTGGGAGGTTTTAGAACGCTAGAAGAGCCAAAAAATCGAAGTTGCAGAGACTACCATTTCTCTGCTGCATCTCTGAAGAACGTGAAGAATAGACTATTGAAGATAGTCGTTTTCAACGGTGAAAAACGACTACCAAACGTGATAGTCGCTTAAAAGCTACGATGTGAAGCACTTATTCTCTATCGTAGTTTATAATGTGTTTGCAACAACCATAACCTGTTGCAAACCCGGTTTTCATCATTTCTCCTTTGTTCATCATTTGTAAACCATTTTTGAGCAATAATAATGAATTTTGAGCGTGTTTCCAACATGATGAGCGGCTAATTCTCCCACAACCAAGGCAATGAGGAAGCTATTTACGCATGAATAAGCGGTAACCATTTTATTTGCTCTAATTTATAATTTATAATTCACTCAATCACTTTGCTGCGAGTTTTAATTTGTTCGCAAAATTCTTTTCATTAGTTGTGATTCAATTAGATAGGTTATGCTTTGTATTAAGATAATCTATGCTTAAGGATACAATTAATTTTTGAGAATTTGTCTGATTATTTGTGAATTAAGAAACAAGGGATTTAAAAGATAATTAAAGTTTTGGGTTATTTACCGTTATTCATTCATGTGTAATAGTGGAATCAGTGTCTTGGTTATTCTCTCATATCTTGAATCAATTTTGTGTTAATTTTTCTTTATTATTAATTTTTATAAGTCTAAAAGCTTTTGCTTTCACAAGTCTCAACGAACCTTATTACTACAACATTATTGAGTCACATCAATTTTTGGAGCCGTTGTTAGGATCGAACCCGTCACCGGGTGATAAAGGGAATACTTACCACTATACTACAATTTTTGGCGCCGCCGACGCGGGCTTGTCTTTAGGCTAGAGTTTAATGTTTATAAAAACTATTACTTTTATTCTAAATTAAACGCACATTAACTTAACTCTTAATTTAATCTTCAATTAATGTCAAACCGTTAATTTAAGATGACCTTCTAAGATAATAACAAATACTCACTTTGTAAACCATCAAAAGGTTATAAATATGAAGAGATGTAATTTCAATGTTTATATGATACAAGAATTAAAAAAATAACAAATATAATCAAGAAACTTTAATCCATTTGATACAAACATGTACACGACTCTAATCAAACTAAGAGTATGAAAAGTTAAGAAATCCTATTTACCGACCAAAGTTAAGGGAATGACAATGAAACCGTCGTTTTCTTCATCATTTATTTTCACTCAATGTAAATCCTATGATTTTGGCCTTAAGAAATCAAAGTCTAATTGGACAATTCCCTATCCAGAGAAAAATAAAAAAAATTTGTGTATAAAAAATAGAAATTAAATGGACCGTCCTTTATGTTCCAAACTGTTTATCTCCGTCCAAATAAAAAAAAACATTGTCCCTTATAATATAATAAATATTTGATCAGTACCTTTTGACTGCATACATGACATAAAAAATGCATGAGGCACCATGAATCCATTGATGTTAAACTAAAAATTAAAGAGAAAAGCTAATAACAATGATCCAACTAAGAGTATGAACAGTTAAGAAATGCTATTTACTGACCCAAGATAAGGACATAACAATGAAACAATCGTTTTCTTCGTCATTTATTTTCACTCCATGTAAATCCTATGATTTTGGACCGAAGAAGTCAAAGTCTAATTGGACAATTCATTGCCTGGAGAAAAAAAAATTGTGTAAAAAAATAGAAATTAAATGGTATGGTATTAAAAAAGAACGCGCAATTGGGGGATATAAAAAGTAATTGGGGGATACAAGAAAAGGACAAAAAACTGGATCCAGATATCAATTCTGGGTCACCCCTTATCTAAGTATTTTTTTAAATCCTAATCTACCCCTCACTAATCGGTTTAGTGGTTAATAATAATTAGTAAAATCTTAAGATTTTGTTAAATGATTAGTGTGTGTTTTATTTGTTTTTGGGTGAGTGAGGTGAGAGTAGAAGGAGGGAAAAATATTTTGAGAGAGAAATTTTTTTTGGAAAATGGAGGATGATTGTGAAGAGAGGATTGTCAACTGCGAATCTTTAGCTCAACTACAACAAGGAGCATATCTTGAATCTTCAAATAACGACAACAACTCTCAATTGCAACTCATTGTTGAGCCAACACCCTTGAATGATGATTTTGACGAGTATGGAGAGTTTCATGAAGAACCAACACAAGAAAGTAAACTTGCACAACATACTAGCATCCCCAATACACAGTAAAGTCTGCTAAGATGTCGAAAAATCCAATTTTTCTTTAAACCCGCCATTTTTTCAACTGAAAAACCTCGGTGCCGGCATAATGGTTGTATGAATTCCATGCCGATAGTCAAGTAACCTGCATTGTATTCATACTACGACCATGCCGGTACACTTATATCCCCCAATTTGAATTATCAACCGGCATAGAATTCTACCAAAAATATGCCGGTATAGATTTAACCTTTTACCTACCAAGGAATATACTACGGAATATTCAACGGCATGGTTTCATTTATCGTCTACTATGCCGGTATTGAATGAAAAACATACAGAAACAATTCCATCCCAAACCAAAAACCGGCATTGAAACTTAATAAACATTAACGCCGGAATTTAGTACCCCTACGTGGTACCATCACTATCGATAATGCCAGAAAGAAACCAGCGTTGTTAAGTTACAACTTTTCAATGCTGTACCTACAAAAAAACATGCAGGAATAAATGTTTTCCAAAGCTAAATTCCGGCATTCAATATCGATTATTTTTTTAATGCCTAATTGTGTACCGGCTTGGAACAATATGTTACGATAACGCCGGCATCCTTGCTTCCGGCGTTGTAGTCTTACGAAACACATATGCCGGAATAGGTTTCAAATTTGGTCTTCCGTTTTGGTAAACTTAGACTATGCTTTCGGAACAATTGTCGAGCATGCCGGTACAAAGTTTCGGCATAGTGTTTTAATGTTGTTTGGAACTAATTTTCATTCGATCCTTAGGTGGTGCCATATATTGATCCAACAAATGCAAAGCCGCTTTATCGGGATACGTCGGAATGCTATAAAATCCCTCCCCGTATGTGACCAAATAATACTTTTCACCTAGTATCTTGAACATTACTAATGGATTGCTAGTAGTGAACCTTCTAATGAATGCAAAATTGTTCTTATGTAGAGAATAACTGATCGAAAGGAAGCAATCGCTTGGGCTAAAGAGACGGCTCTTAAGAACATGTGTGTGTTGGTGAGGAACACCGAAGGTTCGAATAGGCGTTTTGAGATGGCTTGCGAGAGAAGTGGGAAATACAAGGAGAAGAATAGCCACAAGAGAAAGGATTATGTATATCCAAAGAAGACTAATAGGGTATACAAGACTCGTACGAGGAAGAATGATTGCCCTTTTAAGCTTGTATTCCGTTTAAATGACATGAACAATTGGGCCCGTGAGGTTTTGTGTGGCTGTCATAACCATCGGGATCCGAAAGATTTTGTTGGTCACTCCTTAGTTGCGAAGCTAAAACCTGACGAGTTCGAGGATGTAAAGAGATTGACCAAAGCACTTATCAAACCGAGATAAATTCTCAGAGGCTTCAAGGAAAAGGACGAGACTAACGTGTCTTCTCTACGTACAATTTATAGTGCACAAGCAACTATTAGGAGGGTGGAATGGGAAGGGAGGTCCGTTATGCAAGAATTTGAGAAGATAGCTTGGGATCACAACTACACGCGTATCATTAAAAGAGGGCCCGACAACAAGCCCCTTCAAATATTCATTTCGCATCCGTTGCTTTCACAAATTGGCAAATACATGTTGTGGTGTTCTTTTGATGGATTGCACCTACAAGACAAACAAATACAATATGCCGTTGTTCAACATCGTGGGGCAAACCTCGGACAAGGTAACATTCACATTGGCTTGGTGTTTAATGGAAAACGAGAGGGACCATAATTATCATTGGGCATTACGACAATTGAAGTTGTTCTTCCGATAATCAACTTCCGAGGGTCATCAAATGCGATAACGATGCCGCATTAATGAGAGCAATATCCGACGTCTTCCCTGACGCACAAAATTTCCTATGTACATATCATATACGTAATAATGTGATAAAAACTTGCCATGCCTTGTTTGAACCCGCAAAGGCGGATATTAAGAAGAGAATGATGGTACAATTAGAGGAAGAAGTTCGAAAGAACAAACTATCCCCCGAAGAAGAAGAAGATGAGAGAGGCAAGATAAAGGAGCGAGTGGACAAAGAACATGCGGAAAATCATAAAAAGTGGTTGGAATTTCTAAGAGATTGGGAGAAAGTTTATTGGTCTCTTACTGAGGTTATGTACGAAAAGAGATTGGAGAAGTTTATTGCCGATTGAACGAAGTTTATCCGACCCAAGTCTGGGTATTGTCGGACTCAATGGTTGGATAAGTTCAAGGAAAATTTGTACGTGCATGGACAAACCGGTATAGACACTTCAAGACGGAAGCAACTAGTGCACCAGGCCGCTCATGGGAGATTTAAAGATCTCATCCAGTCCGGTCAAGGCAATGTGGTTACGGTCACCGAGGCAATGGAGTAATACTTTGCAAGCAAGATATCAATAGGATCAAGGAGGCTTTTGAGAAAGCTCAATGGAAAGGTTGACTCCATTTCTTCGTTATGGTAACTTTCTCCAAGGAATAGAATTCAACGTCTCTCATTGGGCAATAAAACATATGATGAGACAAATGGAATATGAGAAAATTACTAAAACCTAGGTGATGTGTGTATTTGTCCCGACATGTCTTCATTGGGGCTTCCATGTCGTCATATGCTTCTGAAGTATAAAAAACTGATACCTTCGGAGGTTATTGATCCGTTTTGGAAGCAACTATCTTTCGACCCTCCCCCTTCGGGAGATCTCGGGCATTCTCCATGGGATACGAACGAAGCAAAGGAATTCTTCGAAGCTTACTCTCGTGGCACCTCGGTAAGCCGACAAGTCTTGTTGAGCCAACTAAGGCTAATTGCTCGTCCATGGATCGCACAAAGCGAAGAGCCAAGAAAGGGAGATCCAACAGGAAGACCACAAACTAAAACAACAAGGAAAAAACAAAGGGTAGAATTGAAAGAAATGACTCAACGTGAAGAAGAACTCGCGGCAAGTAAGAAACGAGATCTAACCGCATGTGAGATTTCGGAACAAAGGTTCGTGGAAGCGCAGGTTCCAAACAAAAGAGGTAGGCCGCGGAAGGAACCGCTAAGTCAACAACTAACCCAGGAATCCGTATCCACACCAAAAGCCAACTCATCGGAGGTTCCAAGGAAAAGGGGTAGGCCGCCAAAGGTAACATCATCCAGCTGACAAAGAACAACAAGGTGAGCATTCAGAAGCCATACCCATAGTCGATCTAGCGGAGGTTCCAAGGAAAAGGGGTAGGGACGCCAAAGGTAACATCATCCGGTGACAAAGAACAACAAGGTGAGCATTCCGAAGCCATACCCATAGTCGATCTAGCGGAGGTTCCAAGGAAAAGGTAGGCCGCCAAAGGTAACATCATCTAGTGACAAAGAACAACCAGGTGAGCATTCCGAAGCCATACCCATAGCCGATCTAGCGGAGGTTCCAAGGAAAAGGGGTAGGCCGCCGAAGGTAACATCATCTTGTGACAAAGAAAAACAAGGTGAGCATTCCGAAGCCATACCCATAGTTGATCTAGCGGAGGTTCCAAGGAAAAGGGGTATGCCGCCGAAGGTAACATCATCTAGTGACAAAGAACAACAAGGTGAGCATTCCGAAGCCATACCCATAGTCGATCTAGCGGAGGTTCCAAGGAAAAGGGGTAGGCCGCCAAAGGTATCATCATCAAGTGACAAAGAAAAACGAGGTGACGAGGCTAAAGAGGTGACAAACCAAAGTGATAGCAAAGTTGACATAGTTTTAGTTCGAAGGAGAAGGGGTAGGCCAAGGAAGTACGGACTGCCATCACATATCGAAGACATTGCAAGTGTAGAGATTGCAGAGGATGGTTTGGATATATTATTGTTACAAAAGGGTAATATGAAGATGTATAAGGATCCCAGAACAGGTAGGACAATTAGAAGTTATCATACCAAGATACGGTCTTACATAGACCAACTTCGAGGTTATTCGCGAGTATATTTTATATACGGATGATGTCGACAGAGATGGAAATTGTGGCTATCATGTTTGTGATCGAACAATTACGAATCTTTGACACGGCGGTTAGTAGAGGTATGACACCATGCAAATATGCTAGAACGAGGATGGCCAACAACTTGTGAACAAGAGGAGCTTTTATGAGCAATTGCTTGGTGAAGGCGAGGGGTTTGATGATATGCATGCTCAAGTATTGGGGCCCGAACAACAGATGAACTTTCTTCCTTCTGAATATTGGATGAGAATGCCGCTTTGTGGGCATCTGGTGGCGGATACATTTAGATGTGTTGTTCATTATTTTACCCCCACCATAGAATGTACATTTACCCCAAAGTGGCAAAAATGCGAAGGATCCCTTAAGAAGAGAAGAGTTGTTTTGGCGTTCGTGAACGGTAATCATTTCGTTATTCTAAAACTCAAAGAAAATTGTCCATTGCCACCTGTTTGTGGGATGATTAAAAACAAGGCTCGGATCCCAATATCCTGGAAGGGATGGATGGCATTGTATGAGGAGAATCACCAATTTTGGGATGCGTTGGCCTTATCAAAAAACCTCTCCAAGAGGAGAAGATGCAACTTCATACGTGTGGGAAGCGACGATGAATAATTTTGATGTATGTTGTTCACTAGTACGCAAAATTTTCTTTTTTTTTTGGAAGTGTGAATTGTAAACATTAAATCATATTTTGATGCCAGGTCTGGCATAGTTGTGTTTTATATTGGCTACTCCTAACATGTGTACTGGCGTAGAATCTTGTTTGAAACAATGCCGGATATGATGAAAAAACTTCCGAGAAATCAGTGACATTTCCGGCATTGACATTAACCTCATTACTGTGCCGGTTTTCTGTCAAAATCGTATTTATCATGGAGATTACAGACACCGGCACTAATGGAAAAAGGGCTATCTGAGACATAATGAAACGACACAAAACAAATTTCGCAAAATAAGTACATTCGGAAAGTGTTGTTGACCAAAGTCAAAACGTCGTTGTGTTTAGACTTTTGTTGACTTAGACAAAGACACACCATGTAATTATTGTTGACTAAAGTCAAGATGCGGTTGGGTAAACACTTTTGTTGACTTAGACAACAATAGCTTGATAGTGTCCTTTCCCCGGTAGATATTTTGGAGATTTGGGTTTCTCATTAATCCAACTACTGCGAATCTCCTTCTTCTCCGAACTAAAAACCTTATCTTTTTATTCTATTTTCTCTGCGAGTTCCCTCTTCTCTTCTCCTTCTCTCTCTCCAACCCTTTTCGCCTCCAAAGTAAAAACTCTTTATCTCTCCGGATCCATTTGATTTCTTACGAAAATTAACGAATCTCCATGAAAACAAAACACAAAACCGTGAACAGGGAAGAAAAACCATTTCCTTCTTCATCTATCCTGGATCTATTTGTATCATTATGTTCGATCTAAAACCATTTTCTTGAATCTTAACTCAAACAATTCTTCTTCAACCATTTTGTTTTTCATCTCTGCTGTTTGAGTGGTATTAATTGTTCTTCTTATTGGAACCAAATTTAGGCTTTGAAAATGTAATTTTCCCCTTTTTCTCTCTTTGTAGTTGTTGATTTTGTTTGTTGTTAGGGTTTCTAATTCTCTTGATTTTACTTGTAGGAGTTTTGGAAGACGAATAATCAGCCTCGGTTGGATTTCTCGAACTTCTTCGTATAATTTCTCACCACTTTTATTTTTTTTTTGAATTTTAATAACTAAATTCCCGTTTGTAAGTCTGATTTTTGTAGATTCTTCAAATTTTTATGTTTCTTATATTGGATTTCACGTAGTTTTTTCCAAACATGGTATGTTGTTAATCTCAATTTATGTTTTGAGTTTTCTTAAAATCAGTTTAGTAAATTTAATAGGGTTTAATTTCTTTGTTTTGGTATTTCTAAAAATCTGGTTCCATCAATTTATTTCTTTGTTTTGGTATTTCTAAATAGACAAGATCATTTAAACCTGAGATAAGATTGGGTTTTGTTTATTTAGGAGATTTTTATTCTAGGTTTACTTGTGTGTTTTATGTAGAAGATGGTGGACAAAGTTGTTTTATGAAACTAATGAATCGTAGTGACCAATTATAAAATCTGAATTGTGGCACTTGAAGAGGTAATCAGATTAAACCTGGATAATTTTGTAACCTTATTGACTCCATTATCAAATAGCATAGGTTAAGTGTTTTACGGTGCTTAAGAAGAACGCAACTCTTTTTCGATTCAATACCTATGAAAAGCTAAATTGCTTAAATTTTTGGCTCTATTTATTTGCTTGATTTTGGTAAATCTGATTAAGTGTGTAGCTTCATCCTACGGCTTTTTGGGACAGGATTCTTCGAGTAATCGTGGTGTTATCTGCATCAGTTCTTAGGTCCCCTTGTTTTAACTAATCTGCATTATGTCTATTATTTTTGTTTGAAATCCGCATTTCTAATTTTCTCGACATTGGTTTTATAAAAAATGTAGGTGGTGTACCCCAAGGAATCCAACATGGTTCCAGCAAATCTCATCTCGAGGTATGTGTTTGTTGTTATAATGGCGTAAAACTTTTGGCATCTACAATTTGGTGGTAGGTGTTATTGTTCGTCTTTTTTCAAAGATGTCATACCATTTCAAACTTTAAACATGATAAAGTAGCAACTATTATCATAGTTTGGTCTTGGACAGAGAGAATGTTAGTAATTCATTGACTAGTTAGTTAAATTACGGTCATGAATGAGGTCACTAGTGTACATGACTCATCAAATATGCCAATGAAGATACTTGCTAATATTATGGCAACTAACCATACTGATGGTTGTATTGTTTAAGAAAAATGTTATTGGCATTAGTGGTTTTTGGATGGTTTAATGGACTGTGTTTTGAAATCCTAAGGTTGTACTCGCTATTTGTCTTGAGAATTCTATCCACCTCTTTTAAATGCATCAGACTAATACCTTTAAGTGAGTTTTTTTATCTTTTAATTCTTGAATTAAGTTTGGAATTTCATTTTAAGCCTCGATTTTGTCCAAGTCTTAGATCCTCTAGTGTAATTTTCTGGTGTAGTCTTTGTCTTGGAGACGCATTCCATGGTAAATATGGGCGGGAGGTTTGACAAATTATCAATGAGATGATGGTCAAGGTACTTCCTTATTTGATACGATATTTAACTTTGATTTCTTTTAGCTTACGATATCAACTTCTCATGCGGTGTTGATATTTATGACACTCTGCATCAAAGATCTTATTATGATTTAAAACTAGATATGGCTCCTTTTGTCTTCACATATTGAAATTCCCGCCCCGAATGCTTCTATCCTCTTGGCACTTTTTAAGATAAATCCAACTTGCATGAATGCTTATATTCCTACATTACCAGCCTTGGTTTGCTTTACCATCCGTGTTTGTGTACCTCAACTCACATTATGTGCTATCTCATAAATTGGACTTGTTTAACAATTTACATCCATCTTTACTAAGTATTTTACTTTGTTCTATTCTCGCACTTATTTATCTAATATTTTGATTTGATTTTGATTTTGTAGACCTGGATGACGATTTGTGAATACCTTAATGTTATCTTACTCCTTGTTGTCGACATAGGTATTGATCCAAGAATTATGGCCGAGGCTCCATTTCTCTTTGGAGTGTAAGCATTTATAAACCTTGTGCTTCTTTGCAAGTGCCTTTCAAGATAGCATCCTTATAATAGATAAATTCTTTGTCTTACTATTGATGCTTGAAGATTACTAAACTACAAGGGTAGCAGAACTTCCATATGTAAATCCCACCTTAGGGAGAATTATTGTTCTATGGCATCTTGGTTAACAAACAACGCGAGCTGGTTTTACAGGGGTAGTAGAACTTCCTATATTAATCTAAGCTAAGGGTATTTAGTTTATTATATAGATGATTAAGCATTCAAAGCATATTAGTCAAACATCATCAAATTCAAGAGATAATCTTAAGTCTTTCTCGAATTCTTGTGTACAAACTACAATTAGTTGGAAGGTTCAATGAAATATGTATTCTAAGTGAATAGATTGTGTCTTTGGCGTATAAGAAACTTTACTTTTGTTGATGGTGATGATAATGTTGTAATCCTGTCTTTAAGTGGCAATGATCCCGTGTTTTACTTACCTCTGTAATTCATCTTTCAAAGTTGTGACACGAGTAGACTAAAGAAGAAAGAGAGATCACCAAGGCAAAAGAGGTTGAATGGTCTCTTTACCCTATTTCTTGCCGTGATTGGAGGATAAATCCACAAGAGTTCAAACTCAATGCAGGAAGGTTTTGGTGGTAACTCCTCGCTCACCGATTTGTTTAATGGATATCCATCTACTTTTGGTATACAATCTCATACCTATATTGCTTAATTTTTTTGAATGGATTGAGTTATTTGTCGATATCTTGTAAGCACAAGACACCGATTTCTTTTAGATCCATCATCTTCTTATGTCCATCATTATACGTAGATATATGTATAGTATGTCAAATATGATGCTTAAATTAAAAGATACTCTTTATAAATGTAGGCATTGGTTCTTTGAGGCTTGATTACAAAAGCCAACCATATCATTGTTATGCATTTTTAGAGTTGCTTAGGAAAGTATGCGTGAGCGTGCTTATGTTTGTGCTTGACAAATGAGGTTGCTTCATCACTTTAGTGTATACTGAAGGATTGTCATGTTATGCTTACTTTCTCTGCTTTAATGTTCGCGAGAATAAAGAATTAGTTGGGCTATTTAGAAGGGTGTCACCGCCTATGACTGCAAGATTGTTGAAGGGGTGCTCACCATTAACTCAACCAGCTTTGTGATAAATGGAAACTGTTGGAATACATGTAAAGTTTTTGCTTCTTTTTTCGCTTGTTCCGAGGCACGAGAGTGGCGTCCGTTCACACGAGTTATTTCATTAGGTCGGAACTTCTCTTTTCAAGGGAGTGACATAGTAATTTTTTTTTCTTTTCCTTGAAGCACTCCTCTTTAAGAAACCTTGAACTTATTAACTAGAATTGAATCCTTTTTGTATTGTTTTGAAGTGAATAGATAAGTACAAATGAATGTAATGGAATCGTCATTTTGTATTGGATGAACCGGGTTTTGTATGGAATTTGAATTTTAATTGAGACTTGAATTTTAATAGTTAAATTAGAAATTTAGTGTAATTTGGATTGAATCGAAGTTATTTCACTTTACCATAATGGTCTGCAACGGCCCGATTTGATCTCGATTGATTTTTTAATATTAAAATAAATTTTATCAACGACGTAGTCCAGTGTGTCGTGCTTAGCGACAATCAAAGCATCGTAAATCTACTTAATCTGAATGAGTCGTTCAAAAAGACACTAAATCTGACAAAGACTTTCAGGCGGTCAAAGTGTCCTTTAACGAGTCAAAACGACACTTTCCAACTATCTTAAAACGGCTTTTTTCCACTAGTGCGGCATAGTATCCAAACACAAATAAATGCCGGAACTCTGTCATTTAGAGAACCGGCATTGTGTTTACTGTTCTCGAGCATGCCTGGTTATGAAAAAAACACACGAAATTTAGGTGATTTGACACAAATTTAACAACATAAAAAATATAATAAAAATACTAGAATGTATCAAAGAACAAACTCCTAAGTTTTGTGGTTCCAAACCGAAAACAAATCAAGCAAACACATTGTTCAAGACTCACAAACAAACATAAACCAACACTAGATTGTTCAAATCAAACTAATACTATAGAATAAACACACGATCACTCGGTTTTTGGCTTCTTTTGTACCCTCTTCTTCCTTTCACCCCACAAGTCTTTTGCCTTCGGATCTTCAATTTTGTCCATCTTTTGCTCGACGTTCTCCATTTCTTTTCTCGGGTCGCACCTCTCCTTTCTTGTTCTTTTTCTTAAAGAACTTTGTCAAATTTCCAATCCGACGCTGTTAAGGAAATTTTAAACATGTACTTAGTATGTTCGATTGTATAAGTTCATAGACATAGATTAAAAGAATGGCAATGAACAAGACATACGTACCAACAACGTAACGAGCTGCATAAGTGCGGGCACGGTTTCGGAGTTGTGGAGGCATGTGCTTTGGTGGTGGAGGAACAACTACTATATCCTGCGTACAACATAAGGATGCGTGAACTTCCGATGGCCTCTTAGGAAGGTTGGTTCACTCTCATAACCGTTCTCGTGCCAATTCCCAATCAGCCCTATCCAACACAAGTCCTTTTTCTTCCCTTTCACTCCAATGTGCAAGAATAGGTTTTGGGTCGTAAACCACGAGAGTATGGTTCTCACTTGATTGGCATTGAGGAAAGTCATGAGAGAATTTCTGATAAGATGTATCCGTGAGATCTTTCTACTTGTACCCAAGTTGGCGCATTACACGGCGAGGGTTGTGCATAACAAATCCTTTTGGATGAAATAACGGTCCGTTGTAAAATGAAACATTGTCACGCCGGTTGAAAGTGAACTCCTCCGGCATTCCTATATGGATCAAACACTACATCTTGGACCTCCACCGAGTCCAAAGCCAATCTCATTGCTAATAACCGTTTTTTGTTATTGGGCCTTGGGTATTGTCGAAGAAGTATTTCGACCTAGAGGCCTATTCTCTTGATATTCGATGAAAATCTTCAATCCTTTGTACTTGTTTGAACAATTTTTTGAAGTGTTCATAAGCCAACACCTACGCCAATGAAAGATCGTTCCAATGATATGTATAAGAAAATTAATAATTGGAAACTAACAAATTTAATCACAACAATCAAAAAAAGTAGTTGACTATACCGAGTACAAATGAAATTCCCATTAAATTGACGGCGTTCGCCTTAGATGCTCGACGCATTTCGCCAAAAATGTGCCAAGAAAGCAGTGCCCCATGAATACTCATGAACCTTTTCCAAAGGATCCAAGTATTGTAGGTTGTTCATATGCACCCTATTACCATTGGCGTCGGGGAATATAGTCTGTGCCCAAGATGAACAACATATAAAGCCATGGCGATTTCTTGGACTTGTTCGGGATTCAATTCCTTGTTCTTCGTGTTCCCAAACAATTCAACGAGTTTGACGAATGTGATAGTCTTTGTCTGGGAACGACTAGTCTTGTACATATTTGCCAAAGTGGTTTCCTTGTCCCATCCAAACAACTTTTTTAGTCAGTTCATAGATCTTGTCCCATTCCAAGTCCTTAGAGTCATCTCCTACCTTAACGGGTTTCCCGAGAACCTCAAGACCTATTATCCTTTGGACATCTTCAGGGATGATGGTCATCTCGCCAAAAGGAAAATGCATGGTATCAGTTTCACCATAAAACCTCTCCAAAAAGCAGTTTGCCGTGACGGTATCAGTGGCCACATAATTTTTTATCGCAGGATATAACCCAGATGCTTTGACTACGGCTTTAACAAGTCACACTCAAGCTTCAAAGGCCATACATCCGATTGTTGATGTCGGCTAACACGGAAGGCATTCTTGTGGTCCTATAAAAACACAAATAAGTAAATTACATTCACTTGATCACGAGATAAATAATATAATAACAAGATGCAAACGTCTTACATAAGTTTGATATATCCGTGAGCCCAAGAGTATTTGTAGGCAAATAAGAGTTGCGGGTTTATCGGTTGACCCCAATGTTTGCCATCATTGCGGTGCTGAATCATGTCATACTTATCGGGAAAGTGGTCTGGGGGTGCCTTTACACTGATCTTAGGGGCTTCTACTCCGACATCGGTCTGCCCTAAGCCACTCGCTTGTGAGGATGAGCCACCTGCTCGTTCGTGCACAGGATATGTTTCCCACTCATCATCATCATCACCGCTGGTTGGGTAGCTTATAGGTTGATCCCGACCTGTGACCTTAGCAAAGAGCTTCTGGATCGGAATGGCTATGTCGAGAAGACTTACGTTTTGCTTCTAAAACAACTTTGCCTTTTCCTTTGCTCTTTTGTGGTGCTCTAGACCTATGTGACAATATGTAAACGAGTTATATAATGACAACCTAACTTTAGAAATCGAACTTAACATGAGTTCCGGCATAGGTGCCGATTCTAATCAATTAATATATGATGCCGGGTTGTCTTTGAATTTTAGACGGAGAATGAACATTTTTTTCAACAGAACACGATAACGGAACATAGTAAGTTAACATATCGACAACGATAGCACTTAGAACCGGCATTGTTAAGAAGTAAGATTAAATGCCGGTCTTGTGGGATTTTAGTACGTAGATTTTAAAACAGAAAACGGCATAGTATTGATGAAATAAACAAGGCCCTAGATGACGTCAAACCGCATGGTATTCAATTAAATGTGTATGCTTAAAGGCATGCAATAAAATCTGGATTCGGGACATATATTCGTGCATGATTTTCAAATTGTATTCTACCGCCAATCAAACATGCAACTGAATTTCAATTTGATTTTCAAAGACTAAACAACCAAGTTTCACTTTGTGTTTTCTACTATGGGCTAAACCCTAAAAGTAAAAAACTTCAATTCAACATATACATCACTTACCGCATCAAATTTGTTATTTCCACCTCACCAATGATTCTTCGCACTTGTTGCGCTTTTGATTTCGATTTACCACCATCATCAACAGATTCTTCAGGATTGGGTATTGGTTTTTCACCGGGTTTGCGACGACCCATTGTGTTTGAGAATGAATGATTTCCTTTCTATAAAAATGGAGAATGAATGATTTCCTTTCTAAAACCGTCACTTAAATAGAATAAAGGAGTGTGTAACGACGCATAAACTAGTATTAAGGATTTTGTAACCGCCAAATAAGTGGGATAAATTAGTTTGTAAATCACAAATAAGTGGAATGAATGAGTTTTGTAACTGCCACATAACTTGTGTTTATAATCACAGATGCCGGCATTGACAAATGGAACACTTCAATGCCTAGTATTATGACAATAAGTATTTGGTGAGCGAATTCAACGGAGGCACGGGTAACGGTATAGTATTTGGTTTATTTTTCGATGCCAGCAAAGGAAAGAAAATTGATGAAATAAATAACATAGACCACATAATCTTATGTAAATAAACTTAAAAACATTAACTCAAACCAATTGCACCTAACATCATTTCTTGGAACGAGATTCAATAAGCATTGCCGCTTCGAAATGCCTAAAAGGCTCTTTTCTCCATTTGGTATATGCATCCTGAGCTTGAAACCTATTCCCTCTGTATCTTGCAAGAAACTCGTTGTATTTACGACATAACTTTATGAGTGCAATTGTTCGATTTTGTACATAGAGATCACGGTAGTCCATTCGGCCTTTCTTACCTTCAAAGTAGTTATTCTTGTAAGGACCGGTCTAACAAGACCCCAAAAAGATTCGAAGGGCGGTGATCTTCACGGAAATCGGATACTTTGTAGTAATTTTTAATCCACTCGGTTTCTTCCTCGACATCCGCTTCTATCTTATATTGTTTTTGGCGTTTAAGGATTTCTTTAGCTTCTTTGCGATTATGTTCAAGCTTTGCTTCCTCTTCTTCTTCTCTTTTTTCTCTTAAGTATCTCTTCTTCCATTGCGGCAATTGACTTGGTGGTTTCTCCCTTCTTTTTAAGTTTTTCTAGTATAAGGAAACCGAGTTGGTGGTTGATAATTGATTTCCCAACGGAGTGGATAGTTTGTTCTTCTTGAGTTTTTCTTTTTCCATGGCAATGATGGAATCGGTAGTTGATGAAGGATTTTCCATTGGAGGTATCAAGTGCAATGGGTGAATCCATTGCATTATATAGATGATTGCACAACGGCTATTTAGTGCCGGCATTGTCGACCTACAATCAATGCCTAGGCACTCTAAAGCGGTTTATGGTTCAAAAAAATAGCCGTTGTGCACTGATTTTTGAACATTCCGGCATTGGTATAAACTTATCGTAAATGCTTAAGACTTGGTACCGGCATAGATTAATATACTACATACTAAGCCTAATCATTAGGCAATTGAAATATGTTTACATACTAAATGGGAACTATAATTTATTTCGAACGGTATCCTTGTCGACGGAACAACGAATGCACTTAGCACGTGCATCAAGCCTTTAAACCACTTGGTGGCCCAAGTGGACGAGTTATAGTCTCGTGAGGGCTTACATAGAGGTATACCCACAAAACCTTACGAGTTATAGTCTACGAGTTTAATTATATTGGGCGAATTTCCATTCAACTTCCTCCAAGAGAGTGTAGCAGTCCTCGTGCAGAAACTCATGACCGTACCTAAATTCGTATTGAGTCCGACCCAAAGAACACTGGAAAAACAATTATTTTAATAAGTCAGCGTTTGGCATAACCAAATAAATAATTTTTGATGAACGGCCTATTGATTCACAAACTTACTCTACTCATGCGGTCTTCGTTTGGCATAGCGTCCTTACGAGCTTTCAATTCGTTTCTCGGCAAAGACGCATTCATTGTATAAATAAGCGTACCTTTCCCTTATCTGCGTGAGTGTCCTCCTTGAACGATTTCCGTTTAGTGCTTTGAAAACCGTAAACACACGTTTCCACCAAGCATTGGTGTTTTGATCATCCCCAAGGTAAGGCCCTCCGGTTGGGTCTTCGTTACTGGCCACCCATTGCGCTTCCTCAACGGAATGCTTTGTGAGAGTGGTGTGTGCTCGACAATAGCAACATCTTCAGTTATTGAATGGAGTTGGAGCCATTTTTAGTGTTCCAAAGTGATGGGTTCTTGATTTAGGAAGTTTGAAAGTGATGGGTGAATAAGTTTGGTAGAGATAGGTCTTTATTTATAGCAAAAAAGTACCCAACGACTAGTTTTTGGAAAATCCCCACAACCGGCATTGTCGAATCACAAATAGAATGCCGGCAAATACTTCCCAGCATGGTGTATGATAATCTTACAATGCCTGTAGTATGAAAATTTTTTAACAGATTGAGACAAATATGCAACCAAAACCGGCATGGTTTCAAAACACTTTGAAACACTTAGAATAAAACCTAAACCCCATTCAATCTATAATAACGTTTATGCCGGTAGTTGATGAATTAAAAAAAAACGGCTAGTTTTTTGAAAAATAAGACCGTTGGAGATTCATATCTATATAATACCCCCATTCCTTTGGAAAATTATACACAAACCAGCAACCAAATAACAAAATCATTCTCTCAAGAAAGCAAGCACGGTTAAAGCTTCACAAAGGATGGGGATTCATCATCTTCCTCTATTTGCAAAGTAAGTACATTTACTAACAATATGATCTTCACTACTATGACCCACGACTAATATAATCTTCTCTTTCGAGTCATCATTGCAAGTGTCAAATTTGCAAGTCACCTTCTCATCTAGCCATGGACTGTCCCTTTTATTTATTCAAAGTGTAGAAGCTGTGATGGGACACGCCGGTTTTGGATTGCAAAAAATGATGATGATTAAAATGGAAGA
The DNA here is from genome assembly GCA_023531295.1 of Papaver armeniacum. Lineage (NCBI taxonomy): Eukaryota > Viridiplantae > Streptophyta > Magnoliopsida > Ranunculales > Papaveraceae > Papaver > Papaver armeniacum. The sequence continues at coordinate 11,802 of JAJJWW010011339.1, read as the reverse complement.
ATGTTTCTAAGGTGTTTGAATCACCCAAAGTGCGATGAGTTTCAATGGTTTGACAAAGCTGTTCAACTAGAAGAGTCAAGAGAAAACCACAAGGGCCATTGAAAGCCAATCGATGGCTGTGATGGGTGTTATATGAAGGGAAAGGAATATGTTGAAAGAGAAGAAGAACCAATGAAGTTGATCCTTGACACCCCCTCCCTCCACGATGTCTTCGAAGAGGTTCGAGAAAGTCTCAAAGGTTCCGTAATTGTTGAAAAGGGATGAAAATAGATTATCCTTAACCAAATGTAATCCATGCGATGTTGTTTAGCATGTTTTAATTAAAAGTTTCAAATCCAATGTAATAGATTAATTAGGAATAAAATAGAAGAGCATTCGAAATGGATTTTTATTCAAAACTAGCAGAAATCTGCAAGCATGGAAGTATTCAATTTTACGGTCTCGGTTTTATAAGAACTATGAAAATTTTCAAATTATCAGAAACCGGCATAGATGTTAGAAAATACTACTGTGCTGGTATCTTCAAATATCTGTACAAGAACATGGAATTTTTAATCTTCTTGTCCTGGTGTGGTTTTATAAAGAATCTCAGCGCCGGTTATTCGAACCGGCATTGATGTATAAATGTTAAACAATGCCGGTCCCAAAATCCGGCTTTGTAAGTCTAATTTATCTATGCCGGAAAAAGTCACAAATAAATCTTGCAAGGATAAACATATTCAACATAAACGAATCACTAGAAATCAAAACATCCTCAACATAAACCAACCAACTGGATTTTGCTATCAATTGTTCTTAATCCAGGTATCCTAAACCAAAAGCAAACCAAACAACTAAAGAGTTTAACACGAGGTACAAACGAAAACAAGTTCTAATTGTTCAAGATGTGACAACCACCATCCAAAAAAAGAAACACAACTAAAGAGTTAAATCACTTGGGTCTTTTGCTTCTTTTGGGACGGTTTGTACTTAGTTTCCCAAACAAAGCTTTTGCACTAGGGTCGGTTTCTTCAATTCTATCAAGCTTTTCCTCGAATTCCTTCATTTCTTCAAGGGACAACATCTCTCCTTCCCCGGTACTTGCAACCCAACATCTTCTTTAACTTGCCAAGCCTACGCCGCTAGTTTAATATAACAAACACATAATTAGTATACAAATATGATTATGTGTATATTAAACGACGAAGCAATTAACAATACTTACAAGCAATCCAACGGTGTTATTAAGTTGGGTCATCGTAGGTGGTGCACATGGGGAGTTGGAACCGGAGGGTTTTTCGGGGAGGAACTTGGACGTCATCCAGGCGGACGACATAAGGATGTGACCATTCCAGGTACTCTTCCATGTAATCGGCATCAACTTCATCACCGTTTTCAGCAATCTCCAACTTTTCCCACGACAAATATCTACCAAACGACGTGGTTCCCTATCCCTCCAATCTGTTGGGTCCGGTTTCGGATCATACTCTACATGCAACCGATTTGGAGTTGAATAACACCGAGAAAGGTCGAGATCAAAACATTGAAAAGAGGCCGTCTGGAAAAGTGCTAATTGCTTATATCCAAGTTGACGCATCACACGCGTAGGATTAGCCATAACGTATCCTTTTGGGTGGAACAACGGCCCATGGTAAAATGCAACGTTACCAAACCTCAAAACCTGCCGGTTTCCTCTAGCCTCCTTGTAAGGGTCGAACACAACATCTTTGGTACTCATTGCTCCAAAGCCAATCTCATATCGATCGGTCGACCCATGTTACCGGGCTTTGGAGTCTTGTTGAACTCGTATCTCTTAGCTAGAGGCGTATCGGGTTACGGAAGATCTATGATCTTCAAGGAGGGGTGGCCTTGAACAAGGTTGGGAAGTGTTCATAAGCCCACACCTATTCCAATGTGAAGCAATAAGTTTTGTTTCTAACTTCACGATAAGAGTACATATGAACAATATACACAATAACATAAGTTTAAGAACAAATTTACCTCAGGTAGAGTGAAATTCCCGACAAATTGGTTGGTTTTAGCCTTAGAGGCCCTTCTCATCTCCATCATCAAATGTTCCATTACAGCGGTGCCCCAAGAATATCCATAGACATCTTCCAACGGATCCAAGTCTTCAAGGTAGTTCGCACTAACCCTGTTGCCATTGGTGTCGGGAATACCCTAGTGCCCAAGATGTACAACAATGCGGCGGCGAGATAACGAATTTGTTTAGGGTCCCATCCATCCTCCAAACTTCTTTTCTTTGTCTTTTCAAAATTCTTCTTAAGCGGCGTCAACTTGATTGTCTTTGTCTTACCGCACGTGGATTCATAAAAGCTCTCCACGAAGTTTTGTAGTCCCAACCAAATAGCTTGTTAGTCGACCTGCAACTTCGACCATTCTAGGTCTAGAGACTCAACTCTTTCGCAATTGATTTGCCGATAACATTCAAGCCTAGAATGTTCGAGCATCTTCGGGGATGAAGGTCATCTCCCCAAAGGGAAGTGCATGGTATCGGTTTCACCATGATACCTTTCGACGAAGCAATTGACGATATGAGAATCGGGCTTCACATAATTTTCAACCAAAGCATATAGACCAGAATCCTTTACTATTGTTTGGACCTCTTCACATTCCTCGGACAAGTCCCAACCATCCGCGGCTTGGTTTCGGCAAACACGCACAGCCTTCTTATGATCCTACAATTAAGAGAGACAATACAATTAAGAGATTTTACATAAATACACAACAATACATATGTACAAGATAGAAAATGCTTACATAGGTTTGATAGATAGTACGAGCCCACGAGTCCTTGTATCCAAATAGTATTTTCGGTTCCGGAGCTTCGCCCCAAATTCTACCACGATCAAGGTCAGGAATCATGTCATCAATGTGAGGAAGGTGAGAACCCTTAACTTTCACTTTGACGTTGCCCTTCCCCTTCTTGCCATTGCCTTGTGTTGGTTGTTGACTTGGGCCACCAACTTCGCTTTGGCTTGCTAATTGACTTTCCTCTTCATCTGGTTCATCTTGATCATCCTGCTCACGATTTGCAAGTCGACTACGGTCACTACCACTCTCCCAAATTATCCCTCTTGTACCAGCCCCAAACGTATCTTACGACCTTCATCTTTCCCTCGAGGAGGCAGAGACTAAGGAGTATCAAGACCGTCCCTCCTTCTTCTCTTAGTGACAACATCTTTATTTTTTATTTTGTTGGCTTCCTTTGCTTTTGACCTATATCGTAAGCACACGGAAAGCAATGAATATAAGACAACTCACCTTCAGTTTAGTACCGCATTGAATACTTTAAACTAGACCACGCGGTTTACAATGTTCCTAAGCACACATTGATCATCGATAGTGCCGTACCAACTACCGCATACAAATGAAACCTAAAATCTATGCCGGCATTGTTGACAATGTTCCCGTATGTTTTAAGTCCACTACCGCATTCTCTAATTATTTAAAAACAACGCCAGGTACAAATAACCGGCATGTAAAGAAACCAAAAATCTATGCCTAGTACTAGTGACAAATTCATACACTCTCCTCAGTATGTTTTAAGAGTACTACCGGCATGCTCGAAATATTAGAAACGAATGCCGGTACTTAACACCGGCATGAAATGAATCCAAAAAACAATGCCGGTACTGGTGGCAAATTCATAAACTCTTCTGTATGTTTTTAGTCCACTACCGGCACACACGAATTATCATTAAACAAGCCAGTACTACAAAACCGGACTGTATTCATCCTAGATTGAATGCCGGTAGTGAAAATTCAGTCTCTCGGTTATTCTAGGGTTGTAAACCTAAGACCGTATTCATCCTAGATTCAATGCCGGAACTCATAAACCTAAGACCGTATTCATATAAATTTCAATGCTTAGGTACTCTCGAAACTCAACTTGTTTGAGTTAGGGTTCGCGATTCTAACCGAACCCATTGCCATAGATCGATTTAAACACCTAAAAGTAGTTTTAAATGACTTACCTTCTCGCGTGAAGCCATATATTTGTGTAGTTGATCGTCAGATAACGTTGCTTCTTCGTGTTCTTGCTCTTGAGCAATCTTAGCAAGTCTTTCCACCTGTTTTTGTTGAGCAATCGATGATGTTGAGTTCGATTGGGCATTTGGTTTCTTTCGTGGAGGCATTGTTAATGATTCGGGTTGGTTAATCGACGAAGAAATTTTTGAATCGACGATTAATCGACGAAGAACGATGAAGAACGATGAAGAACACGGATTTTTTTTCTTCAGAAACTAAAGCCCTAACAAAGGTTTCAGATTGAATTAGAAATGGGGGATATATGTTTTGGTTTTTTGATTTTATTGTTTTAGTAGAAAGGGTATTTTGGTCTTTTCATAATGTTTTTTAATTAACCAAAGGGTATTTTAGTATTTTCATACCCAAAAATCACCCCTTAACACACACCATGGGTTGGGAGAAGTAATCCATATCCCCCAATTACTTTTTATATCCCCCAATTGCGTGTTCTTAAAAAAATACCTAACATAAGAATGAAAACGAATAGATAGCAATCATATTTGATCAAAACTGGGATAAAAAAAATATTGATGAAAAGAATCAAAGAGAAACTAAACTGATCAAATACAATATTTGATCAGTATCTTTTGACTGCATAAATGACATAAAACTTAGGCATGAAGCGCCATGAATTCATTGACGTTAAACAAAAAATTTAAGAGAAAAGCTAACAACAATTATCTTAATCAACCAAAACAATAGTGAATCATACCTTGGGAATAGAGTTGTGCAAAGGATGAACCTTTGGGAAAGGAATTGACTATAAAAAAGATTAAATTAAGAATTAAGTTAATGGGAGGAATAAAAGTAACTCCCAAATAAATGGACAATTCTCTCCTTTATATGCCCAAATGGGAGGAATAACTCCCAAATAAATGACATTAAATCAATGGGAGGAATAACTCCCAAATAAATGACATTAAATCAATGGCAATCAATTTAAATTCATTATCTTAGGTAAAATTAATATTATGTGAATTAATCTGGACCCTTCTTTATATGCCTAAAATATAGATTGAAAATCTTAAATATGTAGCTCAATCTGGACCATTCTTTATATGCCAGAAATGTAACTGAATAACTTCAATATGTGCCTCAATCTGGGCCGTTCTTTATGTGTCCAAACTGTAGATCTCCGTCCAAATAGAATAACACCATTGTCCCTTATAATATAGATGTATATCAATTAAGTAGCCATTTTATAAGGTCCTTCAATCTCCCACTATATTATGTTGGAAAAATCATTTTTTGTGAATAAATAAAATATTCACATGATGCCACATTGTTTTTTTGTGTGGGACTTTCTTGTTTCCCACATGTTTCATGGCACAACTTTTCCTAGGAATCTTGTCTAATTTATCTCCTTGTTTTGTGCATATGCATGTCACTACTTTTCCACTCATAAGATTCTTTATCTTTTGTTTTCTTATGCGTGACAAAAGTTGGACACTACTTTCTTACAAAAGCACTCATGAGATTCTCAATCTTTTTCTCTCCATTGTACTCATGAGAATGCTTGTAATTTTTCCTTTGTCATACACATGCAAGATTCTCTTCATACACTATAAGAAAAAAGTCTTTATCCACCAAGTTGCTGCAAATAAAGCTAAGTATCAATTGTGCTTGTTCAACTTACCAACACAACAATCTAAATACAATATTGTGCTAGTTCAATTTTGTAACAACAATAAAGAAAAATATTATCGACCAATCAAACTACAAAGTTTAGTGGAAAGAGTCATAAAGCATTTGGCTTCAATAATAAAAAATTGAACGATTGATTGATTTGTAAATGGTTACTAACTATGGAAAACTAAAGATGTTCATCTTTTTTAGTGAAAAACAAACATAAATTAAAATATTGTTGAGCCGTAGAGTTTTGGGTTTATCTCTTTACTCACAAAGATTTTTGTTTAATACTTTTAACACGGTGTATTAGACATCTTGATTGATAACCCCACAAAATTTCATAATTTTTGGAGTTGTAAAAGTATTTTTTTTGGTATTTTACAAAACTATGAAACGTTTCTGGAAAATTCTGACAGGCAGAAAATAGTCTGCTGAAAATTAATTTTTTCTGGCATAACTATGAGTTTTTGGAAATGTTGATTCGAATAAGATATTTAGTTCCGGATCTTATCTTTAAACCCTTTTTGACTTATCTAATTTGGATATGCGGTTTGAGAGATAAGGCATTTGGAAAATTGGTGTGCATGTCTGTCCAAAAAATGTGAAATATGCGTAATCTCTTGATTATGTCTGACAACCTTTGATTATTGACGTGCTATCACTTTGGACATATCGTGGGAACCTGTAGTAGTGATTACTTAGAGGATATTTGGATGAAATTTAATTCTCATGATAACTTATTCATGTAGCTAGCAACCGATTCCTATTACATGAGCAATAATCTTTTGTAGAAGTAAATTGTATTACTTTGTCAAGGCATAATATGATTTTGATCAGTTGTATATCAATTTTGTTTATGTTCAAAATCACTTGGATTATATATGTTTGTGTAACATCAATTTACTTAAATCACAAGTTTGGTTAACAATTGTCGTGCAACAAGAAGTTTGTGTGCTTAAATTGATTTGTGAATACATAAACCATATGGTTTTAATTACCAATCTTTTGTGACCTACTAATGATTGCTCGAATCTAATGTTGCAGATCCTCTGACGAAAGGTTTATCTAGAGAGGTAGTTAGATACACATCAAGGGGGATGATACTTAAGCTCATAAACAAATCACCATGAAGGATACTTAACCTTGTGAATGGAGCTCCAATATCAAGGTGTAATGAGATAACTAAATTTATGGTGATATCGAGACAACACTATCTTTGTCCCTCCCCATGGTGTAACTGTGTGATAGTGATACCTGCATGAGATATGATGATCTGTTGAGATCTTAATGGGTTCCATAGCTTTTATTAAAGCGGGGTATTGCAGGACACTCATGATGGATCCACCTATGTGGATGGTGGAAGTGGGGGACGCTTCTTATGAGAAATTGAGATGATTCTCTAGAGACATTCATTTAAGACCAGGATTTATCCCACAGCCAAAACGAGCACAACCGCAAGATCTTGGCAACTTTCGTTTGAGGCATTAAGTGTGTCTGTTATTTCTGAATTGCATTCACTATTGGCGGTCCAAGACATTACGTTCACCGTTACAACAAGCAGTTCCGGTAACTTCTCACTAAGTTAAGGTTTAATCTTTACGACACCTTGGCCTATTTTGATGTCTTCTGTTTTCTCGTGTTTTATCATTCATGTGGGGGATTGTTGGAAAAATCAGTTTTGTGAATAAATAAAATATTTACATGATGCCACTTTGTTTTGTTTGTGGGAATATTCTCTTGTCTCCCACATGCTTCATGTCACAACTTTTCCTAGGAATTTTGTCTAATTTCTCTCCTTGTTTTGTGCATATGCATGTCACTACTTTTCCACTCATGAGATTCTTTATCTTTTGTTTTCTTATGCATGACAAAAAAATGGACACCACTTTTCTTACAAAAGCACTCATGAGATTCTCAATCTTTTTGTCTCCATTGTACGCATGAGAATGCTTGTCATTTTTCCTTTGTCATACACATGCAAGATTCTCTTCTTCTTATTTTTAACGATTTGAATACACTATAAGAAAAAAGTCTTCATCTTTATTTGTTTAGAGGAGAAAAAATGTGAGTAGGATAAAAAGAGAAATCAAAGAAGGGACTTCTTCTCATTTTATTTGGGGGGATTTTGTGTTTCCCCCTCAAAATAGATAGCTAATTTGCATTTCCCCCTTTATAAATTGATAATAGGTGAAACCCCCTTTTCTGTTAACTCTATTGTGACCATCCAGTTAAATAACCACGTGCGGTTCACATGTGTGTCATATAAATTTTACTCTTAAAAGAGAGGTTAGATCTCGTATATTATTCCAATCCGACGGTCTAAACAAAACACCTAGACGAACCCTAAAAAAACCATCGTCATCTTCTTCATCGCCCGCTCTCCCCGACCAAGTTATTCATCCCACAATTCTCCACCGCCCCAAATGAACTACTCCGTAATACCCAAAGAAAATTAATGGTTGGTTTTCATTGTCTTTCTATTGCCAAACAAGTTGGCTATCGAGAATGAACAAAGGAGATTGGATTTTGGAAACCTTGATAAGAAGTCATCGTGAGTTATTGAATAATCAAAAAATGAGATTCTTAATCTATAGACCAAGCTTCTAAAAGCATAGCAAGAATATGTAGAATTCCAATCCAATTAGTACTTACACGGCAAAAGTAGTTGAATCTCTTGGGTTTTGTAATCCAATTGAATGAATCGATGTTGGGTTTCAACTTGGAGAATAAAATTAATGGATTGATGAAATTTCATGATACAGAAAAGGGAATTCTATGTCGCGATTATGATGTGGTGGAAAGAAATTGATAAGTGCAATTGTTTTATATCTATCATCACCGAGATACCTAAGAATCAGAGGTCTTACACCATGTGAAAAAGGATGAAGAGGATTTAGGTTTCAATGGACTACCATTCATGAAATTGTTATCATGAATTTTTTTTAATGGGACATACACGTGAACTGCACGTGATTATTTGGATGGATGGTAACGGCAAAGTTAACAGAAAAGGGGGTTTCACCTATTATCAATTTATAAAGGGGGAAATGCAAATTAGCTATTTATTTCGAGGGGGAAACACAAAATCCGCCTTTTATTTGTTTTGGTTTTCCTGTTTTTGAGTGAGTAACAACTTGACATTAATTTCTATATTTTTAGAAGGAATTGAGAGTAGGAGAGAAAGAAAAAACAAGTTTAGTTTTTCCATTTTCTCTACGTTTTTGTGTGGAACAAGGAGGTTTCACTAAGTTGTTTTTACTGCCAAGTTCTTAGGGCATTATCTTGTATGTTACAATAAGGAACATTAACGATAGTTGTATCCTGGAGACAACTCATCGATGAAGCTATATCATCTCTCTGTTTAAAGGAGTAGCATGCAATATTGTCTTTAGGTCAAGTGTATCTAATACGCGCCTCTATCATTTTTGTTTCGCATGCTACTCGACATGATTCTTCCACCAAGTTGCTGCAAATATAGCTAAGTATCACTTGTGCTTATTCAACTTATTTTCGTCAACATATTATGCTTCTTGTGTTCATGTATTATATTATGGATGTTAAATGAGTGTGATATTGATTTTAACAAAAGAAAAAAAAAAAAAAAGACGATTGAATCATTTTTTAAAAATTATTGATTTATTTAATATATATATATATATATATATATATGTATAACCTATATAAATTAACCGCGATAAATTAATAATCACGATATATTAATAAATTTTACGTGCTAAATTAATAATTCGCAAAATTTATAAAATAATATATATTTTTTTTATCTTTTTATAGGTCACTTCGAATATATAAATTAATAACTCTCCAATTTAGCTTTGATGGTGATTTGCTCAATCTTTGTTGGTTGTTTAATGACATGTTATTCTGGAATATCGACGATTCAACACGGCATTACTTTGAGTTCATCTTCAACAAAAGGGATTTAGGGCATTCGAATTTTTCGTTCATATATACAAGATCTAGGGCTAAGCAATCCTTTCTATTTGGAGCATCTCTTACTAATGAAGACAAACATTCAAAATGGTCGGAATTGATTCCGGATTATACTATCCTTTCTCTGCACTTCTCATACAAAAATTGGGCACCTTTGTGGTATTTTGCTCTTTCTCTTCGCGATCGACATGTAATTGGTATCTTTATATGTATTTGGATTTTATTTTTCTTGTATTTTGATGTTCTTTTTCTTGTAACTAATCATATAATCAGCTTTTTGGATTGAATGAAATGTGGTATGATTGTTCATTAAAAAAATTAAAATAATCGAGTATTAATTAACAAAGTTTCTAATGTAGTTAGTATTTTTAATTGAAAGAAATCTGTTAGATATGTCCATTGGACGACAAAACTATGGCCGCACAACTAGGCCATTGTCGCTCAGCGACCTTTTCTTCGCCGCCCGATTAAACCTGTGTCTGGTCGCCCAGGTTATGTCGCGAAACACCTCCTCCATGTCAACGTACAAACTATGGGTTTTTTGTTGGTTTGGCTATTCATTTTTGTTGCGTGTTCATCACATAGTGGAACAAAATTCAAAATAATTTACCCTAATGTTGGCCCTAATGTTCATGATTACTAATACGGGGTACCAGATTAGGCGTGGGTGTCCCAGAACCAAAATAACCAAAACAGATTTTTATATAGGACAAAACAGGTTTTGCCTTGACATGGTACACCCGCACCTAACCTGGTACCCCCATTAGCAGCCTTGCTATTTGGTGCTTTTTTTTTCTTTTGAAACCTCAATCTATCTATATATAGATAATAAGAACGATTCTCAGAAACCCGTGAGTCGTTGGCGGTTATAAGGTTGATATATAATTATATATAGAGAGGTTGTGTAACATGTCATTTAGGGCATTCGCTTTCCAAACATTTTCTACGGCATTACGATTACAAAATAAGAAATATCAGTTGCCTTCTTTATATTGTATCTAGAAGTTAAGATAAAGGCATTTACTTTAAATATCAGCTTCCTTCTTTATATTGCTAATATTATTTATGTTCTCGAGCTTCGGCATATCTTTCTATCAGCAGCTTTAGAGTCGGTGAAGAATCACTTTAGAAGATGACTTGATAATCACTCCATTCAGTTGCCTATCGGAAGGCAGCCTTTGCTCATTTTTTTTTCTAGTTGTTCTCTCCCATAGCTTCAATTGTGGTACCTGTGTAGTCAATAAGCGTAAGCCCAATACCTGACCGAAATCGCAGCAGCTAAATATTGGTTTATCTGGAAGGAGAGATGCTCCAGAATCTTTCAGGATAAATCGATCACTTCTCTACAAACTTCTATCTCTATCTAGAGATTTTTAAATTTTTGGGGAAAATCGACTATCAAGAAGAATACTGTTGATAAATTAGCTCCTTGTCCAGAAATCAGAACTCCATGGATTAAACCCGATATCAACTGCTTAAAACTTAACTTTGATGCCTCTTGGATTTCTTCAATTACCAATCATGGGTCTAATCATACGAGATGATGCGGGGATAGCAAAGGAGCTAAATGCAGGTGTTCAAGCTTCTTGTCCCAGTGCTGGCTCTTCGATGTTGGGAGCTAAATGGGCAAAGCAATTGAACATTGCAAATTTGCAGATGAGAGGTGATTGTAAAAGAATAATTGATTTTACTAGAGGCATAGAGTCTCCAATGTCCTGGCGAGAATCAAGGAATCGCGTGAAGGAAGCTATGAAGATCTTGAAGGAATGCAACAACTTCTTGGGGTTCGGTTCCTGTGGATCAGAAATAGAGGTACAGCGACAAGTTGGCTCTTGAAGCAAGAAAATCTTCTCTTTTCAATGAATGGTTGCAGCATAATGCCAAACTTTTAGGCAATATTTTGATCATAGATAATTGTAATAGAAACTACATTGAGAATGTAATTTCCTTCCAACTTCTCTAGTTAGTGCATGGTGATGGTAGCTCTGTTCCGGGCATGATATGCTAGAATCTGACTATCTCTTATAGTCTTTTCTAGTCCATGTATTTCTGAATTTCTTTGATGTATACATTCTTGATTCACAAAAAAGAAAAAAAATACCTGAAGTAGTGATAGCCAGGATCCTGCAAGTTGGTCCTGAATCCTGGTCTTTTCCGCATCTAGTATCTGGGCCTGGGATAAAAAATGTA
>JAJJWW010011338.1:600000-862875 GCA_023531295.1 Papaver armeniacum | reverse complement strand
CGAGCTCGAGAGAGGAGGAATTTGAGTTTGAGTTCGGTGATGGGATTTGTCGATATTGAGACATCACTAACTGCTATTGAATGGAATGCGAGTTCGAATTAGGGTTAGGCTGTTAATCGAGAGGAGATCGATGGCTTCTTTTGTTGAGAACCGAGAGATTGAATCAAGATTTACTAGGGAGATGGCCATGAACTGAAGAACATAGAGATGGGTTTTGGTGTTGTTAAAGAATGCTGCTTTGTGAGGCTTGATTGAAATTCTTGCTATGGATGATGTGAAATAAGAGAAATTGATAGTTACGAGAATCCGATCTTGCTTCCATGGTGATGGGTTCGACTCTCTGGTGCTTGTTGGTGGCTTTATCGAGTTGAACTAATGGGTTTCTGGAACTGGAATTTAAGATGGGTTCGATTTAATCTAGAAATTGGTAGTGGTGTTGAGGAGATGAAGATTCGGGGAGAGATGCGAGAGAGGATGAATTACGGACTGGGGTTTGTGATGATTACGTGTTTGAGGTAAAGATGAATTGAAACAATGTCAGAGTGAGGGCATTTTGCGAGTGTATGTGAAGTTTGCAAGTTGCGGGGAAAATTGATGATGCTACCATTGTTGCTTGCCAGGGTTTGTGTATAAGTTCTGTTGATGTTGCAGGGAAGAATGGAAGAACGAGCTTCAATAGATGTATGTTAGGGATTGTGAATGAGACATGGAATGGAGCTGAAAATGGCCTGAAATTATGGCCGGAAAGTCACTGTCGGTGAATGGGGCTCGCCAAATTTCCTCTCTGGCGAGTTGACTCACGATCCCGATAACCGATTCAGTTCAGCGATCTGACCCAGCGAATCAGACCACTCAGCTAACTAAGACCGCTGACTCAGAGTCTGACTCCTCTCTGACTTGACCCGGTTGACTAACAGTCGACCGTTAAGTTTGACTTTTGACCGTTAGTCCTAACGGAGGACCGGACGGAATATTCCGTCGAATATTCTCTCGACGGAGAAATTTCCAGGTGGCCGGCGGTGACGTTTTCCGGCCAAATTCCGGCCATAATCCCGATTTTCGGCGAGCAAAATTCCAGAATTTTCTATGGACTTCTCTCATGGGTGTGAAGACTTGGGCTAGGAATTGGATGGAGAATGGACTCAAACTTGGAAAGAGAAGATGGAAGAAGAGAAAGACTTGAATTTGGAAATTGAATGGCTAAAGGAAAAGGATTGTAATCCTTGGAAGAGTTGGAGAATATTGAAGCCTATAAATAGAGAAGTTTTACACATCTTTTATACACCTCTCTACACATCTTTTTACACACATCTCTACACACACAATTCTTTTCTTTTCTTATTCTTTGTGTGAACTTTTTAACATGAGTAGCTAATTTTATTGATTGAGGATGAATTCCTAGTTCTTAATTTATGTTTTGAGTTTTTGTTTTTAATTCTATCTTGAAGTTTTTCACATGATTATCGTTTGTTTTTACTAATAGGAATGATCTTAAAGACATTCATGATTGATTGATAGATTGTTTAGAATGCATGCTAAATTGATTTATTATTTTAATCTAATGCTAGTGAAAGTTAGGAGATAAGTAATCGTTTCTTGACTATTTACATAAGTAGCAAACACGAGACCTTGCGGAGGGATTCCGTGGAGCAATTGTGTGTAGAAACAACGCTAGAAAGTGAACCAAGAGAACCGAGTTTAACTACTAGTACTAAACCTAAATTCATAAATCTTAATGCATTCTGGGAATTACATCTTGTAAGCGAACCTCAAGGTGGCTCTTTTGAATAGAATCTGATAACTAAGCGGACCTGTTACTCAGTGAAATTAGGGATTTTGGGGCTAGCTAAGCGGACCTGCTATCCTACGGTTGGTGATAATCTGTGACTAATAACAAGTAGAAGAGAACATAACTTGATTCATTGTTTCGAACGAAGAAGGATTCCTTGATCTTATCTCTCTTATTGCTTTCAACTTTATCTTTTAATTGCTTTGTTTATTTTCTTTTGCTTTTTACACCCCCCTTTCGTGACAATTTTTACAACTAGAATCTCGTGCTCCTCGTGGGATCGACCTTGACTACCCTATATTACTTGTTAATTAGGTAGTAAAGTATTAATTAATTTGTTGTGGTACGACACGCATCAGGTCTCCATCTACTAATGGTTCAGACAGTAATGGAAGAAGTCCAATTTCAAGTGGAGGGGCTAGATTTCATCCATCATCTGAGGGTGAACATTCTCCTAGTGGAGGTTCAGAGCCATGGCATGAGGCTCTATGTCAGACAAATAGTGATAGCGAACCTGAAATTAGTGAAGAAAGCACGATTGGTAATGTAGTTGTTTTATCTTACTTCCCTAAATATGTTACTTATTTCAAGTTTTCTTAGAAATTTTAATGATTTTGTATTGTTCTTTATAGGTGATCAGCGTCTGCCAATTGATTTTAACGACATAGGCCAACCTATAGGACCTACCAAAAAGACGTATGCCACTAAGCTGGGGAAAATAACCAGAAATCTCTTCCCACCATCTATTAAAAGTTGGAAGCAAGTTCCTTTGCCATTGAAGGAAGAAATCTGGAGGAGTATCTCCAATGCATACATGGTTCCTGAATATCTCAAGGCCAAAGCTCTGAAAATGGCAAATCTGTCATGGAAGAATGCAAAGACTAAACTAAGGGCGATATGTGATGACTGTTCCAGTGTTGCTGAAATGAGAAAAAGAATACCCAAAATTTGAAGAAAGAGGGCCCTGGGATGCCTTTGTTGATATTGTGAGTAAAGGCGAAGATAAGGAGGTTAGGGAAAAAATGAAGATAGCAAGGTCAAAGCTAAAAGCTGCACACAGTACTGGTAGGCGTGGTATTGCACAACGCCGACATGAAATGGAACAAGCAAGTCCTCTTTTAAAAGGTATTAAGGGTTGACTGTGTACACGGCTACACATGTGTACCAAGAAATGTCTGAAGAGGACCGTCTACAGTTTGATCCCCTATCTTATGAAGTAACATCAAGAGATTATGTTGTAAGTTCTATGTTCAATGAATAAATTGGATTCGCTAGTTCCACTATTTGTTATCGTCTTATGCACAATGTTGCCTATATTATGCAGCAAAAGGTGAGGGAGTTGAATGAAACAGATAAGTTTAGAGGCGAGACTGATCTAGATAAGGATGCAGTTGCGGAGGTGGGTTGAGCTGATTATATATTGTTGTTTTGGAGATGAATTTATATTGTTGTATTGTTTAATAAAATTGTTACTAACTAATTTTATATATCTGATGATAGGTACTTGGCCGTGATGGAAGGGGTGTTGTTCGAGGCTTGGGAGGTGGGGTCTCAAAGACCGAGTTGCGTGCATCTGCAGTTAGTAGAGAGCTGCTGCGTAAGGAGAAATTGAAGACTGCTGCTGTAGAAAATCGTGTTCGTAATCTTGAGGAGACTGTTGAGGAGCTAAGAGCCTTAAGTGTCAACCCTGGCACCAACAATGCTAATAATACTCAGGTCATATATTCTTAGCACCTTTAGTTAGCACCGGAAAACAATGGTTAGCTTAGAACAATAAGTTTGGATTGTTTCTTATTATTGGATATTTTTCTGTTTATAGCCAATGAATGTGGATGGTCAAAGAGTCCAGTATGTTGTATTAAGGAATATGCGCAAGGGTGCAGTTGCATTCGGACGGATTGATAGGAATGCTGATGAAAATGATGATTTTTATTTTCTCGTCCTCATTGATGAAGTAGTGATACACACTGAGCCACTCTGCGTTGGAGAAGGAACTCTTTCTAGTGTGAAACATGGTGACAAGATTTTGTGACCCAAGCACTCTGTTGGACCTTGGCCAGTAGTACTTGATGCAGAATTTTGAAGTTGAAGGTTTCTGATAGTTGAAGTGAATATTTTGGAGCTTTTTGGGACTTTTGGGGTATACAAAGGGATGTTGTGAAGTATATGGGGAACATGTAAGTATTTTGGAGCTTTTTGGGACTTTTGGGGTATACAAAGGGATCTTGAAGAAATATATGGATATGGGTGTAAGTATTTTGGGACAGTTGATATGGTGTATTTTGGGATCTAACTTGTGGTTTGAGTCTCTTCTCTTCTTTTGTAAAGAAGAAATTCAAATATATGGGTGTAAGTATTTTGGGACAGTTGATATGGTGTATTTTGGGATCTAACTTGTGGTTTGAGTCTCTTAACTGAAAGTTCCTATTGGTTATAGCGGAAACTGGAAAAAGAAAGTGGATATGAAAGAGTTACAATTTAAGTGTTTGAAGTCCCACGACTACCACATGCTTATGCAGGGTTTGATGCCAATTTTTCTAATGTCTTTGTTTCAAAGATCATAAGCTTTTGCGTGAGGCAATACGTCAATTGTCATTGTTTTTCAAAGTTCTTTGTTCTAAGGTTATTGATCGTGAAGCGCTTCGTCTAATGCACGAACGTGTTGTGGAGTCTTTATGTGTGTTTGAGATGTACTTCCCACCGGCTTTTTTTGTTACGATGACTCATCTTGTCGTACATTTGGCCGAAGAGGCACTAACATTGGGACCAGTTCAATTTAGGTGGATGTACCCTTTTGAGAGGTATACTTCTTTAATTGTTGATCCTTTCAGTTTCCTTATTACTTTATGAACTTATGTATACCTTACATATATAATTGTGTTACTAATTGCATGTGCAGGATGATGAGAACCTACAAGGTTTATGGTCGGAACAAAAACTATATTGAAGGATCTATAACCGCACAATATGAGGTCGATGAAGGAGCGCCCGTTGGATGGAGTTCATTCCTGGGGTAAGAAAAAGTCTTATAAGTGTCATGGAAAGATAGCATTGCACGGTGAGGTTTACGAAGGTCTAGAACCGCCTAATTCACAAGGAAAACCATACCAGTTAACTTCCTTACAGCATCAACAAGTTCGTCTTTGGGTATTGAGACATGCAGATGAAAATACTGAATGGGAAGAGTAAGTAGAATCCTTAACTTTGTCTCTGAACAGTTTGTTTACACCATTTTGACCATATAATGTCGATAGTGTGAAGTAACCCTATCATGTACCATTGTGTTTATTGTTTCACAGGAAATACAAGGCATATAGTAATACTTTTAACCGAAGATCAAGGAGAAAACGTCAAGATTACATTCCACAGGTTAAGAAATCAACTTCTAGGCACTCCCATGACAGATTTTCATAGGCTCGTACTTGGTCCTTCCTTCAAGACGATTTGCTTATAGAGCGTATTCGGTGAATGGTTATCATTTTATACTGACGAGGCGAGCAAAGATATGACTACACAAAACGGTGGAGTGACCATGGATGCCTTCACCAGCTTTAGAGCAAGCGCCAAAGATACCAACTTGGTGGGCGATGATACTTCTTACTTTGGCATTGTGAAAAAGATACTTGAACTCGATTATGAAGATTTCACAGAAGTTGTTTTTCTCTGTGACTGGGTCCGGGTCGAAGACAAAACAACCGGATCATATGTGGATGCAGAGACAAACTCGAGGTTCGTCAACTTCGAAAAGTTTAAGAGAAGCTCTAAAGAAGTTGACGAACCCTTCATCCATGCTTCTCAAGCTGCCCAAGTCTTTTATTGCTCTGATGAGACTAGAAAGCATTGGCATCTTGTATTAGAATCTCCCAAGAGATCCGGCCTAAAGGTGAATGCTTATGAAGATCCATATGTGTTTGCTGCATCCATGAATCAACCTTCTTTCTTCAACATCTTTAGATGACGTGAGTATTGGATGGAGATCAGGTAATATCTCTCGACTGAATGTTTGAATTTTTCTTATTTTTGTCTTCTCTATGCTTGAATGCTTGCAGCACTTATACTTGTAATGGTCTGTCGTGGTCTTATTTTTATCCTTATAGTCTTTGGAATATATGGATAGCTAGAAATAATCATATTTTTGGGAATTGTGTTTTTAGTGCTGACCAGGTTGTTGATTTAGCTTACAATCAGGCTAAGAGTACTGGTTTTTGGTTGAAAAACAGAAACTCAAGAATGTTAACCTAAAGATTGTTGCTCACTTAAACCTGGAAATGTCCTCCTTTTCCTTTCAATAAGTTGTGAACTATGATGGAGCTTCATCGTTTTACTCTCTTTTTGCGGGGAGCGAGGTGGTGTAATGCGGCATTCATCTGGTTCTTTTGTACCTTTGCCCATCATATTTTTTTGAACTCATCTACAGTTGCTGAGCTCTGGTCTTTGAATGGTGTGAATTCAGAATGCTCAAGTATAATTATAACTTAGAATGGTGTGAATTCGATGACTTGTGTAATTTTTTTTTGTGGTTTTTGACCTAACTGTAAGCTCGATTAATGTAAATCGAGTTACTGTTGTAAACATATTTTGAATTTGGATTGAACGGTGAATGTTTTGTTATAAAAAGAGGATCTATTAAAGTTCAGTTTAGTGAATTTCAAATTTTATGCCAGTCAGAAATAAGCTGTGAATCAGATTTTATAAATTTTAATGAATTTCAAATTTCAGGCCAGTCAGATGAAAGTTTAGTCAGATTGGGATTGGACAGATCGATTTTTAAAAGTATTCAGCCCATATAAACTACTTCTCAAAACGGGCGATTAACATTTACATTTTCTAATTTAAAACTTTAGAAACCACTTTGTGAATGTCAGTGTTATCAATTGACTGTTAGAGGAAGTCGTATTTTTAAAGATATCAACTTCTGTGAGACACAGTCGTTTTGGAAAAAACCACTCCAATATTCCAACTGATGAACACAGTCGTTTTTGATGATATTACCTCTTGTCTTGCCAGTGGTTTAACTTCCATTTTCCACTAGTGTTGGAACTCGAATGATTGTGTATATTGCAGTGAGGACAGACTCTCCCCAAAAGTTGGAGGGAACGGAAGAGGATAAGAGTTGGGTTCTAGTAGTTTCTACAATGTGTCGATGTTTTCGTTCAGCAATACCATTTTGCTCAGGGGTTTCAGTACAAGATAGCTAAAGAAGAGTACCTTGAGATTTGAGAAAATCTTTGAAGGGGTTGGATATGTATTCACCTCCTTGATCTGCACGAAAGACTTTGATGGTTTTTGCAAACTGAGTTTTAATCATTTGAGAGAATTCAGTATATATTCTTAAGAAGTCTGATCTTGAGCTAGACAAATATACCCAAGTATAGCGAGTAAAATCATCAATGAATATGACATAATAAAGAGCTCCTCCCTTAATAGCAATGAGAGCCTTTCCCCAAACATCAAAGTGAACAAGATCAAAAGGTGCATGAGAAACAGAATTACTTTTATTAAATGGAAGAGCAGATTGTTTACCAAGTTTACAAGCAATGCAATGTGGATCTTTGTCTATAGGAACACTGCCTAATAATCCTTTATTGATCATAGATGTGAGACGGGAAAAAGAGACATGACCTAACTTAGTGTGCCAAGTAATAAAAGGAGAGGACTCTGAAGTGGAAGAAGTTGATGCAACAGATGCAACAATGTAGTTCTTAGATTATCTGGGAATAGCAAGAGATTCTAGCAGGTACAAACGACCAACTCTACGGCCTATCCCAACTGCCTTCTTTGTCTTGGAATCCTGTATAACACAGCCAGATGAAAAGAAAAAGATGTTAAACCCTTGA
This sequence comes from Papaver armeniacum, assembly GCA_023531295.1. NCBI lineage: Eukaryota > Viridiplantae > Streptophyta > Magnoliopsida > Ranunculales > Papaveraceae > Papaver > Papaver armeniacum. The sequence continues at coordinate 855,249 of JAJJWW010011338.1, read as the reverse complement.
TTACATAGCTGACTAATGGAAATAAGGTTCATCTTGATTTGAGGAACAAATAGAACATCTGGTATTTGTATCTTATCTGTAACCTTAACATGCCCAATATGGCTGGCAGTTATTTTTGATCCATCTGTTGTGTGAATTTTCGGTGTTACAATAGGATGCATGCTCTCAAAAAAATGTAGGATTGAATGTCATATGATTTGAGGCACCGAAATCTAGAAACCAATTAGTTGTAAACATACCTGAGGAAGCCGAGAGAGCAGCAGCTGCTGTAGAATTGTAACCAATTGAGAGTGCTTGTTTAAGCATCTCCTGAATCTCAGCAAGGTTATTGTTTGACTCATTTGATTGCTCCAATACTGGTGCAGCAGTGATAGGATCAGCAAATTGTGAAGGAGCAACATTTGTTCTTCTCTTTTCTCTCATATTTCTTGACGATGGAGACGTACAATTATGCACAGTTTGTCCAAAAGCCTTGCAATACTTACATTGAGGTGTGCCTGCTGGTATGCTCTTCTGACTTGTTAGACTCTGAGGAAGGTTTTGTGCTGGTACACTTGGTTGCAGTGTGCAGTTCTTTGCGAACAAAATTCTTACAGTTGTGACACTACACTTGAGACAAGTCACGATAGGGTGAAGAATTTCTCTGAAAATTAAAACTTGAAGGAACAGCAAGCACGGTTGCAACATCTGGTTTGATTCCTTTATGAGTTTCTTCATCAATAAGTTCAGAAAGTGCAACTTCTACTGTTGGAAGAGGATATCGATGGAGAATTGACGCTCTGGCTGATTCAAATTCTTCTCTTAACGACATCAACAATTGAACAAGCTGAGACTCTTCTCTATATTTCTGCCATAACTCTATGTCAGCTGTCCATTTTGGTTCCATGAGAGCCAGTTGATTCCAAATAAGTGACATCTCTGAATGAAAGTCAGTCACAGTCTGATCATGTTGTTGTTTCAACAAACAGATGTCTTTTTCTATCTTATACCTTTGAGCAAAATTAATTTGGGTGTACCTCTTCTTGAGGAAATCCCACGCTTCTTTTGCTACGTCAAAACTGGTTAACTTCATACTAATAGAAGTGATCACTGTGTTGCCGATCCAAGTGAGGATCCTATGATTGTTGATTTCCCATTCTTCCATAGGATATTTTGATGGTGCCTCCTTACTATGAATGGTGCTGCTTGGTTTAGGACACTTATCTTTGCCATCAATATACTTCCACATACTCTTGCCTTTGAGAAAACTTCTCATCAAAAAGGACCAATGATTATAGTTGGTACCATCTAGCTTGACAGTAATGGGTTGGATATCTTCACGAGACATGATAGAAAACAAGATTTCTGAACTAGGATATGTAAATAAAAAACAGGATCAATATGAAAAAGGATACCTCACAACTCTGGTTTTGATTTGCAGCGAAAATGGATTTCAGATCGATTTTGGCTCTGATGCCGTGACAAGATTTGTCATGACACAGATGATTCTGGAATGGTTTTCTCTATATTCAATCATCTCAAACCAAGATATTACAACAAACTCTTATACAAGATTACAACATAATAAAAGGAAACAGAATAACTGAAAATGTAAACTAATGAATACACAAAATATATGAGAATAATATCTAAGATATCAAAGATACAGTGCATATTTCAACACAGGTAAGTACCATGATGGTACCGATGAAGTCCGAATACTATGTATAGATTTGTAATCTCTAGATATTTTCCCTTTGTTGATATCTCTCTGGAAATAAACCTAGAACACTAGGAGATTAAAAAAAGAAAAGGAAATTAGTAAACCCAAGATCCTTTGCTTGGTCTAGATAAATTACTACTCCCACCATCCGGATTTAGTTGATAAATTATGATGAAATCTATACATTATACAATTTACGAGAATCCATGCATTCTTGACAATTCAAATCGATAAAAAACATAGTGGATGCACAGCCAGTACTGTTGTTAGATGTTGTATATATACTAGGTCCTCCAAAAACAGAAACAAGTTGTATGAAAGATGTGCTTAAATTTAACATTTCCAAACTTAAAGAAATCACTGTGGTGGAGATTTGTACAATCACCGATAGGTTGGATTGTTAAGTTTGAGTTGGTGACGTTCAAGTTTGGTTTGCTCTCTTCTGGTGGAGGTTCTACGAAACATTTTGGGTGAACTACATGTCGGTTTGATACCTATTGAGGATATGTAGGCAACCAGTGATGGTGCAATCGATGTTCAGAAGATGGAGGGATAACAAGTTGACCGTCTCATGCATGAATGCAAGATCCGAGGTGGATAATTGTTGGTAGGTCCGTAGAAGTTTGAGTTAAATACAAACTCATACTAATTAAGTTCGGTCAGTTTGGTTTCTCCCAAACTTGGTCGGTGAATGTGGACCCAAGCAAAACTTAGTCGGTCATTGATTTGGTGATAAACTCTAAACCATTACTTGATCCTAAAGTTTAGGACCTTAATAGCTAAGTTAAGGAAACCATATTCTCGTAGGATAAGTTTGTGACTCCTATATAAGGAGGTCTAGGCTATTAGTTTAGTTATGAGTTCTCAATGAAATTCTCATTAGAGATTAGATATGTGAGGAATTCATCCCACCTTTTGGGGTGGATATAAGAGACCATTAATGGTGGAAGGAGTACATCATTATGGTGCTTATGGAAAGCTTATCGATGTTGGAAGATATGTCGTTATGGAGTATTCATATGGAGATATTGGTAAGACATCCTTTTCAGGAGAAGATCATCTTGGTGGTGCTAGATAATGTGGTAGATCATCTTGGAGTATTCATATGTCAGGGGTGTGGAGAGAAGATCATATCGTTGTGGTAGATAATGTGGTAAATATTATCTCGTATGGGTGAAGACACTACTTTGGATTTATAGGGCGTTTGTGAGAGTTCTTGTGTTCGACCACATTGTCACTAGTGGAAAATGGAAGTTAAACCACTGGCAAGACAAGAGGTAATATCATCAAAAACGACTGTGTTCATCAGTTGGAATATTGGAGTGGTTTTTTCCAAAACGACCGTGTCTCACAGAAGTTGATATCTTTAAAAATACGACTTCCTCTAACAGTCAATTGATAACACTGACATTCACAAAGTGGTTTCTAAAGTTTTAAATTAGAAAATGTAAATGTTAATCGCCCGTTTTGAGAAGTAGTTTATATGGGTTTGAATACTTTTTAAAAATCTGATTAAATCCAATCCCAATCTGACTGGCCTGAAATTTGAAATTCATTAAAATTTATAAAATCTGATTCACAGCTTATTTCTGACTGGCATAAAATTTGAAATTCACTAAACTGAACTTTAATAGATGCTCTTTTTATAACAAAACATTCACCGTTCAATCCAAATTCAAAATATGTTTACAACAGTAACTCGATTACATTAATCGAGCTTACAGTTAGGTCAAAAACCACAAAAAAAATTACACAGGTACTGAATTCACACCATTCTAAGTTATAATTATACTTGAGCATTCTGAATTCACACCATTCAAAGACCAGAGCTCAGCAACTGTAGATGAGTTCAAAAAAAATATGATGGGCAAAGGTACAAAAGAACCGGATGAATGCGCATTACACCACCTGCTCCCGCAAAAGAGAGTAAAACGATGAAGCTCCATCACAGTTCACAACTTATTGAAAGGAAAAGGAGGACATTTCCGGTTTAAGTGAGCAACAATCTTTAGGTTAACATTCTTGAGTTTCTGTTTTTCAACCAAAAACCAGTACTCTTAGCCTGATTGTAAGCTAAATCAACAACCTGGTCAGCACTAAAAACACAATTCCCAAAAATATGATTATTTCTAGCTATCCATATATTCCAAAGACTATAAGGATAAAAATAAGACCACGACAGACCATTACAAGTATAAGTGCTGCAAGCATTCAAGCATAGAGAAGACAAAAATAAGAAAAATTCAAACATTCAGTCGAGAGATATTACCTGATCTCCATCCAATACTCGTCGTCATCTAAAGATGTTGAAGAAAGAAGGTTGATTCATGGATGCAGCAAACACATATGGATCTTCATAAGCATTCACCTTTAGGCCGGATCTCTTGGGAGATTCTAATACAAGATGCCAATGCTTTCTAGTCTCATCAGAGCAATAAAAGACTTGGGCAGCTTGAGAAGCATGGATGAAGGGTTCGTCAACTTCTTTAGAGCTTCTCTTAAACTTTTCGAAGTTGACGAACCTCGAGTTTGTCTCTGCATCCACATATGATCCGGTTGTTTTGTCTTCGACCCGAACCCAGTCACAGAGAAAAACAACTTCTGTGAAATCTTCATAATCGAGTTCAAGTATCTTTTTCACAATGCCAAAGTAAGAAGTATCATCGCCCACCAAGTTGGTATCTTTGGCGCTTGCTCTAAAGCTGGTGAATGCATCCATGGTCACTCCACTGTTTTGTGTAGTCATATACTGCTCTGCCTCTGCTGTATAAAACAGATAACCATTCACCGAATACGCTCTATAAGAAACTGTCTTGAAGGAAGGACCAAGTACGAGCCTATGAAAATCTGTCATGGGAGTGCCTAGAAGTTGATTTCTTAACCAGGGAATGTAATCTTGATGTTTTCTCCTTGATCTTCGGTTAAAAGTATTACTATATGCCTTGTATTTCCTGTGAAATAATAAACACAATGGTACATGATAGGGTTACTTCACACTATACAGATTATATGGTCAAAATGGTGTAAACAAACTGTTCAGAGACAAAGTTAAGGATTCTACTTACTCTTCCCATTCGGTATTTTCATCCGCATGTCTCAATACCCAAAGACGAACTTGTTGATCTTGTAAGGAAGTTAAGCGGTATGGTTTTCCTTGTGAATTAGGCGGTTACGGACCTTCGTAAACCTCACCGTGCAATGTTATCTTTCCATGACACTTATAAGACTTTTTCTTACCCTCGGGAATGAACTCCATCCAATGGCGCTCCTTCATCGACCTCATATTGTGCAGTTATAGACCCTTCAATATAGTTTTTGTTCCGACCATAAACCTTGTAGGTTCTCATCATCCTGCACATGCAATTAGTAACACAATTATATATGTAAGGTATACATAAGTTCATAAAGTAATAAGGAAACTGAAAGGATCAACAATTAAAGAAGTATACCTCTCAAAAGGGTACATCCACCTAAATTGAACTGGTCCCAATGTTAGTGCCTCTTCGGCCAAATGTACGACAAGATGAGTCATCGTAACAAAAAAAGCCGGTGGGATGTACATCTCAAACACACATAAAGACTCCACAACACGTTCGTGCATTAGACGAAGCGCTTCACGATCAATAACCTTAGAACAAAGAACTTTGAAAAACAATGACAATTGACGTATTGCCTCACGCAAAAGCTTATGATCTTTGAAACAGTACATTAGAAAAATTGGCATCAAACCCTGCATAAGCATGTGGTAGTCGTGGGACTTCAAACACTTAAATTGTAACTCTTTCATATCCACTTTCTTTTTCCAGTTTCCGCTATAACCAATAGGAACTTTCAGTTAAGAGACTCAAACCACAAGTTAGATCCCAAAATACACCATATCAAGCTTGTCCCAAAATACTTACACCCATATATTTGAATTTCTTCTTTACAAAAGAAGAGAAGAGACTCAAACCACAAGTTAGATCCCAAAATACACCATATCAACTGTCCCAAAATACTTACACCCATATCCATATATTTCTTCAAGATCCCTTTGTATACCCCAAAAGTCCCAAAAAGCTCCAAAATACTTACATGTTCCCCATATACTTCACAACATCCCTTTGTATACCCCAAAAGTCCCAAAAAGCTCCAAAATATTCACTTCAACTATCAGAAACCTTCAACTTCAAAATTCTGCATCAAGTACTACTGGCCAAGGTCCAGCAGTGCTTGGGCCACAAAATCTTGTCACCATGTTTCACACTAGAAAGAGTTCCTTCTCCAACGCAGAGTGGCTCGGTGTGTATCACTACTTCATCAATGAGGACGAGAAAATAAAAATCATCATTTTCATCGCATTCCTATCAATCCCTCCGAATGCAACTTGCACCCTTGCGCATATTCCTTAATACAACATACTTGGACTCTTTGACCATCCACATTCATTGGCTATAAACAGAAAAATATCCAATAATAAGAAACAATCCAAACTTATTGTTCTAAGCTAACCATTGTTTTCCGGTGCTAACTAAAGGTGCTAAGAATATATGACCTGAGTATTATTAGCATTGTTGATGCCAGGGTTGACACTTAAGGCTCTTAGCTCCTCAACAGTCTCCTCGAGATTACGAACACGATTTTCTACGGCGCGTCTTCAATTTCTCCTTACGCAGCACTCTCTACTAGCTGAGATGCACGCAACTCGGTCTTTGAGACCCCACCTCCCAAGCCTCGAACAACACCCCTTCCATCACGGCCAAGTACCTATCATCGGATATATAAAATTAGTTAGTAACAATTTTATTAAACAATACAACAATATAAATTCATCTCCAAAACAACAATATATAATCGGCTCAACCCACCTCCGCAACCGCATCCTTATCTAGATCGGTCTAGCCTCTAAACTTATCTGTTTCATTCAACTCCCTCACCTTTTGCTGCATAATATAGGCAACATTGTGCATAAGACGATAACAAATAGTGGAACTAGCGAATCCAATTTATTCATTGAACATAGAACTTACAACATAATCTCTTGATGTTACTTTATAAGATAGGGGATCAAACTGTAGACGGTCCTCTTCAGACATTTCTTGGTACACATGTGTAGCCAGTGTAGGTCAACCCTTAATACCTTACCAAAAGTAGGACTTGCTTGTTCCATTTCATGTCGGCGTTGTGCAATACCACGCCTACCCGATCTTGTGTGCGACTTTTAGCTTTGACCTTGCTATCTTCATTTTTTCCCTAACCTCCTTATCTTCGCCTTTACTCACAATATCAACAAAGGCATCCCAGTCCTCTTTCTTCAAATTTTTGGGTATTCTTTTTCTCATTTCAGCAACACTGGAACAGTCATCACATATCTCCCTTAGTTTAGTCTTTGCATTCTTCCATGACAGATTTGCCATTTTCAGAGCTTTGGCCTTGAGATATTCAGGAACCATGTATGCATTGGAGATACTCCTCCAGTTTCTTCCTTCAATGGCAAAGGAACTTGCTTCCAACTTTTAATAGATGGTGGGACGAGATTTACTGGTTATTTTCCCCGACTTAGTGGCATACGTCTTTTGGTAGGTCCTATAGGTTGGCCTATGTCGTTAAAATCAATTGGCGTACGGCCGATCACCTATAAAGAACAATACAAAATCATTAAAATTTCTAAGAAAACTTGAAATAAGTAACATATTTAGGGAAGTAAGATAAAACAACTACATTACCAATCGTGCTTTCTTCACTAATTTCAGGTTCGCTATCACTATTTGTCTGACATAGAGCCTCATGCCATGGCTCTGAACCTCCACTAGGAGAATGTTCACCCTCAGATGATGGATGAAATCTAGCCCCTCCACTTGAAATTGGACTTCTTCCATTCTTTATCCGAACCATTAGTAGATGGAGACCTTCGTGTATCAACCAAAGGAGTCCATGTAGTTTCATTTGTGGTACGAGTTCCAGACCGACGAGATATGCTGCTACTTTTAGGTCCCCTAGCCATACTATCTGATCAAAAAAGCCATAATAAGCAACAATACAACAACTGCAGAGTGATGCTCAATATCATGATACACAACCCACATAAGAGATTGATATCTAACCATATATATCTAAACAATGCAGCAGTTGATTAAAGCAACTTATCAAAAGCATATTAAGTAAAAAACTAAACTCCAAACAATCAATTTTTACACATCTGCAAATAATCTTTCTATCTATGCAACTAAATCTAACAAATCATGATAGAATGAAGAAGAACATCAATATAAATCCATTCATGCTATCTGAGACACAATTCCATAACTTGAACACAACTACCTCAAAGTAGAACATGAGGTTTCGTCACAAAATCAAAAGCCAACTATAAAAACATGAAAAAGATCCTAATTCAACTATAAGAACATCATGATAACCACTAAACACGAATCAAAGTAAAGTATGAAAACTAGATATCAAGATTCCGAAACCATGGAAAACATTAAAACAAAACTTTGAGTCGAGATGTTATACGAAAATCTTTGAGATTTGAGCGCACTTGAAGTCTGAACAATATCAAAAATAAAGGAACTTCAATTAAAACCCTAACAAAGATATAGAACAAAAGAAGCTGGATAATCTACTACCAAATTAACCTCTAAGAAATTCAAATCGAATCAAAGTGATGGGAGTTGTCATACACGAAGATGAATCCCACTTTGCACAGAAGGATTTCTATATTGAAAAAAAACACAAAAAAAGTTAATTCAAACCCTAACATCCAAGAAATTGAAAACAAAACAAGAACATTGAATTTGTAAAAACTAACTTTACACAGTGAGAATTAAATCGAAATTAGGGTTTTGAAAAGGGATTTGGAAGATAACAAGGTTTTGAGAAAAGGGGTTTATAGATTTTGAAGAGAAATGGCGTTTTGAATCACTTGCTAGCCGGGTTCTTTTTAATCTGTGACCATTTTTTTGTCTTTGATTTTTCTTTTTTTTTCTCTACGAGTTTTTTTTTTTTACGTGTAAGAACAAGTGAGAGAAACTGAAAAGATAAAGGTGAGAGAAAAGAAATATATAGTCAGGCGATAGAAACGAAATTTCCATCTATCACCGTTGGTTGAATTTAGACTATCATCGACCATTGCTTACAGCGCGAAAAATCCCGCCAAAAACATGGATCGAAAACGTGCTTTTTCTCACAGTCGTTTTACAAGTTAGTTAAAAGCTGCGAGGGGTTTGATCGTTTTTCCAAAAATACCCCTCTATAAAACGACTGTGACCGGAGCATGTTTAATTTTTTTTAATTTTTTTTAGTAAAACAACTGTGGATCACAGCATGGATAATTACATCAGCCCAATAAAAGTCGTTTCTGTAAAGCCCAGGAAGTGGTAAAAACTCTATTATCCACTAGTGCAACTGTTGTTATAGGAGGAATATCTCCATATGAATGCTTATTCAAGAAGAAACCAAATTACTCTGAGTTACATGTCTTTGGCTCCACCTGTTTTGTTCTTCTCACAGATCGTGAACGCAGTAAGCTTAGCAAAAAATATACAATGTGTGGGTTTTTAGGATATGGAATTGAGCAAAAGGGTTACCGGTGTTATGTCCCTGAGAGTCGTAAGTTAAGAGTTTCTCATCATGTTACGTTTTGGGAAAAAATACCATTTTGGTCACTTCCTAATAGTAAGTCATCTTCCTTCGAAACTTTCAATTATATAGATCCTTTTGATGATTCAGCTTCTCCCAATCTATCTCTCTCACCATCAGATTCCTCTATCTCAGTTCCGAACTCAGCTATTCATGAATCCACTTCTCAAACCACTCCAAGTACTAATGATGTCATCTCTGATCACTCTATGGCACATCCTGACAATGCAACTTTCAATAGGGATCCTGTGAATGAAGTAGAGCATCTGCCTCCTCGTAATCGACGGCCACCAGCTAAGTTGTCTGACTATCATTGTTCATTAACAACTATTCTTTCTGTTTATGAACCAAAGAACTACATAGAAGCAACAACAATTCCATAATGGCAATATTCTATGGGAGATGAATTGACTTCACACAAAAATGCTGGTACATGGGATATGGTTGATTTACCTCCAGGAAAGCCTGTAGTACGGAGCAAATGGGTTTTGGTGAAAACCAAGTCAGATGGTACACTAGATCGATGTAAGTCTCGTGTTGTTGCTCAAGGTTTCACCCAGGAATATGGAATTGATTACGAAGAAACCTTTGCCCCAGTTGCTCGTATGACTACTTTTCGTGCTCTTATATCTGTTACTTCAGCTCGTAACTGGAACCTTCACCAAATGGACGTTAAGAATTCATTTATTCATGGAGAACTTCAAGAAGAAGTTTATATGCGACCACCTCCAGGACTTGCTCATCTGCCAAATCAAGTTTGCAGGTTAAGCAAAGCATTATACGGGCTCAAACAAGCACCACGTGCTTGGTTTGAAAAATTCTCTACTACTGTTATTAGACATGGTTACACTCAAAGTACGTATGATTCAGCACTATTCACCAAGTCCTAAGACAAGGGTATGGTTCTTCTACTCATATATGTCGATGATATGGTAATTACTAGTGATGACACAGATGGTATCACTGCCTTAAAATCTTACTTGAGTTCATGTTTCGAGATGAAATAACTCAGTCCATTAAGATATTTCCTTGGTATCGAAGTTGATAAATCTCCAGCTGGGTACTTCCTTTCTCAAGTCAAATATGCTTCAGACATTATTTTTCGTGTCGGTTTAACTGACAGTAAGATAGTTGATACTCCTCTAGAGATGAATGTCAAGTTCAGTCCTACTGATGGCAATGATTTGCCCAATCCAACTTTGTAACGTCAACTTGTAGGCATCCTCAACTATTTGACTATCACCATGCCAGATATCAGTTATGTTGTTCATGTCGTTAGTCAGTTCATGGCTGCTCCTCGTACCTCTCATTTTGCTGCAGTTCTTCGTATTTTATGATATGTGAAGGGAACACTGTATCAAGAATTGAATTTTTCCTCCACATCAGACCTTCATCTCCGTGCTTATACTGACTCGGGGTAGGTGGGGATATCAGCGACAGAGACGGTCAACAACATGTTACTGCTTGTTCTTAGGCAAATCTCTTATTTCTTGGAGAAGCAAGAAACAATCAGTTGTCTCTCGTTCTAGTGCTGAGGTTGAATATTGATAGATACATTTTTGTGTCTATTATAATCTCAATTGTATATATTATTAGTGCTCGATTTTGTATTTATTATGGATTTTTATGTTTTTGTAGGTGTTTTTGGAGAAATAAGCTTTTGCGGGAAAATTGGCCCGAAAAGTGGTATTTGCGCTCGTGTGAGAAAATTACTATTCGGACCCCTCATTTGGATAAGGGGCACATCAATTACTAAGGGGCGACCATTTACTATTTGCACCCCAGTTGCTAAAGGGAGACCAGCCACGGATAAGGGGATATCATCCCCTACCTTTTGATTTTTGAAAATGGCGGGAAATAAATCAGCCAGCTGCATGAGTTTCAGGGAGATTTTTGATTCGATTTTCGGATAGTTTGGAGGAGATTCGATCACGGGATTTGTTTGGGTTGGTCCTGTTAGGACTGAACAAGGTGAGTAGGTCCAACGGAATCGATTAAATGGAGCCAGTTCATCGAGTTTGGATAACACAAAGTAACGAGGAAGACGGGATAATCCTGGCAATTACGTGTGAATGAGAAGAGTTGAACGCGAGGATGAGTGGTCAGTGACGTGTCTCAGAACATAAAAAGGGAAACAGATTTTCTTATATTTGGTAGTTGCCGCGTACAGAGAAGATTGAGGAGGAATTATCGTGACTTGGGAGAGAAGAACTCGAGAGATATTAAGGAAAGATACGGCACCTGTTGGGTATATATAGGCAGCTGGGTGGTCGAGCAATGGTTTCGAGACCTTGGGGGAGGTTTTGGAGCCAAGCAGAGGAGTTTCGAGCACCACAGACGCTCGGAAAAATTATCCAGGGAAGTTGCGAGAGAAGGAAGAAGAAGAACCAGAGAACTGACACTTAAAGAGAGTCGCAGCTTAGTGACCTATAGTTTCAAATTCTAAAGCTTTCCAACAATTTTCCAACAATTATTTTTAGTTTGCAACAGACTCTGTTAGGGTTCTTTGTAACGATGAGTTACGCAACAATTATATACATTACAAACTCGATTTTCTTCAATAAAACACCTATTCACCATGCATTATTATTTTGAGCGTGCCTTTGATATGAGGAGCTAAACCCCAACACTGGGATGACGGAGGAAGCCATATTTCATGCGTGTGGTAATTATATTTAATTCTTTCATGACTTTTTGCATGGATTGTTAATTGTTTTATGGTTTTTATTGAATGGTTGTGATTTCAATTGATGGGTTATACTTAGGTTAAGTCTTTTGATATCCCATGCTTTAGATATACAGTCGTTGCTTTTCAAAAATCTACCTTGGCAAAGAAAAAGAGTCAATATTATTTGAGCTATAATTGTCTAGAATAAATATATGAATCGCATGAACGAATTTTATGGTGGAATCCGAAGTCCCAGTCCTCTCGATATTTGTGGCAAAACTTGTGTACATATTTTCTTTGTTTTTTGTATTTTCTTAAACCAAATCTTTACAAGTCTGAGTTGAACGAATCTTTCTTACCACTTTACAAACAACTTCGAAAACCACATCAAATATCGGGCAATGGCTCACACCACTTCAGAAATAGTTTGGTTAAGATGGCTCCTTAGTGATATGGGAATTCATATAACATGCTCTACTCCACTTTACTGTGACAACAAAGCAGCCATTCATATTGCACATAACGATGTGTTTCATGAGCGCACAAAATACATTGAAATCGACCGCCATTTCGTGCGCCATCACTTCAAGCAACAGACAATTAAGCTCCCTTATGTTTCTTGAATTCCGACTTTGCGATCTCTTTCTGAAGTCATTACCCTCACCCGGGCTTGATTTTTGGTTAACAACCTCAAGATGTGTTGACACCATCTTGAGGTTGCGAAATGTTGAAATATACATCGTATCTTTGATATCTTAGATATTATTCTCATATATTTTGTGTATTCATTAGTTTATATTTTCAGTTATTACTGTTTCTTTTTATTATGCTGTAATTTTGTATAAGAGTCTGTTGTAATCTCTTGGTTTGAGATGATTGAATATAGAGAAAACCATTCCAGAATCATCTGTGTCACGACAAATCTTGTCAACCTGTATGTGGTAAGAGCATTTGCAATGGTGCGACCAAAACCAAGGACTAAAAACCAAAAAAAACTAAAAAATTTGGGTTTAGTCTGTGGTGCTACGCTACGATAGTGGAGTATATTTGGTCGAGCAGGAATATAACATTCGTTTTTGGTGTGGAGCGAAATTATAACGTTCGTCTGTATAAGGGGTGCATATACACTACGCGCGTTGTGGGACGGTGAAAAAACAAATGCCTGTTGTGGGGCATGCATATAATTCACGCCAAAACAACAGAGGGGAATATTATTCACGCTTGATGGGGCGGAAGATAGATACACGCCTGAAATCACGTGAACAAAACAGACATGTTTACTACGCCGGAGACAGGTAAAGCATTTCCCACCAACCTCCCTTATCTTTTTAGAGTAATCATGTTTGTAACTTGCACAAACTAATCAAATAAAAGTGGAAGTCGCCTTGGAGTTAACTTGAGAAAGCAAATCTTTCGTACTTGCATAAATTAATCTCAAAAGAGATGACTTTTATTCTCTTGGCAATTGGAGACCCCATATTAGGCAATGGCCAAACATGCAGGTTGAATCATGCCTGGCATTGGTCAGGTTTAAATCTCATCCATAAACAAGCTGGTGGGGATACCTGAATGGGGCGTTTATATATATCTCGTCCCAATGGGGCAAACTTTAAATGCGCGCCCGTAACCTGGCGTACTTTATATCAACGCCTGAATTAAGCTTAAATTATATGGACGCCTCACCAACGACACGGGAAATATACGTCCGCTTCAACTGAAACCTAGGTTAAAGGCTCGCCTATCGACAAACGTACCTTTAAACTTCGCTCGACCAAATTTGGTTTTGGTCCGGATTTCAGACCAAATATACTCTGATATTCGACTATGATTGGTTTCTGGACCAAATAAATGGTTTTAGTCGTCCATTGTGGTTGCTCTAAGTTTTGAAATCCAGTGGACATCAATTTTCACACTATAATGAATGATCTTTCCAAATTGCTTAATGAGTCTGCAATTTGTTGGTTTGATTATTTATTTATTTTTGGAAGAAATTGGGTTAATAAAGGTTATATTAAAGTTTAAACCCCAAAAAGACCTACATACAAGCCCAGACAGGTAGGAAAAGAAAAAAAAAAACTAAAATCACCAACCTCTTACTAGTTATGAATTAGCTACCAAGTAAATTTTCTTGATCTCTCTTACAATTTAATCAAATTATGTAGCTATGAATGCCAGTTTTACAATATATATATATGTTCAGTAGGTGATTGTAATTTTGTTATATTAGAAATGCTAAAGCAGCTACTAAACAAAATATTTTCCAACTTAATGTCATGTACCCGGAAGACTCTACAAAAGAAGCCCAGGTCTAGGGATTATCGCAACATGAGTCCGATTTTTTGCACACTCCTTGACGAGTGTGCACGTAACATTTCAATCTCCACCGTTGATTAAATTTCGGGAGTTATGCAACGAGGGTCAAGGTTCTAAACATGGAGGGTAATGAGCCCAACACTTAACTAATCAACCAATCAAAACAACATGGCAAATATACACTCTTTAGAGGAGTGTGCACATAATTGAACTTATCGCAACACTGTAGCTGAGATTCAAGTTTTCAACAATTCCCGCATAAAATTAATATTTTTCTTCATAAATATCGTTGTTACATGTAAAAGTAGGACTAAAATGGTAAGAAAGAGCAGTTTAAATTAAAGATCCATTAATTAAACAAACTGAGAATCTTCTTCATCCTTTTCCACGAACATGGTCATGAAATTGTCTTGTACATCCACTGGATCAGTGTAGAGACCACTAGAAGCAATGCAGTTCACTTAACCAGTTTAGCTAGAGAATGAGCGAAAGGGCTTAAATGCTGTCATATGACGTAATTTCGTCGATTAGAAAATTTTCATTATTCGTTCGGTTTACGTGTTACACCCAACCGTGGAAGCTCACATTAACTTGCCGTAACCCTTGATCATTAAATCACGTATGCTTATATCTCTTTAATTCTTTTAGTGAACTTTTCATTTCCTAGAAGAACAAAATGAAGTAGTCTCACTCACTCTCATCTGGCAATGTTCGAATATTCAATTAGTCGGAGGAAAATTAATTAAATTTTTTTTTTTTTGAAGCAATTTATTTATTTTGTTGTTAGGAGTTTTTTTAACATTTCCTGCACTAAAAAGTTCGTCTGAAAAAAAACCGAAATCACATGATTTGATATGCACTGCTGTGTTTGTTTTGTGTGCAACTCTAGTTATTGCATGTTCAGCAACAATGACTTCACCCAAAAACCCTTGAAAACATAGCAAGAAAATAATGTATAAGTCACTTTTTTTTTTTTTTTAAATTTTAGATAGGCTTAGCTAAACCAGTGACTCATTAATATCCATCAACTTCATTATCTTCGTCTCCTTGTCATGGATGTCTCTTTTTGATGCTAATATATATATGGACGTCAGCAATGGCCAGATTAAGTTCCTTCAATCATATTTTACCCTTTTGTGCCTCAACCCTACAGCTGTGAGCAAAAAGGGTTTCTGTACCAGCCAATGAAAATGTACCACGCGGTCACCACTATTCCAGACGGTTCAAGAAAGAGGTATAAGAGCATCTCCAATAGAGGTGAAAATTTTATTTTTATGACACATAGGATTTTAGACCTCATTTACATAAAATGCATCTCCAACGTGAGTCCTATTAAGTAGGAAGGGTGTCAAATAAATACGAAGGTCTTAGAGAAAGTCTTATTTAGACCTTGGCAATGACCTCCATGTCATCTTTTTAGTTATACTTTAATTTTTATCTTTAAATAAATTTTCTAAACCAATAAGAAAAAGCGAATCAATTTATCATTATCCAAAAAATAACAAATCTTAGAAATATGACCCCATTTGTTGGAGATAGTTCATGAGCAAAGCATTATTATTTTTGCCACAAACAAATCACCCCATAAATAAGGATCTAAATAAAAATTCACGTAGATTTTTATGCCCTTTATTGGAATGCTCTCAAGTACTAACAAACTCTAGGTTATGCTATATTATTGAAAAGATTTTTTGTTCAAAAAATCTCATTGAACGCATGTATATCATATCATCAGATGTAGGAAAGGCATAGTAACATGGACTCAACAAGTACGTGCTTGTGAACAAGGGCAGGGGCGAATCTAGAAACTAGACTAAGGGGAAGCAAATTTTTATTAGGGGTAGCAAAAAGGTAAAATTAGGCTTGGAGGAAAATTTTTACTTGAAAATTTAGGCTTGGAAGCCAATATGCAGGGGTAGCAATTGCACACCCTTTCTATTAGTTGGATCCGCCACTGACCCCTAGACGATGGTTATGGTTGGCGGAAATATAGACAGAAAAAGATTTTTGGAGCTACATACCCTAGGTGAGTGTTTTTCCTAATGAACAACAAAAAGAACCACAACCTAGACAAGAATCCTTAAAATGATGGATAACTTATTTTTCTAGTATAACTTAATACTCTTTGATCTTTCTCTAACTAGAGACATTTACTTGTTAACTTTGCAGAGCTTATTACAAATGTAGTTATCAGAGCAGTCAAAACTGCTTAGCAATGAAACAAGTTCAACGATCTGACCTAAACTCGTCTGTGTTCAATGTTACGTACATTGGAAAACATAGCTGCAGCGAAACACCAGGGCAGCATTCACCAAACAAACAAGAATATATTCATGGGCATGGCCATCGCCGAATTTACCAAGAACAAAGGAAGGATAAATCATTGGAAGAGAAATATATAAACTTTCAAAAGTCAACTGTTCAAATTGCAAAAGACAAAGATATAAAACTTGAATCTTATCCTTCCTTTTCCATCTATTCTACTATTTCACCAGAGCCGGCTAATATCAGTAATGGTTCAGAAACTAGAGAAAATCATTTCACCTCTACTTCAACTAAAATGCAAATCCATTCTCCAGCTTCTGCATACATAAGTACTCCCACAACTCCAGGATCCAACTATTTTGGAGGTCACTGTAACGGAGAAGAGTTACTACAATCTACCGTTGATTCTATCGAAGAACTTGATCAAATGATAATTTCACTTTTAGCTCCCGTTGCAACATCCTCGGTTAACAACGATCATCCAATTCATGGTTCTCCCTGGGATTGGGATTTCCAGGAAGATTATCGTCATTCATATTAGTATCGTATAGGAATATTTTGTGCGTCTGTCCCGTCAATCGTCGCTAGTACTATATACTTCCTGGTATTTTTGGAGACAGGAAGGTTTTATTTTGTTTAAATCGAGTTCTAGCATCATTTAAGATCGAGTTTAGCAATTTTCTATCAAAAAAAATGACAAGAAAAGAAAGAAGAGAAGAAGAGGTTCACATTCATAGGTAGATATGGTAATATTTAGTATGCCTTTTGTTAGTAAAACCAAGAAGGTACACACATCTTTGGAGCCGCTCTTATCCTACGTGAATCCAGTGTAATAGTGTGTTCTATGAATATAATGTTGTGCACTTTTTAAGATTGTCAATTTGACATTTACCACGTATACAAAGGTTTTATCCCTATCATAAAATTATCACTCGTTGAAGAACGTGTACAAAATCAAACTCAGTATTTTATTGTTCAACTAACTAGTTATGAAATTTGAATTAACAAAATAAAATTTAAGCTAATAATATATAATATTTTTTCTTTCTCACATTTATTCTTAACTTTATTTTAAAATTTCACTCAATGAAAAAAAAAAAAAAAAAAAAAAAAAAAAAAAAACAAGACTTTATTAATCATCATCAACAGAAAAAAGATTTTGCAAGCATTGGATGGAAACCTGACAACAAACTGGGCTCCAAATTTTGTTGAAGAAAATAATGTATGGGTCAAAATTCAAAAGTAGAGGAAGTTACTCTAGTATGGTGTAGAGGTGTAAAGCGTCTTGGAAGCCCGGCGACTGCCACACTGCAAGTCGCGTGCTTCACGTGCCATGTCTTGCGTGTTGTGGTGTGCCAATTTAAGCGTCTTTGTCTGTCTTTGTGCTTTACTAGTCAAAAGCTAGGCACAACCACTTACGGGCACAACACCGCAGATAAGCGTCTTGATGTTGTGCGTCTTGACGACGTGCTATAAACAATTTGAAATCGATTAATGTATACATTAAGTCGGACATTATCAAAAGAATTTAATTAGACAACATATCATTTGAAATTATTTCAAGTAAAATTAACAAGTTTATTCAATAAAAAAAATAACCCATCAAATATAAAATTGGATTATTGTCATGTAAGTTAATGTTCTAGTTAAATATAGGTGACGACATTATAACAACGATATTGAAATATATTTTCCAAATATTAAGGTATTATATGTGTTGTTATAAATACCCAACATAAAATGTTAAAAACTAGTTAGAATAGTCTCTTTTGTGAAATATACAAAAAATGTGATGTATTATGCCTTGTTATATGGTGTATTTGTACATGTTATGACGTGCTCTCTTAACGTGTTGTCTTTGAAATGGGCCACGTGCTTATCCGTGCAGCGTGTTGTGCCGTGCTCTTTTTGTGCCAATTAGTTAAACCCGGCACGTCCCATTTAACTAACGTGATGTGTCGTCTTTTCTAAGTCACGTCTTTGAATTTAAGGGTGTGCTCAATTTTTAGTGTATTGTGTTGGGCTGTGCTCGTGCTGGCACATCCCAATTTACACCTCTAGTATGGTGGACAACTATGTTACTTTAGACTTTAGAAAGAAACTTTCAAGTATTTGTATAGTTTAGGCAACTTGTGCCACCACTTGCATATCCCTTTTTGGAAAGGATGTTTTAAAAAGATATATAAACAGGAGAGGATCCAGAAGGATCAAAGCAATCTCTTACACATTTACCATAAGAGAATCACAAAATTGGTCAAAAGACCAAAATCAACATTCTTGGGTGAAAAAGACACTTAGGTTTTGATCTTTTGTTTAAATAGCCAAAAATTAAAGATCTTGTTTAAATGGACAAAAATTTAAAAATAGGCGGGATGTAACCGGTTTCATCTGTCCATTTTCAAATATTTTTTCTTATTTTTATTTTACACATGATGCATCTAGTTTCATCCTTGCTATTTTTTTAAGTATAAGCCGGGATGAATCCAGTTTCATCCTTGCTATTTCTTTTGGCTATTTCACCGTACTTTTTACTCGTTCATTTGAACCGTGTTTTAATTTTTTTGACAAATGACCCATTTTCTCGATAAAATTACCCTATAATGACCTCCCAGCTGAACTCACATTGTAAACGGGATAGTGAGTTACCGACATAAAATAGAAAGGGCACAAGATGTCACTGCACTGCTAATTTTCTTCCAAGAAATGGGAAACTACTCATCTATTTAAATCTATTCAAACAAGACGATCGAGTGAAAAAAGGAAGGAAAATTGGAAACCGAGTAAGTGACGTATGTCTTGTGACATCACTATTCAACACATAAACAAACACTTGAGTTGTGTCTAGACAAAAAACGAGCAGTGGGAAGGAAGTAATAGATTGCATAGGATCTAGTGACATAGAAGGATCGAGGAACAAGATTGGAAGATTCTAATCTTGTTTGGTTGATTGTGACTTCCATCATTATTTCTTCTCCCGTTTACATGTTGATTTGACGTTTTAAAACAATCATAAAAATTTCTAGTCCAAGAAATGTACTCCCTCCGTCCCTAATTAGATGAACTACTTGTAGTTTGCACAAATTTTAAGGCAATGAGGAAAGTGGAGTATATTTAAGTATTTTTTACAAGTATACCCTTATGAGCAATAATTAGTAAAATTTATAAACGATTTATCTCTTAAACTATACCACGGTTTTTTATAAACTTTATACCGTTGAAAATCATTTTAAAACACCTACGTAACGAATATAAACATGACTATCAAATTATACATATTTCTTATGGAAAAAATAATTAATTAAAAGGGTAGAGAAATATCCCCTTGGTTAGTGAAATAGCTCATCTATTTGTGGACAAAACTAAAAACCAAGTAGCTCATCTAATTAGGGACGGAGGGAGTATATCTTTCGTGTTTCACTTTTACAAAATTCTTCACATGACTGAAATCAAAACGTAACAAGGTTATCTTTTTTCTTCTCAGAATGCGGAATGAATGTCTCTTTTAAGACTGTTGGAAATTTTGAATAGAAATTATGTTAGTTGTGATTGAAGGGTTGTTTCCAAGAGAAGTGACCCTCTATGAATGGACTCTTTCCAAGAGTTGTGACTCTCCATGAAAGGACTCTTACAAAGAGATGTGACTCTTGGCGAAGAGACACTATGCCCTTTCGTAAGAGACACCAATCAAGTATATAAACCCCACTCTAGTTTCATTCTAAACACAAGAAAAGCACACACAAAAATCCGATTTCACTTGCATTCATTGTTGTCATAGTATTGAGAGATAAACACTATATTTGTTTCGCTGTTTCCTTGAGTTTGGAGTGCTTCTACTCGAGGAAGAAGATCGTTGTATCCTGAGACGTTTCGCAAGTAAGAACCCATTAGCACCGGAGTGGGGCGAATTTCGTCTTAAGGAGACCAGTATCCAATACTCGACTCGGTCTATGCATAACTCATAGTCTTCTAATTTTGCGTTTCTTTTCTTAATCTCTCTGGTTATCGCATCTCGGATCATCGTCGGCCCATAAAAACGGAGAAGATATCCAACAATCTTAAGGCGAAATTTTTTCATTTATCTTCTTCTCGTTTATGCATTGGTTGAATTACGGGGCGATTCTGATTGGAAACTAAATCACAAAGTTTCTTCATCTTCTTCTTTCTGTTGTACGTTGTATGGTTGTCGTATCAGGCGACAGTTGGAATTAATTCAAGCGAAGGAAGTTGAATAGGGGGATTAATTAATTAAGTAGATTAGAATTCATTTCACAAGGGAGCAACGGAATCTAATCTAACGTCGAGCACCAACTGCACGGTTTCAATTGAAAGCCACGTTATTAACTAACGTCGTTTTCATCCAGTATCTCTGTCTTATACTTTCCATTTCTCTGTCTTATACTTTTCCATTTAATTGGTTCATTACAATTTGTCCGTAGTCATTAATTGTAATCATTACTAAACTGAATAGTTTTGTTTCAAGCAGGACCTTCTAAAAATTGGAAAAGCAAATGGAGGGTAACATTCCAGCTTCTGTGAACATTGAAAATGCAGAAAACAACCAACTGTGCGTTGTGGTTTCTGAAGTAAATATGGTCGACAATTCCAGTAGTGGTTTGTTGATCTAGGTGCGGCATGCCATGTACATTACGATAAGAGTTTATTCTCACATTATCGAAAAAGCCCCATGGAGAAAGTATATTCATGGGAAATTCAGCAATGTCAAGGGTTGAAGGACAAGGAAAAGTGACCTTAAAAATGATATCGACGGTAAGGAACTCACGCTTAACAACGTGTTTCATGTTCCGGATATTCGTAAAAATTTAATTTCTGGATCCTTGTTGATCAAACATGGATTCAAACTAGTTTTTGAATCCGACATGTTTGTACTTTCCAAGAATGGGATATACGTTGGAAAGGGGTACCTTAATGACGGTTTATTCATGATGAGTATGCTGCATGTTGATCGTGAAATTAATACTGTAAACAATTCTGTTTACGCCATCGAGTCATTTGATTTATGGCACGAAAGGTTAGGTCATGCTAATTATGGTTCTTTAAGAAGATTAATTAACATGAATTTAATGCCTAACTTTCGCATAAATCCAACTCACAAATGTGAAATTTGTGTTGAGGCCAAAATGACGAAAACTCCCTTTTCCCATTCAATTGAAAGAACTACGGAACCTCTTGAATTGGTTCATACCGACATCTGTGATTTAAAGATGGTAGAAAGTAGAGGTGGGAAAAAATATTTCATAACTTTCATCGATGACAGTACACGATATTGTCATGTATACTTACTAAGAAATAAAGATGAAGCTGTTGTAGTGTTTGAACATTACAAAAACCAAGTTGAGAATCAACTTGATAAGAAGATCAAAATTCTTAGAAGTGACAGAGGTGGAGAATATGAATGTCCACTTATTGAACCATGTTCAAGATATGGCATTATTCATCAAACTATCTGCGCCTTACTCACCGCAACAAAACGGGGTTCTTTGAACGGAAAAATAGAACGCTCAAGGAAATGATGAATTCTTTCTTGTTGAATTCGGGAGAGCGCCACAAAATTTGTGGGGGAAGCTTTGCTACGGCAAATTATGTCATAAACAAATTATCCCATAAAAGGAAGGATAAAACTCCATACGAATTATGGAAAGGAAGGAAACCTTCTATAAACACCTTAAAGTGTGGGGGTGTTTGGCTAAAGTGGAAGTGCCACTTCCTAAAAAGGTTAAGATTGGACCTAAAACGATTGATTGCATTTTCTTAGGATATGCGAGAAAATAGTTGTTCTGATTCTTAGTGCATAAGTCTGAAATTTTCTGATATACATGTGAATACTATTTTGGAATCAAGAAATGCTACATTTTTTGAAAATATATTCCCATGTAAGAAAATTCAAAATTATAGTTCTACTAAGAGAACTCGTGATGATATGGAAAGCACTAATCTTGAGATTGAAGAACCTCGAAGAAGTAAGCGAACAAAAGTTTCTAAGTCTTTTGGTTCAATTTCTAACATATATGATAGAAAAGGAGCCTCAAACTTTTAAAGAAGCGATGTCTACCCCCGAAGCTCCTTTTTGGAAAGAAGCTTCTAATAGTGAAGTTGATTCTATTTTACAGAATCATACATGAGAAATGGTAGATCTTCCACCTGGTTGTAAAGCACTTGGTTCCAAATGGGTTTTCAAAAGGAAAATGAAACCAGACGGAACTATTGACAAGTACAAGGCTAGACTTGTCGTTAAAGGTTATAAACAGATAGAAGGGTTAGATTATTTTGATACCTATTCTCCTGTTACGAGAATAACATCAATTAGGATGTTAATTGCAATTGCGGCTTTGTATAATCTTGAGATCCATCAAATGGATGTAAAAACCGCTTTCTTGAATGGTGATTTGGATGAAGAAATCTATATGGAACAACCAGAAGGTTTCGTCATTCCGGGTCAAGAAAAGAAAGTTTGCAAGTTGGTAAAATCGCTTTATGGATTAAAGCAAGCACCAAAACAATGGCACGAGAAATTCGACAAAGCCATGTTGTCAAATGGTTTTAGAATTAACGAATGTGACAAGTGTGTATATTCCAAAAATACGAAAAATGGGTATGTAATACTTTGTCCGTATGTGGATGACATGCTAATTATGGGTAGTAGTATTGAAGCAATCAAAACTACTAAGAAAATGTTATCTAGCCAATTTGACATGAAAGATTTGGGTGTTGCAGATGTTATTTTGGGAATAAAAATTTGTAGAACACCGAGTGGATTAGTATTGACTCAATCCCATTATGTTGAGAAGATTCTTGATAGATTTAACAAGAATGATGACAACATAGCAAAGACTCTGTTCATTTGACTCTCCATTTGAGGAAAAATCTTTGGACCGAGTATTAATCAAACGAATATGCTAGAATCATAGGAAGTCTAATGTACATTACAATTGTACACGACTCGATATAGCACACTCATGAAATAAACTGAGTATGTATACTAGTAATCCTGGAAAGGATCATTGGAGGGCCATAACTAGAGTACTTAGATATCTAAGGTACACTAAGAATTATGGATTGCATTATACTAGATATCCTGTTTGTACTTGAGGGATATACTTGATGCTAATTGGATTTCATCGAGTGAATCTAAATCCACAAGTGGGTATGTATTTACAATTGGTGGTGGAGCCGTGTCTTGAAATCCTAAAAACAAACGTGCATAGCCGGATCGACTATGGAATCAATTTATTGCTTTAGATAAAGCGGGGAAGAAGCAGTGGCTTGAATTTCTTAGAGGATATTCCTATATGGCCAAAACCTGTGCCCGCAATTAATGTGCATTGCGATAGTCAATCAGCAATAGGAAGGGCACGAAGTACCATGTATAACGGAAAGTCTAAACATATCCGTGAAGACTACGGTGAAACAATTGCTCTCTAGTGGAATAATATCGATCGATTATGTAAAGTCTAAAGAAAACCTAGCGGATCCATTTACTAAAGGTTTGACTAAAGAGCAAGTGTATAAATCATCGAGGGAATGGGTTTAAAAGCCTACAATTAAGAGTGACATAATGGTAACCCAACCTAGTTGATTTGGAGATCCCAAGATCTAGGTTCAAAAGGGACAACTAAGTTATGTATAACTCGGAGTAAACAACTGTGGAGATAAAACTCCATCCTATTCCTATGATGAGACAGTGTGTTTCTGAAATGTATTAGGATAAGCTATGCTTTTAATGGTGCCTATATCTTGTATTTACAAGTGGGATACTACAGGGTATTCTTAATGGGACATCACCTGTGTGAGTGTAGATTGTGGCGGTTCTATGGAAATTTTATAAGGCTTTAATTTCCTAGAGCACTCATGAATCCGGGATTTGTTCGGGTAGAAATGAACACAACCGTAGAACCAAATTAGTGAGAAAAGGCATTGTGTGATAACTATTGTCTTGGTTTACATTAAAAATTGAGCAGTTCAAGACATCGCGTTCCTTTGGTTAGTGAGTAAATCCGATAGTTATTCACTAAGGAAGGTTCAAAGCCAAAAGCTACCTATCCCCATGCAATGACTTTTCACTTTATCTCTCTTTAGTGTCTGCATAACATTTGCATTCTTAGAAGTTCTATTCAAATGTGGGGGATTGTTGGAAATTTTGAATAGAAATTATGTTAGTTGTGATTGAAGGGTTGTTTCCAAGAGAAGTGACCCTCTATGAATGGACTCTTTCCAAGAGTTGTGACTCTCCATGAAAGGACTCTTACAAAGAGATGTGACTCTTGGCGAAGAGACACTATGCCCTTTCGTAAGAGACACCAATCAAGTATATAAACCCCACTCTAGTTTCATTCTAAACACAAGAAAAGCACACACAAAAATCTGATTTCACTTGCATTCATTGTTGTCATAGTATTGAGAGATAAACACTATATTTGTTTCGATGTTTCCTTGAGTTTGGAGTGCTTCTACTCGAGGAAGAAAGATCGTTGTATCCTGGGAGACGTTTCGCAAGTAAGAACCCATTAGCACCGGAGTGGGGCGAATTTCGTCTTAAGGATAGAGTATCCAATACTCGACTCGGTCTATGCATAACTCATAGTCTTCTAATTTTCTGCGTTTCTTTTCTTAATCTCTGGTTCTCGCATCTCGGATCATCGTCAGCAGCATAAAAACGGAGAAGATATCCAACAAAGACTACATGGTAGTTGTAAGCATCGATCACCCGAGCAACGAAATGAGAAACACTAGATCAGATCCTTGAGTCCAACACTTCAACCAAGGTATCTACCCCTAGAGGGGAGATCAAGACAAGTTAAAAGCATGTTAAAGACATGGAAGGTAAACAGATGCCTGTGGTGGGCAGGTCCATGGATATCATAAGTGGGGTGTGACCCGAATTCTGGTGGACAGTGGGAGTTCTGTTATATGCCTCGTCACGCTAGATTTCTGATGGTCGTAGGCCTCTCCGTAAATTATGTAACTCCGCTTGCGTCCATGTCAACATGTGCGGTGCTTCCGAATGCTAGTTGTTATGCGTATTGGGGATCTGATGCCACAATTATCTTTCCAAAGCCCAAACTTTCCCTGCCCATCTTTTTGGTGGTAGTTGTTAAATTCCTATTTCTTGCTAAACATTTCCTGGTCGCTATAGAATTTGAAACTCTCCAAGTTATACTTGAATTAGGAGAAATCCCTTATATATAGTTTGGTCTCAGCACAAAAGTGATATCTTCCTTCTTCTGATGAAAAAAACTTTGTCAGAAACTACAAATCTGCCTAAAGATCATTAACATGGAAGAAAACACCGATCACCACCAACATATTAAACCCAATACGTTATCGGAACACGACGAAGATAACACCAGTGACTCTGAAAATTCTTCCGAGCAAACCCAAACAGTTTCTCAATCTGATTTGTTTCTTCCTCAACTTAATCTTGTCATGCTACTTTGTTCTTCGTTTCCGTCATCATCATCCGAAGACAGTTTAGATGAATATGAAAATAGAAATAAGAAAAATTTAAATAGTGGTGCACGTAAAGCAAATTTTCGTTCGAGATCGCGGAGTTATTGTAATCGAGAAAAGAAACCAAGGTCTTATCAAAAAAAAAAAATTAAAGATTGCAGGCATTCCAGGAGGATGTAAAGAAAATAAATTTTTTTTTGCTGATGAGGTTGACAATTCATGCCATTTCGATCGCGGTTATTATACATAATTCTTTTGAGTTGGTCTTTGCGATATTCTTCAAAATTTTGTAATTAAAGTATATTTTTGTCGTTTTTTTTTTTTTTACTTTCTCTTTTATATGGTTCAGAATTGATGTTCTTGGATTAATGGAATTTATTTGTTTTTATTAAGTTTTGGGTGAATTTATGTGCAGTAGAACTCGTGAGAATTTTGTAATATGATGTACGCATGAAAAACAAATTATTACAACAGTTATCCTGTATTCTACTCTCATCGAGCTTTAAACTTGAAAAACTCGATTGTACCGGATAGAATGAAGGGTCATGTGAAAGATGTCATACTTCATCGGTTCATTATGCCAGAGAAAATGTTGTTGCACCTTCTTCACCCTCTTGTGCATCTCTATATACTTCTCCTCTGGTATTGCAAGGAGTATCTTCTTCAAATTGGGAATATCTTTCTCTGCGACAAAAATTGCAAATGATTCCCAATCTTTTTTAAACTAATTCCTTTTCTAGGTATATTTTCGTTTCTAGGAATATTACCTTGTCTAGGAAGTATTTCTTGCCTAGGTATACTTTCTTCCTTTGGTTTAGTTTCCCAAACCTCTTAGTAATCTACTTTCTAACTAAGATTATTGCCTAAAACAAAACCTTTTTCACAACTAGGAATTCTGTCCAAATAAGAATTCCTTCCTAATATAGGATTTTTCCTCAACTTAGATTGAGGTTTATTGGTTCCCGGAAAGAGGAAGATACACATGTATCATGCGCCCCCTCTCAAGTACTTGAACTCCTGTGAAAGTTAAACTTGGAGGTTAAGGAACCCGAGGGTTCCTTTCACGCTGCTGAAACATCTATCCTTGCAATAAAATTGACCTCGATGTCTAATTTGAAAAGCGTCCATATCTCTTCGTCTTGTCTTAGTCACTCTTCGATCCATGATGCAATCTTCTTTGAGTGGTTCTTCTTCTTCTTCTTCATAAACACCAAATGGAGACATAATCTTTTTCTTCGCCTTCCGCTTGGGTATATGATAATGAATATCTTCAGTCAATTCCTTAAGGGTAACTTGAACCAACTTTATATCTCTTTGAAGATCAACCACCTTTTCTTCATAGTTTGTGGTTCGCTATGCTTAGGATCATCAACTGATTTTCCCATCTTTAATCTCCTTGTTCTCCTAACGTCTTCTAGCTTCTCAAGTACCTCACCAAGCTTTATGTAGAGAGATCTAGTGAAAACCATAAACCACAGAAATCTTCCCTAAAAGAAAAGAACCTTTCTCTGATACCAACTTGATACGCTTTGATCCCTTTACCTTGGTAGCTATTACTATAGAGGCGGAATTCATAATAATAGACGAGAAAACTAGGAAAACGGAAGACACAAGAAAGTAATTCGAAGAAAGATATCTTCTCTAGATTATGAACAAGAAAACTATTATAATTCTCTCTTTGTTATGCTCACGATCTCTCTAAACAGTAGATCAACCTTAAATTATTTTCTAAGCTTGCTTTTACAATTAATTGCCTCACAAACTTCTCTAGGTTTTCTATAACCTTCTTTTCTAGGTGTATCTCAAAACCACACTAGCTAGATTGCCTTAGCTATGATCTAGACATATCTATTTATATCTTTCAGTTTGGTTTCTCAAACCTTCTAGGAATCCGTTCCTTTTCTAGGACTAATTTTTTTTTCTAGGTATATTTCCGTTTATAGGAATATTACCTTGTCTGAGATTGTCTAGGTATACTTCCTTACTTTGGTTTGGTTTCCCAAACCTCTTAGGAATCTATTTCCTAACTAAGAGTATTGCCTGAAACAAAACCCTTTCCTAACTAGGAATTACTGCCTAAATAAGGATTCCTTCCTAATATAGGATTCTTCCCTCAACTTAGCTTGAGGTTTATTGGTTCTGGAGAGAGGAAGATACACATGATATCTATTTCCTAACTAAGAGTATTGCACAAACAAAACCCTTTCCTAACTAGGAATTCTGCCTAAATAAGGATTCCTTCCTAATATAGGATTCTTCCCTCAACTTAGCTTGAGGTTTATTGGTTCCCGAAGAGAGGAAGATACACATGTATCATGTGTATCCATGCGCTTCCAACTTCAATGAATGCACACACTGGAACAATTCCTTTGGATCGTATTCCAAACAGTAAAGGAACAACATATCTTTTTGGTAACAACTCTATTGATTCTTTTAAGATAAAGATATATCAAGTCATATTCAAAGGATCTTCTGTTTAAGATAATAATAAACTCCTTTTCCTGGTTAGATTAATATATCCAATAACTACCGAGGTAGCCAAGTTTAGATTCGCACTCAATGCAAATAGATCTCAAAGAGATATATTGTGAATGATGATCTCACGCAACTATCAATCGAATAAATATGATTCTAGTTGGATCTCATCCGATCAAGGTTTGTGCTACACAAATATATGAGAAACCAATAAGAAATCTTTGTCGTCTTCAAATCTTCTTTGATCTTCAATTAAAACCTGTACAACACTATTTGAATATATTGTGATCAATCACGCACATAACAAAGTTTGTTAATAATAGATTATCACAAGATGTCTTTAGATCCACAAAAATTTTAAAAGTCCGGTCGATACTTCGATCTAGTTTGAGTGAATCTTATATCATAAAAGAAGATTCTCAAGAATAAACAAACTAGGTGCAATCAAAGTTTCAACAACCGTTAGTCAATCAAATCAATAAAAACTAATAACACAACAATATCTAGATTCCCACCAATGGTACTCATGGAGCTTCTTGATCCCAAAAAGTCTTTAAACGAGCGTTCGTAAGAGATTTCACTTAATTAGGTACTTTCCTCTCCGAATAAACGACTCCACCAGTAACAAAGAAAAAAAGATGAAGTTTTCCTAGATTTAAGGATAGTTTGCTAGAAATGCAAACTTAGGTATTTATAGACCAAGGAAGTTTGGACACAAAGGAATTTCCAAAACCGAAAATATTCTCAAGAAATGCAATGAATGGAAGGATTCGGTTTTCATAATGCCAGTAAATGCTTGTATAATATTTCTAAATCTCTAAATAGAAAATATCCAATTAGTAAATGCACATTACTAATTTTTATTCTCTAGAGATATGCATTTAATTGATGGTAATTAAAAGCATATATAACTAAAAACTTTAATTAAAAGATTTTCAATTAATCTCGATACAGGATCTCCTTGAGTACTAAGGAATATCTTTGAACAATAAATGATAAGAGTTATTGTCCATGTTCAAAGTAAGTTGACATCTTTTCTCTGTAAGTCATCTTTCATATTTACATAATTGGAATTGGTTATACCACACTTCCAAACAAGTTTAGAATTGGTTCACCTGTATTTAAAGACAACTATGTGATTGATCAAATATCAAATCACATCCATGGGTTTAATCGGTTTTACCAATCAAAAGGATCGGTTACACCCTAATATGGAAACACTTGTGATCGGTCACACAAGTTACCAGGACCTTTTACATCAGTTACCAGGATCGGTTACATCAATTACGAAGACCAGTTACCAAATACTCATGGTATTGCTTGTGAACGGTCACACTAGTCACACGGATCGGTTACACCAATTACCAGGATCGGTTACACCAATTAATAGTACCGGTTAAACTAATTACAATGATTGATTACATAATACTTCTCTGATCGGTCACACCAATTACAAATATCGATCATACCATCTCAGGTGGTTACTAAGGATTGGTTACACTAAATAATCAAAAATAGTCATACCAAATCATTAGTCAGGCATTGTGATTAGTGATGTGACTCAATAATGTTGTAGTAAAAGGTTCGTTGAGACTTGTGAAAGCAAAATATTTTAGACTTATAATACTTAAAAACAAACAAAACTTAGCTCAAAATTGATTCAAGATATGAGAAAATAACCAAGACACTGATTCCACTATTACACATGAATAATTTATGGTGAATAACACAAAACTCTAATTATCTTTTTTTTTTTTTTTTTAAATCCCTTGTTTCTTAATTCACAAATAATCAGTCAAATTCTCAAAAATTAATTGTATCCCTAAGCATAGATTATCTTAATACAAAGCATAACCTATCTAATTGAATCACAACTAATGAAAAGAATTTTGCAAACAATTAAAACTCTGCAAAGCAAAATGATTGAGTGAATTTTTAATTATAAATTAGAGAAAATAAAATAGTTACCAATTATTCATGCGTAAATAGCTTCCTCATTGCCTTGGTTGTGGGAGAATTAGCCTCTCATCATGTTGGAAACACGCTCAAAACTCATTTTTATTGCTCAAGGAGGTGTACAAATGATGAAATGGAGAAAATGATGAAAATCGGGTGTTTGCAACGATTATAAGTGTTGCAAACACTGTTACAAATAAGGTTAAAACTGTTACTGTTGCTTTTAAGTCTTCCTCCGTATTACGACCCACGGATGCGAGTCGTAAGCACTGTAGCAAAAACGACGGTCCGGCGTGCGTTGAATGTTCTTTGTGTTCTTGATAGCGGCAGCTGACAAAGAGAATTCTCCAACTCGATTTTTATTGCTCTGTGGTTGCTCACAAACCTCCCAAACTCTCCGTCTCCCTTCTATGATATCTCGGCAACTATTTATATCCCAACGAAGCAAAATCTCACGTCATAACAACATAAAATTCTCCATTATTTGGTATTATTCTTCACGGCCGATTTGAGATTTTTTGATCTCTACACGCGTTCAAGCTTCCAAGTTGCCATATTTAACTTCTTCAAACTCGATTAGTTGTTAGAGTCTTAGAACGCGTGCAAACTCCTTTCTTTGCTCGCGAAATCCAGTGTATTTCTCCTCGGTGTGTGTTTGCCACTGTTTTTCTTCTTGCGGAAATTCCGGCCAATTTGGATCGAAACCAACACCTCTACCATCCCTGTCTAGCCCATAGAAGAGTACCCAATCAATTCCATCCCTTTAGTCTCCTTTAATCCCTCCCAAAATTCCAACCCTAATTCTGCCGGTGAAGACTAGTTTTTCCCGCCAATTTCCGTTTTTGAACGGTGAAGAAGAAGGCAATTTGGATCGAAACCAACACCTCTACCATCCTGTCTAGCCCATAGAAGAGTACCCAATCAATTCCCGACCCTTTAGTCTCCTTTAATCCCTCCCAAAATTCCAACCCTAATTCTGTGGTGAAGACTAGTTTTCCCGCCAATTTCCGTTTTTGAACGGTGAAGAAGAAAGGCAGCCCTTAACCAATTTGTGGGGTGCAAATAGCAAATGGTTACCCCTTATCAATTGGGTTACCCCTTATCCAAAGTGGGAGTCCGAATATCAAATGTCCTCAGGGGTGTTCCGAGCAACTTTTCGGCAGAATTTTCCAACAATCTTTATTTCCAAAAATGCCTACAAACACACAAAACACCATAATAAGCACAAAACGAGTACTAACAATACGAAACATTGAGGACAAATTAGACACATAAATGCGTCTATCAATTAGTTGTACCAAGATACATAACAAACTTACGATCAATTCTACTATCTCACACATATTGGTAATCCAAAGATTTGCAATGAATAGCCGTACCAATAAGCCTAGGGATTTCTCTTTCAATTCATAAAACAAGTTCTTGAATTGTAAAACATTGTTTCCTAGGATGAAATCTACACCATTACCCATACACATAATCATAACATCATTTATAAGTGTATGTCGATGTCATGTCTACGAAGTTCAAAAGATAAGCGTTATACTTCGTAGTTTAATTCCCTAAGATCATGTGATCATGACTCACTACTAGAGAAAAATATCCAATACATGACTTAGCGATTATGTTTCAATAAAGCACGACTTGAAAGATATGTTTATGAATAAAACAGTTCAAGTCAATATTACTAACCTCAAGAGGAATGATGATGTCGTCGTTGTAGCTCGTTACTTCTTCACGTTCTTCAGGTCTTCAAATAATACTTATATGTCTCATATTTCTAGAATTTTCAGTCTAAGCTATACGAAGTTGTCTCTAGTACATAATCAAGCGACTCTTAGATAAGTTTTGACACGCTAAAATATGACAACCAAACTTGACATACCAACTCTTGGTAGGTTCAACCGAGCTATGCTCTAATACATACTCAAAAAAAATCTCTTTTTTTATCTCCTCTCCAATTCCTTCTTAAAACCCTAAAAAACCTCCCACCACCATAAAACTTACTACTCGGATCTAGTCCACTTGGGTTAGATCGGCGGGTTTCTTTACTTTTGTTGTTTTCTTAGATAGCTAGTAGTTTAAGTTAGATTTTTTTTTTATTTTTGCTTCAATATCCATTTTTTACGATATTTTATGGTGTCCTTGTGGGTTTTTTGTCATTTTTGTTTATA
This sequence comes from Papaver armeniacum, assembly GCA_023531295.1. Classification (NCBI taxonomy): domain Eukaryota; kingdom Viridiplantae; phylum Streptophyta; class Magnoliopsida; order Ranunculales; family Papaveraceae; genus Papaver; species Papaver armeniacum. The sequence goes on along the minus strand of JAJJWW010011338.1, from coordinate 822,614 downwards.
TCTTCACCTTTATGGAGATTCTATATGAGCTCTAATGGCGTTTTTTTTTTTTTTTTTTTATTTTTAATTTTAAAAGGTTAAATTTTTCTTCAAAAGGAAAAATGAAATACAAAATGAGAGGCTCCTAAGCGCAACAAGAGAAGGAAAAAAAGGCTACTCAACAAACAAGTTGCATGCGAGAACAACAAAAAGCATAACAACTGCTTATCAACATAAGTGCAAGATAACTCTTCTGATCATGTCTGATGGAAAAAAGATATATCATTCATTTATGTTCTTATAATCAGTCATATATTGTTCGAATCCCACAAAAATTCACTTTGAGATCCAAAGTATGCCCCGTGGCCTAGCATTGGTCTTGCAGGTCTGTGGACCAAAATCGGTCTTGAGGTCCAAAATTTGCTCAATAAAAAAAAGTTACGGTTGGTGAACTAAAATTTTAGAGTGTGACTTTTTTTTTTGTTGCTTCTAAACGGTGATCGGTCCAAATCCACCTCGTGAAAAAATATTACCAAAAATCTTCATTACGGTTTAAGGTGCCTTCATAAAAAATAGCCTACCTTGTGAGCCACAATCAATGTTGCGTAATCCTTTGATGCCACTATGTATGGTTATGTGATTCGATTGTGGTTACATGCATATATATGTATTGTAGCCAATATTACCTTATTGACTAGATTTAACTTGTTATGCAAATAAATTTGAAAATGCTAAATGAACTGAGGGATGAATCCCGCTTTATGTCCCAAGTATTGCTTAACTTTAGGGTTAGTTAAGTCTATTAGAGCACTACTCGGTCGAACTCGCAGGCGTTGCTATCTCAATCTTGTTTGTCAAATTTAGTTGTCAAAACTATATGTCTTAGTTGCTAGTCTACTTATAGCTAAGTCTCGGACTAAGATAGTAAAGTGTAGTTGAGCTCCGGACTTCACCATGCAATCATCTTACTAAGATGAAGAAATAATCAAGGAACCCGGTGGAACTTCATCGACCAAAGGTATGTGACTTGAACTTATCTATCGCTCAAAAGTATATCTACTCAATATCCTACTCTTGAGACAAAAAGTCATATAAGTATGTAGTTTTTCGATTATATACATTTGCTATTTGAAATAGAGTTTATCTCTCCTATCTATGTGTTTAAGTAAGATTTCGCTTTAAGCAAACTCATCTTTACTCGTGATGAATGTCATGATGACATTTCAATATCTTGAAAATCTTTTTGATGTAAAATAGCTTGTGAATAACAACTATATTTCTCTAAGAATGTTTTAATGATTGAAATAAAGACTTGAAATTACGTAACCATCTATGGATATAAGCATATATAGTGTGTCCGCACATTAGTGTATAAATCCATAAACCGGGAACCAAGCGTATGCATATGTGTGTGTATGGAATTGGTGAAGGAGACATGTTAAGTATGTGTACCCCTACGCATACTGACGGAAGTTCAGGTCCGTGAATATCTGATGAGTTTGGAGGTTACAAACTCTTAAACCAGTCACTTAAAGTATGCGTACACATACTAGCGGAACTTTTCTTCCCGAAATTTTCTGCTGAGTATGGAAACCAAAACCAACTCAAATCTGGTTTCTTAAGTATGCATACCCGTACGCATACTTAAGCTAGTTATTTTCTCAAATCGGTAGTTCATGAACTTAAACAAATAAATTATAAGGAATGAAATCTTTGCAAACCATGGCTATAATGTTCATGAATTGATTCAAATGAATCAAACTGATTTTGTTTCAGTTGTGTCTATTCATAAAGCAATAAGCAATTGAACAACTCCCTGACTAGTTCTTTTGAAGTCAGTTGAACTAGTTGTGATAAAGATGAATACGGTTGATATGAAAGTGCTCATATAGCTCACCATTGGTTAACTATTGTTGAATTAAAAAAGTGTACATGTTTAGGTACGGTTACTTAAACCAAAATGAAATACATTTCATTTGTGTGTAACAAGCTAAGTTTCAATCTAACGGTTGAAAGATATTAGATTGAATCTAATCATATTTCCATCTAACTGTGAATATTGAATGCATTATTATTAAGCTAGCATTGATTGCAAACCCGATTTGAAAACTATATAAAGGAGAACTCTATGGCTGGGAAACCTAATCCCCATACCTCATGTGTGATACTAGTTGTGCTAAGCTAGAGTCGATTCTCCTTTAACCTTAGGTTTCTTCTCGAGACCCTGTAGGTAAACGACTTAAAGAATTCATAGGGATTGTGAAGCCAGACCGAACTACTTCTCTTGTAGTTTAATGATATGATCTTTCTGTTTCTATCATAAGAGTACAATCGTAAGATTGTCTTGAGATTTTATATCTCCGATAGGAAAGATAAAAAGAAATCACAAACATCTTTGTCTCATCATTTGTGATTCCATAATATCTTGTTTCGCTTCCATACAATTAAGATTATTGTGAGGTGATTGATAATTTTAGGTCATTCTTCGGGAATATAAGTCCTGGTTATCGATTGGTTCATGTTCACCTTGATTTTATCAAAAGGCGGAACAAACTCATAGGTTTATCTGTGGGAGGAAAATTTATCTATTATCGTAGACTTTTCTGTGTGATATAGATTTATTTATCAAAGTCTTCGACTTTGGGTCGTAGCAACTCTGGTTGTGAGTGAGATCGGCTAAGGGAATCAAGTGTGTAACATCTGCGGGATCGAGAGACGTAAGGAGCGCAACCGTACCTTGAATCGAGTGTGAGATTTATTAGGGTTCAACTACATCCGGATCAAAGTTAGTTCGTAGTATGCTAGAGTCCATGGCGGCTTAATACAGTGTGGTGTTTAATTTGGACTAGGTCTCGGGGTTTTTCTGCATTTGCGGTTTCCTTGTTAACAAAGTTTTCGATGTCTGTGTTATTTCTATTCCGCATTATATTTTGTTATATAATTGAAATATCACAGGTTGTGCGTTGTATCGATTACTTGTAAAATCCAACCTTTGGTTGTTGATTGGAAATTGATTGATCCTTGGATATTCGTCTTTGGTGCCATCCAAGTTTATATCTCTTATATTCAATCAGGCTCGCATATTTATATTTTTTGATTGCAGATTGAATTAGAGATTGAGATATTAACTCCATGATATACTGTTTATTTAGATTGAGTCTAACTTTCTAGTTGATTCTCTTAAAAGTATATTGGAGTTAGTCCATACAGATTGCTAATCGAAATATTGGGTGTGGTTGTTAGACCCCCACATTTTCAAAGTCCATGGACTTCAATATTTTGCTTTCCCTCCGAGTTACGCCACCATCATTCCAACTTTCCACTTCTTCCCTGCATAAAACTTCCACAACCATGCCTGAAATGCCCTAATATTGGGTTCCTTAACCACAATACAGTCCACCAAACATATAAATATATGACACCTAAACCATGCAATTTTGAGCTCTTGAGCTTATGATTCATCTATTTATATTTATCAATCAATATGTAATGATATTTTTTCAATGTCAAGAATTTTTGTCTTGTTAGTTTCTGAGAAACTTCTTAGCATTTTAAACTTGTATTTCTTTATAGTTATGTAAGTATACCACAATGTTTAAACTCATAAATAAAAGAAAAACATATCATATAAGAAAAATTATTGTATAAAGACATTCCTTTTCAGATATTATAGATAGATATCCAAAGAAATATTTCTTATCACAGTTAAAAAAAGACACATGTTTTATAAGGTTAAAAATGTTAATGCATATAGTAAATAAACAAGAACATATTTATAATGTTAAAAATGTTTTAAATTTTTTTATAATTAATGTACATAATAAATATACTAAGATATCAAACATTATCGAGTTTTATCATCATGATATATTTTAACTACTTTATTTATATAATATATAGTAGATTGTTAAGCTGTTTTTATTAATTACATTTTATCTTTTTCCATATATGCTTTTGTTAATTAAAGTTCTCATTTACAATACATGTTTGTATTATTTTCATGATGAAAACCCTATTAATAAAACATTCAAGAATATAAGTAACTTGATATAGCTCAAACAAGAAAAAGTGACTTTCAGAGAGATACTTGCCTTAAAATAAGTGTCTACAAACTTTGATACATCAGCATTAACAACAAAGACTATCCAATCACATTTATCTACATCCAAGTGGTGCCGAAGTTGTGCTAGATCCATGGCATGAGGAGTATGCCCGCCCTCACTATTCAAAAACACCACCTCTTCTTTGTCACCTTGTAGGTCAACCACAAAAGCACGTTCTTCATTCATTTTCAGCATCTTGTTCTTACTCAAACTCCCAGAGACAGCATGAACAAGGGGAATATAACTACTTATGCCCTGATGCAAATCCAAACAAATAACACATTAATACCAACTGTTTCATTTATACAAAGTAAAACAACACCGCAGGATGCATGGTACCAAACACTGCAAAAAATGGGAATGCACTCTTTGATCTACATTGATTCCAAGGAGGTCATAGATCTTTTGGAACTCTTTTGCGCTGTACCCGCAGATTCTAGACCATGCACTCTTGTATCTCTCATCCCCTTGCTATAAAAGTTCATGAAAAATATTAGACTAAGAATTTCAAATAATGATACAAATTGAGAACAAAAAATCAGACTTTATATATAAAGCAAGTAAAACGCATTTACCATCAGGAGATCCAGCGCTTGTTCGGCTTTTTTAACTTTTGAGAAGTCGGGATCATCTTGACATTCACTTTCCACCCCTCACAAACAATGTCGAGTCAAAAAACTCATGCAGATCCTCATCGTCGCCTCTCCAATTCGGGCGGCGATCCATCATATACTCAATGTACGCGCCAAACTGTGGTGTCCAATCGAGCATGTTGTTTGTCCGCAACACTTCGATATTGCAAAACTCCATCGTCCTAGCAAGTGAGTCGCTTATAACGGTACACCTGAGGGTAGAGGCATCCATCTCCACTGCAACAGCTGGAGAAGACAAATTAACCAATGCTCTCTTACACTTCAAGGAAGGGGCCCATGCTTCAATTCCTCGGTCTAGCATTCGGCGTAAACCACTGCGGATTGAACCATTAAAAGATTAATCATAACATTTATCGAGATATTATAAATCAATTTGAATGTGTTCAAATAAAAACGAAACACAAACCTCGAAATCCGGGTGTTTGACATACTCCAAACACCAGGTCTAGCATCCTTTGCAACCACTTTATGCACAAGAATCTGTATAGTTTTAAACTGATTTTTCATCATGTACTCCTCGAGCTTTGCGAGACTCTTGGAAAGCGTTTGACAAAGGCCAATGAGGAGTACACGCTGATGGAAAATCAGTTTAAAACTATGCAGATTCTTATTTTTTTGATGTTAAAGAAGAATACCTTTGTGAACCATAATCCAGTAAAAGAAATAATCAAAATGATAAGCAAACAACATGTGGAAGACCCTATAAAACCAAAATTCAAATCCCAAATCCTAGAATCTGTTTTTTATAAGAAAAAAAAAATTCCAAACCCTCAAAAATCAGAAACAAGCAAACATGTGAAAACTATTTTTCATCATTCAAATGCCAAACAACCATAGTTCAAATCCCAAACCCTAGAATCTGTCTTTTATCAAAGAAAAAAAAAAAAAAAAAACCCAATCCCTAGAAATCCACAAGCAAACAGCCATAGTTCAAATCCCTAACCCTGGAATCTGTTTTTTATCAACAAAAAAACAAAAATCCGGAACCCTAGAAAATCAAAACAATATTTCTGAGCATTCAAATATCAAACCTAAAACATAACAAATCAAAAAATCAGAATACAAATCAAAACCCTAGAAATTTATTAACTATTAACATGAGTACAAGAATAAAAACTTACATATTCATTAATCTTTGTGACAAATCTACTATAGGCTCCTTTACACAAATCTGCAGATTCCTTAGCAGGAGGAACCACATTCCCTTCTTTATATTTGTACCCAAATATTTCTTTAAAATCACTATGGAATCTAACTCCTCCGCCATCAATGAATTGACACAAATAACTAGTAGATACATACTTGTGAAAATATGTTAGAAATTCTAGAGATTTAGTTTGAGCATCAGTTGTTAAAAGACTAAGTTTATCATCAAATTCTAAAACAACTCTATCAACATGTACTTCTGTATTTGTTGGATCTGGATTGGAATCAGATGGCGCCTCCATGGTTTGCAGAGAAATAAGTCTCAATGAAAGGAAGATCTTCTATTATATGGCTATTTTGTACTGTTGAGTTTTCGAGTTTATGGTTTTCCTTGGAACACATACATACACGGGCTCGTTTTGCCTCTTGGGCCTGCCGAATTGATAAACGTGGCCTAACCTTGGTCTAAAGTAGAGTTGTGCAAAAAAATCGGAATCGCGGACTTCATCGGCATCAGTCGAAAAAATTGCGTGTGAAACTCAATCCGCAAGAGCTACAGACCGGATACAGGTGGGATTGTCAAATCCGCACGTTTATATAGTTTGGTTGCGGTTATATTTTGCGATCCGTGGATTTATCCACACCACACGGTATTAGAAAGACCGGTTATTCAATGACCCACTATGCATTTCTCATTGTAACCTGATTGGATTGATAGTAATGTTTGATTTTCTTGGGATGTTTGATCTCACCGACGGTACGTTTCATATACTCTACTCAAAAAGTTGTACTCGTCATGATCATTAGGAATCCGATTTCCTGAGAAACTCCATAAGTTCTGTATGTCATCGAACTCCATCCCTTTTTTTTTTTTTGTTCGACACAAAAATATTTCTTTCTAAAAGTGGTTCTTTATTTAGTTAGTGATCATGAGATCTACTTTTCGTCTCTCAAATAAAAAACCTTTTTCTAAACTTCTGTTTTACTGGAATGAAAACAACCCTTTTTTTTTTTTTTACTTTTTTTTTTTCGAAATAAATTTGCGGTTAATCCGTATCCGACCTGTATCACCCGTTGATCCGTTGATGTGAAATATGCATGTGATTGGGTCGGACACGGTTGGATTTTCCAAATTCGCAACTTTGGCGGATTGGACGCGGGTGACCCCTAATATGCAACCGTCCATCCGTTGCACACCCCTAGTCTACAAGTATAATCGAACAATCTGTACAACTGAAACCTATCTTTGTTAGGATGTGGTTGCACCCATCAGTTTTAGATCTCGATAATTGACACATCCTTGTCGGCTTCGCCTCACTAAACCTTGATCGACCGCCATAGGTACAGACTAATAATGTACCCAAGGGCAGGCCAATGCACCTCCACCAGTAGATTTATTCAGAGAGGGCGAGTCCTTTACGGATTTTATCATTGTTGAACGTATTGGTTCGCATATTTTTTTTGCTAGGAAAAGAGATATATTGCATTAGATAGAGTTTACAACATTATGCAGGAAGTGTGGACAATTATTCTCATACCATTCCTTGTGACATTTTGAACTCTACTATATCTTGAAGCTATATCTCAAGCAAGACTATTCAAGTCTCTCTTGATATGTTTAAAGCAGATAATACTAGAGTCTTGTAAAAGAAACAAGCAATCATCTAGGATCGGTTCCCCTCACTTCTAAGAACTTGTTGCACATGTTCATACGATCGGTTCCGCTCATACTAATAACTTGTGGCACCTCTTGCAGGGATCCATTCCCCTTTTGAAAATTTACATGCACCTCTTACTAGGATCGGTTCCCCTTTCACTAATAAAAGTGGCTATTTACAAGACATCGATCATACCATCTTGAGTGATTACTTAAGATCGGTTTTACTAATAAAAGTTAGACCAATAACTTAAGTCAGGCAATCGTGAATAGTTTTACCAAGCACATAAACAAGTTTATGATCGGTTCTACACATCATGCATATTGGTAGTTCAAAATAGATTTGCAAAGAATCGCATTACCAATAAGCCTAGCGATTTCTCTTTCGATCCACAAACGAGTTTGTGAACTTACTTCCTTTAAACTAATGTAAAAACATTGTTTCCTAGGATGAAATCTTCACTCACACCTATACATAATCACAATAGCATTTAAACGATTATGTCGATGTATTATATACAAAGTTTAATGGTTAATCAATAAACCTCATATTATATTTCTTAATACTATGTTTATCTAGTGTTCATACATGGCTTCGCAGTTTCATTTTCAATATGCACGAATTGAAAGATCTGTTAGGCAATGAAACCGTTCAAGTCAAATATTACTAACCTCAAGAGGAAGGATGATTGTTTTCGTTGTAGCTCCATACTTCTTCACATCTTCAAGTCTTCATGTGATACTTGTAAGTCTCAAATCCTAATATTTTCAAGCTAACCTCTCTTTGAAGTTGACTCTTGTAAATAATCAAGCGACTCTTTAAATGAGTTTTGATTTACTAAAATATGACAACCAAACGTGACATACCAACGCTTGGTAGGTTCAACCGAGCAATGCTCTAACACAAGCACAAAAAACTATAATAATACGATAATGATAAATCAACTCACAAGACACATGATTTATAGTGGTTCGACCAATGCATACAATGTGTATATATTGTCTACGTCGATTTGATCCGCACCAACTGATAGGTATTGTAAAACACCGTGATATTTATCTATTGTTTATGCTTTCTTTGTGAGTTTTCTTGTAAATCATGTATCTTATGTTTGCTTTTGAGTGTTTAGGTACGTTGAGTCATTATGATCAAAAGAAGGAGAAATCGTCCATTTGGAGTGTAAAAGGCAAAAATGCCATTTCATTTGCAACTGTTATTGAGAGCGGCGCCGAGCCAAGACGACGATAGAAGACCGCCACTACAACTTAGTCTAGAGAAGCAAAGGGGGCCAAACAACCATGATGGCCCTTATCGATGAGTGATGCCTAGAATCACCTTGGTTACCCCTTATCTTCCTTATTCGGGTGGCTATAGCCATCTACAATTCCTACACAAACACCTAAAATTTAGAGAAGCCCTCATTTAGTTTTCTCTATGCCTGAAATAGAGAACTCATGGCGGCACTATTTTATCGGAGAGATCGAGAGAAGCGAGGAGAGATGGCTATTGTGGTGGAAGAATTTGTAATGGGTTTGTGGCCATAACCGAGATAGAAGATGATGAAAATCAATACGATGTTGTTCAATGATGGAGAAGTAATGTCTAGGGTTCGAATGCGCTGATGATTTTGACAGAGTTTGAAGTGATAATTCGGATAAGAAACAAGGGTTTTCTCTTTGATGTTTATAGGCTGATTGGGGAAGATTACGGAGAAATTAGAGCTGGTTTGATTAGGAGAAGTGGGTACAAATTTTAGGGGCCGAGTTCGGTTGGATTTCAGGCGTAGACCTGAAAGAATTATGGCCAGGACACATCATGAAGAAACTCAAGTTATTACAGTCAAGAAATAGGGAAGAAGAAGAACCTATTGTTATTGATTGTGAGTTATGAACGTAGAGATTAATGGGTGATTTCGAGTCTCTTGATGATTATAATGAATGGGTTTTGTATGAATTTGCATGGAAGGAGATGTGGAAATGTTTAGGCATCGAAATTGCAGTTGTTCATCATTGTTAAAGTCAGTCACATCAAGTATTTGCAGAAATGCCTGAATGGATATAGTTTTACTTCAAGCTCAGCCGTGACCAGCCTGCTGCTCAAAGTTTGACAGAGTTCTTGTGCTCAAATCTGGGAGAGTCTTGGGGGCGTATTTGGCAGCTATAAGAAGGCAATGAAAAACTTGGGAGTTACATGGTAGATAAGAGGTTCATTGGCGGTTGAGGCAGAGAAAGAAAAGTGCAGTTGTGTTTGATTTTTTGCGATTACTAGCCATGGTTCGACATCTCATGCAAGAAATGGAATGAGCAATGGAAATGGTGAATGATTGAGAAGGAAACTAGTGAACTGGCTTGGTGTGAATGAGTTTTTACTGTACAGCTGGAATGGCCTTGATGTTGCAGGTTAAACTGAAGATGGGAAGTTATTGATGTTTATACAACGCAGAGAATAGTGTTGCGGTTAAGTTGAAGCTGTAGAATGTATGATGTTGCTGCTACAAGGGTCTGGATTGCGTATGAATTCAATATTGCAGGGCCTGTGCTGTTGAGTGTGACAACTGGAATGGAAGATAACGATGCAGATGGCAAGGAATTGAAATCATGTTTGATAATGCTGGTGCATATGGGTTGAGTTGCAATGGGAATTGGCAAGTTGTATTAAGATGCGGGGACAAAGCTCATGGTGGTGACTTGGTTTAATGGTGCTGAGAAGATGCTTGCTGCTGTAGTGAAGATTGTGTAGCTGATGTACATTTGATGTACTGAGTTGCAGACAAGCAGGAGATGATGTATAAATGACAAGGCAGTGTGGTGAGTAGGGGAATGATATTGTATGAACGAGTTGCCAATGAGTGTTTGTGTTCTTGTTGGAGGTGCAAGAAGCTTCAAATGAATAGAGAATGGAGATGAGAATGCATTGGGGACTAATTACGGCGAGACGGGGAGGTTGAACTAATGATGCGAGTTGTTGTGCCGGGGAAGAGAGGATGTAGTCTGCAGGTGGTTGTTATTTACGGTTCGGGTTAAGATGTGGAACCCGTGAATGAGATGGCTTGAGGTGATGAATTATTGAAGCTGCAGTTCAGGGTGCTTCGCTCAGCTGATGTTGTGCAACTATGATATTGTCTAGGTAGCGTTGTTGTGCAGCTGCATGAGCTACAATGGATGTACACGGGTGGTATGGTTGAGATGGAAATGAAACCTTAAGTGGTCGGGCTATTGCGGGTGGAGTTGTGAGGTTTCAGAAGTAGTTGTTGGTGGTCCTTAGTCTCGGCGGGTTGTTGTTATACAATAGATGTCGAAGGCTCTTTGTTTGAGAAACAAAGAAAGAGACTGGTGATCTTTGTGAGGCTGCATTGGCGGTGGAGGTGTATGTAGATGAATGTGTAGGTTGGTAAAAATACGGGATGAACAGCCGTCATGGTGAATGGGCACTTCAGTGATATGCAATGGTTGTGCAACACAAGACGGGGGTATGCAAGATAGCTTGGCTAATGTGACTCGGACACTGATTCGTCGACTAGCCTTGGTGACTTCGCATCCCCAGTCATGATCTGACCCGGTTTGACTCAGTGACTCGGTGCTTGACCCGAGTTAACTCGATTGACGATATTTGACCGGTGACCGGGTGGACTTTCTTGGTCACCTGAGCTGCTTTCCCGATCACTTCTCGGCCAATTTCTGCCATAATACCGTTTTCCGGTGATTATTTTTAGGCGAGAATTCTACATGGGTTTTTCTCACACATGGGCTTGGAGGACTTCTATCTATTGGACTTTTGAAAACTTGACCTAATTTTGGAAAGCAAAGCTATTTAAAGGCAAGATTTCTACAACTTAGATCACGTTTTTATTCTTGGAACTTGGGGGAGAGCTGCTTTTGTTTACGCTACTAGGGTTTGCTTTGCTTTCATCTTCTTTATTTGATTATTGATTATGATGAACTCCATAGCTATGAGTAGCTAATTTAATATTATTGGTTAAGGATGTAGTCCTATTTCTAAAACTTGTGCTTGAGTTATGTATTAGTTTTCTCTCTTGATTATCGTTCACATCTCTAATGTTTTAAAATCACATGATTGATGTATTGTGATAGGACTTAGATGTTTGGTTTGTTAAGTGGCCAATTAATTGAACTTGCATCCTTGTCCATAGCTATTTTAGGATTTTCATCGAGCGATAACCACGAATACAAGTAGCATAATATGTTTACGGTTTGTAGTGATACACTCTCTCGTAATCATATGTAGAGTTTGACCATTAACCGAGATTGTTATGCGAATGTATGACAATTGCATTGATTAGCCTATTTCTGAAACTTAATGCTCCTAGGAATTGAACTTAATTAGCGCAAGGCGTTAGGTTATTCTTTAGGTAGAATTCACATACGCATCTCTAATATATGTGTTGATGAACTTAGGAAATTAATAGATTATCTTGCTCTCTTGATTCTCTAGGCTTTTGATAATAAAAGAGGTTAAATTGTAATTATAATCATATATGCAAGCACATGTCTAAGATTGAAGATGAATTCCTTGACCAATATCTTTCTCTATTGATTACTTTCTCTAATTTACTTTGCTTTTGATTTCTTGTTATTGCTTACATAAAAATCGAAATCCCCCAATTAGTTACTTAAGGAAATTGAATACATAATAACTACAAGCGCCTCTCATGTGAAACGAACTCTTTCTTATCATATACTTTAGGAAAGTGAAATTATTTTGACGCATACGACAATGATCACCAACTCAAATCCACTTATGAAGAAAAAACGATTACAATGTCGTGTGAATCCTAACAAACCCTTGGCTACACCGAACAATTATCCAAGACAATAACCTCGTTTCTTATTCCTCACCAATATCTTGTCACTGGAAACCTAGCTTTTGCCCTAAAGCTATACAAGAAATCTATCACCGATCTCTTAATCGTTCTAACTTTCTTATAATTCTATTTTATTTATTTTTACAATAAGCTAATGCATTGAAGAAACAGAACCGAATACAAGCATACTGAAAGTTGTCTATGTTATCTTCATTTTGATTACTAGACTTATCTAAACTTAAAAACATATTTAAAAGGGCGAGGTAAATCTTCTTCCCATTTATTGAAAATTGAAGATTTTCTTGCCTCTACCCAATTTATCTCACACAGGAGTTGCCATATCTGTGAGTAAATTTGAAGCCCAAAAAGTTATTGCAATCCACTAAAATTTGCATTGCCTCCCGACAATGCTACGATTTTTCCACTCCATCATTGTTGCCTTTTCTTTCATGAAATTCACAATCCTTTCACAGTCCCCTTCTATCCAGAAATGTGCCAAATCTGCATCTTTGGCCCACCTTGCTCCATCTGAGAGCTAAAGATTACGCTTTTTACACCTGCAACATAGAATAATCCAGATTTAGCTGCTCTTCCATTTCCTGCATTATCTCTAAGAATTAGACCAAAGCCAGCATAAACTGTTTCATAGATCCAAGAAACTTCATAATTTAACTTAAAGCAAATCAGCTCAGGGCATTTCCAAGGGACAATCTTTATCTTCTTTGTTGCATGACACTCATTACTTGTTATCATGTTCCTTGAATCACAGTTCCAGTAGTTTAAATGTCTCTGAATCATGATAGAAGTTTGTAAAGAATAAACATTTTTTTCCTCAAAAATACTATTACATCTTTCTTTCCATATAAACCAACATTTTGTTGCATTAATCTCTATTACCTTATCTCCCTGTGATTACCACCAATTGAAATGATTAATGAAAGAGTTTCAATCTATGTTTGAATTAGTGCTACCTAAAGGTGGTGCATCCAAATTGATCTAGCATACAAACAATCAAAAAGCAAATGTTGAACAGATTATATTTTATCATTACAGAAAATACATATGTTGTTTACATCATGCATATGTCTACTCGTCGGAATTTCTACATTCTTATAAGCATCATTTATACATTTCCACATAAACAATTTTATTCTCTGGGGCAGTCTATTTTTCCAGAATTTCTTCCAAAAAATTTCATTTGTTGGGTTTCCTTTCTTTTTACCACACAACCTATCATATAAAGATTTAACTGTGAAGATGCCATTCCTAGTTAACTTCCATCTAGGTTTATCCTGATCTAAGGTATCATTCATATCCACAAAAAGTTTAATATTCAATATAGTTTGAGCAATAATATGAGGAAATGAAGCAATTATGATTTCTTGGTTCCACTTATTTGTATATGGATTAATCGAGATCCGATACAAGTGTTAATCGAGTGTTTCTTTGAAACAATTTGATCTAAGTGATCAGATCAGGTATCCATTGGCCAGTCCATATGTTGATTGACTGACTATTTCCAACCTCCCAACAGGTATACTTATGAACTAGATTAGCCCCTTGAACAATACAATTCCACATCCAAGAAGATTTCACAACTTTTTTAAAGTCAAAAAATATGTTTTTTGAAATACTTTTTTAAACATCTTAACCCACCAACAATTGGGTTCGGATATTATTCTCCAAAAGCAATTTTAGCCAACATAGATTGATTCATTTTGTCTCCATCTTTAAAACCCAAGCCTCCCATTGAGATTGGTCTACACATATATTTCCAGGATTTTATGTAATGACCTTTCTCATTTACCTCTTTGCCCCACCAAAAAGGACATTGTATTTAATTTATCTTGGCAAGAATCTTTTTGGGAGTTTGAAACATCCCATTTGATAGATTGACATACAGAAAAAAGCTGGTTTGTTTAGAATCGGTTTACTTGTTAGCTAAGGATCTTGCTTTTCCAACCTTTTATTCTTTCTTCCATTCTACTCACTATGAAGTCAAAAGTTTTGGTTTAGATTTATCAATAAACGAGAGGAACTCTAGATAAGAGTCCTTAATGTCTATTTTCTTTATTTTGAGAAGTTTTGACATCATTTTTTTTTTCAATTTATGGTGAATCTTTCTACTAAAGAAAAGACCTGATTTCTCAAAGTTCACCATCTGTCCTGAAACCATACTAAAATCCTGAATAGCATATAACAAATTTTTACAACTTTGCAGATTTGCTTTTATGAAAATTAGACAGTCGTCTACAAAGAAAAGATAAGAGATTGGAGTATTATTCATACTTATTTTTAAACCTTGAATTTCCTTAGATTTTTCTTTAGATATTAAGTATCTTGAAAAAACCTCCATACAAATAAGGAATAAATAGAGGGACAAAGGATCCCCCTGCCTTAACCCTCTTGTAGGTTTAAAATACTCACCAAAGACAACCATTTAAAAGAACTTTAATTGATGCATTTGAAATGCATTGGATTATTAGTGTACACCAATCTTTGCAAAAACCCATTTTTTCTATGGAAGTAGTTAAAAAACCCAATGACTCTGTCGAAAGCTTTCGACATATCTATTTTAACTCCTAAACCTTTTCTTTTGTTTTACTTGTGGTTCATTGCATAAATTAGTTCATGTGCAACTATTATGTTATCTCGAGACTTGTCTATTTGAGAGAAAAGTCGATTGAAAGGGAAAAATCAGCTTGTCAAGTAAACCTTTCATTACATTGGCTAGAAGTTTTGAAATCACTTTGTAAGATATATTACAAAGACCAATTGGTCCGAAATCGAAGTCGTTTTGGATCTTTGCATTTTGGGATTAGAAAAGAAAGGTTTTATTCAATTCGAGGTTTAGATTTTTTGTTAACCAAAAATCCTTTATTAAGTCAACTTGATTGATCCCCCGGAGCCAGGGACCAATTATGTTTGAAAAAGAAACCGGGAAACCATAAGGTCCCGAAGATTTATTTGGTTTCATGTTTCTTACTACCTCCCAAATTTCCTCATGAGTAGGAGTTGCCATTAAGTTTGTATTATCTTCCTCAGTCACTACTACAATAGATAAGAGAAAAAACGTTATCATTTTTCCCACGGTCGGCATTGCCTTAAAAAGGTTTTCAAAATAGTTTTTTAGCTCTTTAGCTATTTCCTTCTTGTCTTTAATCTCCTCAGACTTAGTATTCAAAAGACAGTCTATCTTATTCCTTTTCCTTCTTTTCATTGTTTTGAGATGGAAGTACCTAGTATTTCTTTCTCCCAAATTTACTATGTATTGTCTCTAGATAGTTGTTTAGCAATCTCTTCTTCAGTCTCGTAAAGTTTTTCTAGACTCAAAGATTTTAGTTAATCATTTTTTGAGAACGCACAAATTTTTAGTTTATTCAAGTTTTCAATTTCAGTTAAAGTCTCCTAATCTTTTTTTTTGGTAACCCAAAAACATTTTTTTTTTCCCAAAAGGTCAGTTGAGTACCCAAATTATGAAGGTTGTAAATCATTGATTTTGTTGGATTAGATCTATCCTTAATACAACAAGATTTTATCAAATCTAGACAAGATTGGTCTTTTAACCATGTATCAAAAAATTTAAAAGAAAAATTTGAATTGTTATTTCCATGTCCCTCCATGTTTACCATCGGAGGACAATGGTCCGAACCCATCAAACTAAGACTTTTAGGGATGATTCATTGAATTGGTTCTGCTATTCCACATTCACAAAATCTTTATCCAACCTTTCTTGAGTGTTTTCATTACGATCTCTATGGTTATTCCATCTTTATGTTTTCATTACCAATTCCGATTCATCTTGAGTGTTTGAAAGTGATGAATTTCATGTTGTAATCTTTGATTTCCATGGAGATTTGAAAGTAATCAAATAAGGGTTTTTTTGTTCTTGTTTGATGATTAAAGGTACGATTTCAACCTTATTTCTCCTTGTTCCGATCAATTGAACTTATATAATTTCTTCTCCAATGAATCAATCACGCTACTGTTGTGAATTTTACTACCAAATTGAGCATGAAGAACCTAGGGTTTCATTGGGTTTGTTTTCAACTATGTCTGGTAGTTTTGTTTTGAAACCTTCTATGTTGTTATTTTCTTATCTTGTTTTTCAATCTCTTGTTCTTTGGTTCATGTTTAGGATAGAACTCTTCCGGGTTGGAGTTAAGTGTGTTACGATCTTATAAGTCACAAAGAAATGTCTAGTGTCATAAGAACATTGTTTGAAATGAAACAGACCACATCATATCAGAATTTGTGTGTTGTCCTGCGACATCTATCTTTTGAACAAATATTCCAGCATGATATTCGATATTCTAGTTAAGATTATGCAATTCGAGGTATGACAGCTTGTGTATCAACTGCCCTGCACTTTTGACAGTTCTACTTTTAAGAAGAGTTGACACTTGCAACTTGTTTTAACCTTAGTTCTTACACAGGGATTATAGCACATCGAACTATCAATCTGTAGAGGTTTAGGTTGCTTGATTTGGAGTGGAAATTGATTAAGTTGTGATACTTTTTAGTATTATTTATGAAATCTGGAATTTTTCTTGTAACTGCGGTGAGTAGGCGTTTTTATGGACTTTTATAGGTATGCTAGAGTTCGATTTGGTTTATGATGTCTAAACGAAGGTTGTAGAGGAGATTGTTGTCTTTCTAAAGAGCTATTGGTTGCATAATTTGAATCAACGATGAATGTTTTATGCACCCTGAAACTTTGACCCTCGTGTTGTTTACAAGGGTGTTACAGGTTGAAACGGAAGTGAGTTTTAACCACACTACTTATTGCAGGTTGTACTGTTTGAATAGGTATCTTTGAATTCAGCGGGAGGATTGCGAAGTTTGAGGTTTGAGTAGCGGTTGAGGTGGGAACTTTCATTACTTTTTCGAAACCATTGATGGCTTTACAAAATTACGTCTATGCACTCTTACAAATTCATGCATTGTTATTTTCTATTCTTGAAAATTCTGTAGATTCTGTTACTCTTTACATCACTTGGAAATGACCTGGTTTGTGCTTGTTTTCCTCTGTGATTTTATGGGAAATTAGAATTTCCTTTTGTGGTATATAAGACTCTGCTCCTTCTTTTTATAACTACTTACATTCAGCTTTTATTGCTTAGAGTGGGTCATCATGGTCTTGGGGATATCAATAGCTAATGAGTGTGGTTAGCACAAATATTATACATTGTTCGATGAAGGAGTAGTTCCATATACATGATTGTACTTGTGTGTGTTGTTTTCTTTTGGATGTTTACAATTCAGGCTTGTTTATTTCAGTGGATGAAATGTATTACTATCGCTTGAAGAAAACTTGCATTCTTTAAATTCAAATCATCTTTGCTTCAATTGTGTCTTGTGTAGTACATGATATTTCCTCGCAATTGAACAACTCTCTAACTAGTTCACGTGAGTCATTTGAACTAGTTATGGTAAAAAGAAAGTGGTTGGTATAAAATGTTCAAATGGCTAACCTTTTGGTTGACTACTATTGAACCAACTATGCACAAGTTTGGGTACTAACAAACCTAGGTGCGTGCATCTCATTTGTGTATAACAAGCTAAGATTTCGATCTAACGGTTTGAGATATATTAGCTTGAATCTAAATCAAAGTTTTCATCTAACGGTGGATAGCGTTTGCTTTGTGAGCAAGGCGAAACCACGATTTGAAAGGCTATATAAGGGGATCGTCTAGAAACTCTACAAACTAATCCCCACACCTTACGTGTGATACTAGTTTGCTTGCTAGAGTCGGTTCTCCTTTAACCTTTGGTTTTCTTCTTCTAAAACCAGGTTAACGACTTAAAGACTTCATTGGGATTGTGAAGCCGCATCGATACTACTTTTATCGTAGTTATGTGATCTAATCTTGCATCTTCTATCGCATGCAGTACAATCATATTGATTGGCTTGAGATCGTGAGATTTCTCCGACAGGCAAGATATAAAAAGTAAGCACAAACATCTTCGTCTCATCGTTTGTGATTCCACGACGTCTTGTTTCGCTACCGTACAATTAAGATTGTTGTGAAGTGATTGATTAATCTAGGTTGTTCTTCGAGAATATAAGACTAGATTATCAATTGGTTTCTGTTCACCTTGATTTTATATCAAAAACGGAACAAAGAGTTTTAGGGTTTTTCTGTGGGAGACAGATTGATCCGATTTGATAGACTTATCTGTGTGAGACAGATTTGTTTATTGTTAAAGCCTGCGATTTTGGGTCGTAGAAACTCTTAATTATGGGCGAGATTAGCTAAGGGGAATCAAGTGCGTAGTATCCTGTTGGGATCATAGGCGTATGGGTGCAATTGTACCTTGGATCGGATGTAGGAGACTGATTGGGGTTCAACTACGCCTAGTCCGAAGTTAGCTTTGAGTAGGCTAGTGTCTGTATGTGACTTAATACAATGTGTATTCAATGGACTAGGTCCCGGGGTTTTTCTGCATTTGCGGTTTCCTCGTTAACAAAACTTCTGGTGTCTTTGTTATTTCTTTTCCGCATTATATTTGTTATATAATTGAAATAATACGATCATGCGTTAGATCAATCAATTGGATAGTCCGACCTTTGGTTGTTGATTGATATTGATTGATCCTTGGATATTGGTCTTTGGTACCGTCCAAGTTTTCTCTCTTTGATAAAGACTCACAGATTTCTATTTGCTTGAGTAAAGATCAAATCGAGAGATTGAGATATTAACTCCTTGAGATACTTTTACCTAGATTGAGTCCGAAAGATAGTTGATTCTCTAGAAAGTGTTTCGGGGTTAGTCCATACTGATTGCTAAGCAAAATATTGGGTGGTGTTGTTAGACCCCGCTTTTTCAAGTTTGATGTTGAGGATAACCCTAACTCTATGTCTATCAAACCTAGCTTTTAGGTTCATTGTTCTTGATAAGATGATAAGGTTGAAAGAGAAAGAGATTAGAGGTTTTCATGATGGCGATTGTGGCAGAGATGGTCGGTGAGATGGATTTATTGAAGGAGATGAAAGTGGTGCTGGTCTACAAACGGAGGAGAAGGGAAAATGGAATTGCTTTGGTTACGTTCAATTAGGCGAATGAATAGAAGGTGCTCGGGTGTTAGGAAGATGCATCAAGATTTGATATCTCGAGTGGAGGTGTTGTTGGATGTTAAGAAGCTGTATCAAATATGATGTTTCAGGTACAAATATGGGTTTGGGTTTTGGGTTCTCTACAAAGCACATTGCTGGTGTAGCTCTTGCACTACAGGAAAATGGGGGTTTAGTGTCAAACAAATTTGTCAGGAAATCCCCTTTTTTTGTCTCGAAATATTTTCTGCGATGATATTTTTTTGTCACGAAGTTGTCTCAAATACCCCGTCTGGGAAAGTATATCGCGACAAAATTACAAACGGTCACGAGAAAAATAAATTAACAACCAAAAAATTATTGTCAACAAAAGTCTCTTTCGCCAACGAAAGAAAATTGTCCGTGAAAGTTATTTTAATGACGAAAAAATTCGACACCAAAAGGCATATTTGCGAGCAAGATTTTTGTCGCAAAAATGTAAATTCCAAAAAAAACTAATTTGTCTTTAATGATAACTATTTAACACCAATAAAATTGTCTCAAAAATGAAGGTTTGGTGTCAATTTAATTTATCTTTAATGATAACTATTTAAGACCAAAAAAATTATCTCAAAAGCGAAGGTTTTGTGTCAATTGAATTCGTCTGTAATAGTAATTATTTAAAACGAAATTTTTTGCCTCTAATTAAGTTAATCAAAGACAAAGTCGATAGACCCTGAATACCAAATTTTGAAGACTAACTTGTTCGTCTCTAAATATTTTTATTAGTGACCAAACTTTTTTCCTTGGAAAGAATTTTCGGAGACAAAATTCCTGCTCTTCGAAAAAATTATTTTTTGTCTTTAAATTTTTTATCAAAGACAATCGGCTTGCAGAATGAGTGCAAGCGGATTGCAGCTGCTCCTTGCGCGATATTTATTATATGTTTTTCATTGCCTTTACGCCCTAGCCATCAAGTTTCATCTCTTTTCTCCTTTTTTAAGCATCCAAGCTTTATTTACTACCTAAAAACACAAAATTAATTAGTAAAAGTAATTATTCTTGAAAACAATATAGAATTTGGGATAAAATAGAGAATGAAAACACAAAAGAATTTGGCGTAGGATCATAACAGTACCTTGGATCAGTGTGAGATTGGTTGGGGTTCAACTACAGTCCAAACCGGGTTAATTTGGAGTATGTTTAATACAGTGTATGTTTAATCTGGACTAGGTCCCGGGGTTTTTCTGCATTTGCGGTTTCCTCGTTAACAAAATTCTGGTGTCTGTGTTATTTCTTTTCCGCATTATATTTTGTTATATAATTGAAATAATACATGTTGTGCATTGTTCAATCAAGTAGATTATCCAACCTTATTGGTTGTTGATTTAAATTGATTGACACTTGGATATTGGTCTTTGGTACCATCCATGTTATCTCTCTTTGATTAAGACTCGCAGATTGTATTTGCTTGAGTAAATCAAATTGAGAGATTGAGATTATAACTCCTTGAGATATTTTCTATTGATTGAGTCTAGTTGATTCTCTAGAAAGTTACTCGAGTTGTCCATACAGATTGCTAATCGAAATATTGGGTGTGGTTGTTAGACCCCCGCTTTTTCAGTTGTAGCTCCGTACTTCTTCACTTCTTCAAGTCTTCGCAATACTTGTAATGTTTCATCCTAATACTTTCAAGCTAACCTGTACGAAGTTGACAATAGTACATTTAAATCAAGCGACTCTTAAATGAGTTTTGGTTCACTAAAATATGACAACCAAACTTGACATACCAACGCTTGGTGGCTTCAATCGAGCAATGCTCTAACAATCTCCCCCTTTGTCAATTTTAGTGACAAAACTCTTAAAATAATATGGATAAACAAATTACAAGAATTCATTACACATACGCTTGATTCCCGAATCCAACAGCACATAACCTGCAATCATTCAATCCTTAAGAATGCCATTGTTGACATTATAATAACAAAGCTCATACTCCCCCTAAAGGTGAGATAGGTAGATTTTCAATCCACGCGTCTTTGTTATCCCAATCATATGATATGTTACTCCCCTTAGTCTGTGCTTTTACTCATTCGTTAGATAAACGTTCAAGCACCATTGTCCTTTTCCCTAGTGACACCAATCAACCATAGATTGATACCAGCATCACCTGTTTACTCCATATATTTCTCCCCCTTTTTGTCACAAAAATGACAAGAAACGAAAAAATAATAAATAACACGAAAAGGATCTTACAAATCTCAAAATAGAATTGCAACCTGTTGAGTCAAGCACGAGGGTTCCACATACCATTTTTGATAACCAATATCAAAACCGAAACTAAAAAGTAATCACGTTTTGATATTTTTGTTGATGGTGGATTTTAGTTCAGGGCTAAAATTGTGAAACCAAATTTATGCGCTGACATCCTGCAAAGGATAGCCACTGATAAAGTGATGAATACTTCTTCACTTTACTAATTCACTTAAAATGGAGCATGTGGCAGCAATCCCAATATTATGTGAATTAAATGCACAAAAAATTCATCCAAGGTTGGAGCATGTAGCAACAATCCCATATACCCTGTGAATTTACAACATTATTAATTAATGCATGACTAGCCTTGTATTTCATGTACTCATTATTGGTGCGGCATGACGACTGAGTGTTGTTCTCAGCAGAGCAACACGAACCACCAAGCATTAATAATGAAGCATGTACGAAATACCCGTATAGGTCATGCGACTCTCGGTGTGTTATACTAGCCCGATTGAGCATACGACTCTCGGTGTGTTATACTAGCCCGATTGAGCATACATCTCTCGGTGTGTTATACTAGCCCGATTGAGCATTTTGAATCTGGATTGTCCATATTAGTCTCAGAAACGGTCACAACCATCCAACTTCACCAAAGCATGATTCGATGACTTGGATTGGCTCCATAATCCCCAAGAAGGTATTGGAATATTCACCACCGACCCAACGCGGGCCCCGCATGGTCGGCCTCCCCAAAAGGATGGCATAGCTTGCCAAACCGTCCATCCAAAACAGTATGGACGAGAAACCCTAAATTAGGGTTTGCGTCACATTACATGTGTCGCAAAACGATCTCAACCATCCATCTTCGCAGGCATAGATGGAGGGTGTAGATGTAGATTCAAAGGGCCCAGAGCATGTCAACACGCTCACCGTGAGCCCGCCTACACACATGACCGATCGGTCGGGACCAACCATGGCTGGTCGTTCCCGGATCATACGCCCAAAGTGGGCATGCCGCACGGCCAGAAAAAACCCTAATTAGGGTTTGCATTGATCGCGAACGTCCGTTTTCTCCTGATCGAATGGAGGGTTTAGGAGTCAACTGAGCGGGTCCAGTAAGCATCAACATGATCACCGTGGACCCATCTATCTCCACACCCAATCGACCAATGCATACCATGTCTGGTCGCCTCGATTCGCATGCCCAAACTGGCGTGGTCACACCTCCCAATCACGAACTGATCTCGACCACTCAACTTCGCCGGACAAATTGAGTGGCTTAGATCACGTTTCCATGGGACAGTAAGGTATAGGCGTGAACAACATCCTACCACCTACACGCCGAACCAATCGTCCGGACCGACCAAGCTTGGTCGTCTCGAACGCGTGCACTGAAGAAGGCATGATGCGCGGCATTTGCGGCACTGGACTTGTCGTAAATCAATCCTGACCGTTCTTCTTTGCCGGACAAATTGAGCGGTCCAGTTACACTTTCACATGACAATGAGGTATGGGCATGTACAACGGCATGCTTTTTACACGCATGCCCAATCGGCCATACCAAAATCGTGTCCCAAGCTTGGATTCGACCAAGCTAAAGAGTGATGCTTGCGCACCTCTTTCAAAACCCTAATTCCACTAACGGTCGCAGATGAGTGTCTCAAAGATCATATCGTCCGTCCAACTTCACCGGCTTGGTTATACAACCCTGGTCAGGAGTTAACCGGTCAATGAGTTGTCGTGGTGATTACCACCCGCCACTCTACCACACCATGTGGTCGGCCAAGGAAGGACTTGCTGCGCACCTCCAAATTATCACATGAAGTAGGCTTGGACATGAAGCTATTTTAAGACGCTCAAACAAAATGATGCTTCATACATGCTAAATGTATTCGATGCGGACATATCATACACATGATACTTCACAAGTATCGACTTCTTAATAACTTGATCGCATGCTACTTTCTCGTGGGTCCTACAACCCACACACACTCGAGACATCAATCATGTCACAAACTTGGGATACATCTTGGGGTATTAGTCGGACGGTTTACAACGTGCGGCGCACAACGCGCCATCACAAGAACGTGTCGGGGAAGTCATGGACGGTTAGTGATGATGGGAGAAGTGGGCAAGACTGGTCGTGTGACACTAACACACGACTCCACTACTCCATCACTCCATCACTCCACTTTCTCCACTTCCCACGAGATATAAGGGTTAGGCTTAAAGACTTGTATAAATAGGTTATCCTCCGTATTTTCCAAACGGGAACAAGGCAAGACAAGACAACAAAGGCAAGTGTTGATACAATCGTATTCAAACACCGGAACTGATAGCTTACATCCTGCAAGCCAGTTCATCTTTCTGATACAAGTCATACATAGCCAACACCTTCACAATCTCAACACCTTCTTCGCTTCCCTCCCTAAGATCAACCCCATCTCCTTCACTTTGTGACCAAACAAGTCCTGGAACGGCCATTTCTGGTTTAGGCCGGATTTGCACGTTTGATTTCTCGAATCTACAAGCACTCCGTGCAATGCATTTGTTTAAGGTATAGACTCATTTCTCATCCACACACCCCAAATTACCAAAACCGGCAGAAATAGTTTTCACCCATAAACAATTGGCGACCACAGCGAGAGGTTAATCTCTCGGTTGTAAAGTCAATTTCTTCAATACCATTCAATCAATTTCGAGATGGTTGGTTTTAGGACCGCCTCGACAGTCTCAAATCCTGATGGTTCCTCCAACGGAGATACCCCTCCTCCTAACGGCATATCTGAGGGCATGATCAAGAGATTTCCAACATTAAGCGAACTAGCACGGCACAGAGATTCACACGAAGAACATGGAGCTAATCAAAGAAGCGATGTAAACGCACTTGATCTCCTCATCAATATGACATCGAGAGATGAGCGTTCCGAGACCTCTACACCGGGGATAGTTCCCCTCGGATCAACAACTTTACTACGAACCGAGACCCGATTGGATCAAGCGCATCTCTAGTGGAAAGCTTGTGTGAACTCTTGCACCTCTCGAAGAATCAACGGGCGAGACGTTTTGCTACAATTAATAAAATAGCTACGGACGTACACCACTCCTTCACGTCCCGTAAGTCCTAATCAGATCGGAAACATCTCGTAAATAATGTTACATTTACGAAGACGACATGATGGCGAGAGGAAGGTCACAACGGGCCCCTACATGTTACCGCACGCATCAAGGGTTCGTAGTTCGGGGAGGGCCCTCATCGACACAGGAGCATCTTCGAATGTGATTACTCTCAAGACTCTCGGGACATCCAAGGTTAGCCCATGCAAGATTGTACTGCAGCCCACCACAATGAAGGACTTGAAGGAAACCAAACCAACATGTACGGGTATATCAACTGGATTTGTCTGTAGGGCCCGTCCAATCAAAGGTGAAATTCGAAGTCATAGAGAATGAGCCAGACTACCACATTATACTGGGGAGACCATGGCTTTATGACAATAGGATCGTCCCCTCGACGTATCACCAATGCTTGAAGACTATGCTGAATAAAGAAGTTGTTCGTATTCCTGCATCATTTTCTCCTTATGCACCAATATGTGGAGTGGAATTGTTTGAAACAAGAGAGGCTCCACACGAGGAATCAGACAAAGTTCATTTCATCCCACTCCCCACATGGGCATCAATCCAGGAAGAGGACCAACTTGCATCATCGAAGGATAGGCCCCATAATGCATCCTTGCTGACAAGGCGTCTCAATTCTTATCTCCGCCCAACGGAATGCTACCACAACGACGAGCCACGAGAAGAAATTCTAGACTCTCCACAACAGCTACAAGATGGTACCAACTCCACAACTGATGAGCTCGACGATGAGGAATCTCCTAGGCCTATCTCCATCAGCTTGACCTTATGTAAGCATTCATACAATCTCCGATCCAAACCGGTCAAACAATCTCCGAGGCTATTCAGGCGCGAGATCACGTGTTGCATGGATTCCAGAGGCTTGAACGAATGTTGCCCCAAGGACGACTTTCCTCTGCCTAACATCGACATGTTAGTAGACGCCACCAGCGGACACGGCATGTTCTCCTTCATGGATGGTTACAGCGGCTATAATCAGATAAGGATGTATGAGCATGACGCAAGTAAGACAGCCTTTCGAACTCCTCTTGAAAATTTTTACTATACGATTATGCCTTTTGGTTTATAGAATTCCGGTGCAACGTATCAACGCGCTATGACGGCAATCTTCCACGACATGATGCATAAGCAAGTCGAAGACTACGTGGATGATATAGTAGTCAAATCCAAGACTCAAGCTATCCTCACAATGTCACTGCCGTGAATCGTGAAAGAGCTTCAAAAAATTCATGGGCAAGGTGAACTTTTGCTTCATTCACCCCCTGCTGAAGAAAGGATCAAGTTTCGTCTGGATCACACTACAAATGGAAGCATTTCAGAGGATTCAACAAAAATTATCATCTCTGAATCATCACAAAGGGTTAGCCTATTATGTCGGCCAGGACAAGAGCGAGCATGGGACATCTTCGAGATCCACCGGCCCAGACACCTCAAGGAGCGGACTCAAGAAGATAACGATGTCCGCGTGTCATGTCAAGAAAGAATCCGGGCGAATCACTCTATCGAGAGGATGGTGCATGTCTACCGTGTTATGATGGAGAATCTCGCACTTTTGGTCATCCTCCGGACTTCGTGAAGCCGTTGAACGCTCATCTACGACAAGATCTACCCTACCGGAAAGAACCAGGCCTTCCAAGTAATTAAGAGCCTCATGATGTTCGTGGAAGCATACATCCCACCAACAGGCAATACAACCTTCACCTTCCATAAGAAGTTTATTTGAAGCAAAGAGGAAAGCCACCGAGATACAACATCATGCGCGTCCAAAATCTCCAACTCCAACTCCAAAGACGATCGCTGTAATGGTGAAACAACGTCCAAGATATTCCATATCTTGGATCGATGGTAACTACATCAATGAGAGACGCTTTCAGAATTTGTCTCCCGTAGAAGATTTATAGTTGCGTTGCCAAAGGAGTATGACTGGGACTCCTTAGCACTGCTCATCTCAAAGATAGCCTCATGAACCTAGCGTGACAACATCTATCAAGTCCGAAGCTCTGGATACTCGTGGGCAGGGGATTGTCTCCCTCTTCTTTATTTTATGAAGAAACGTCAAGAAAGCCATCCGTTCCAGTTTATCCCTCTAATAATGAGACGAGTTCTACCACTATATGAAGACTGCCAAGTTCGTGCCCGTAGCTATCACGCCTCTCCTGCCGATCTCTTCTAATCACAATTTTTGCCGAACCTGTTGTTGCTCGTCGACTAATACCATCCATAGCTTTACCATATCAACGACCATTACGTACAAAAGACCCATTGGGCATACAAGATAGAGCCACGTAGACCACGCTTGGGGCCGAGGCTCGGCCTTATGAAATTCCTTTACCGTCAGGTCAAGAACTTCTTCAACGTTCCACCCACTGGAAGTCGCTTCAAACGCTCTCCGGGACTCGCTTGCTCAGGAAGATGCTTCAACGCTCTCAGAGGGACCCACACCACGTTCGAACATACAAGGTTCACGTTTGGGCAAAGCAAGCACGCCTAGATCCCACGTTCGAGCAAAGGGAAGACCCGATGTTGGTTAGCAATACTGGTGTTCGACAAGGCAAGACCGGTGTTGGTCGAAGTAGCAAGGATGACACTCGAGAAAGCACATAAACCGTCACGGCCAAAAAAGCAAGGCTGTTGATCAAGTTACAAGGCCGGTGCCGCTCAAGTCACAATGCGGTGTTGATCAAGTCACAAGGCCGGGTGTTGATCAAGTCACAAGACCGGTGTTGATCAAGTCACAAGGCCTGTACTGCTCAGGTCATGAGGCTGGTATTGGGCCAGCAAACGAGGTTGGTGTTAGTCAAGTCCGCAAAGCCGGTGTTGGTCGAGATCACAAGGATAATATCCCATCACGCAAGCAAGACTGATATCACGTCACGCAAGTAGGAAGGTATTGGGTCACGTCAGTGCCGGTATTGGTCAAGGCCGATCAACGTCTACAAGGTCGGTATTGTGCCACGTTAGCGAACAAGGCTGGTATTAGGCCACGTTAGCAAACAAGACCCGTGATCGGTTGAAGCAACGATGTCCCGTCGGGGTTCGTCAAATCAGCAAGGCCGGTGTTGGTCAAGGGAAAGTCCGGTGTTGGGGTGAGGCAACAATTTTGGTGTTTGGTCGAGGCGGGCACAGCCTACCCCAAGCAAAGCAGGCACGCGGCAGATCCCACTTGATCAGGCACATCCAGCCCCAAATTGGTCGAAGCAGGCACAGCCGGCCCCAAGCAAAGCCGGCATGCGACGGGTCCCACTTGATCAGGCACATCCAGCCCAAATTAGTCGGCAGTGCAGTAGGCCCCAAAGCAAAGCATGCACGCGCATGTCCCACTTGATCGTGGCACATCAAGCCCCCAAATTGGTCGAAAGCAGCACATCCCACCAAAGCAAAGCAGCACGCGGCATGTCCCACTTGATCGAGGCACATCCAACCCCAAATTGGTTGAAGCGAGCACTGTAGGCCCCAAGCAAAGCAGGCATGCGGTGGGTCCCACGTTCGAGCAAGGCGGGCATAACAAGCCCACGTTCGATCAAGAAAGGAATAACAAGCCCACGTTCGATCAAGCGGGCGCATGATGAGTCCCACGATCGAGCGAAGCAAGCGCAACGGTCAGTTGAGCGGGCACATCAGCCCCACACTTGAGCGGAACAATCACGAAGAAGGCTCTCGGCCGGCCGGGCATAGCAAGGTCGATCGAAGCGAGCAAGACCGACACCATGCTGGGGAACGCTCACTGAACGCCTCTTGAACGTGACATGCTCCAAGGACATGACGACTGTCTCTCCCCGGTAACATCTAACTTTGTCTCATAAGTTTTATCTCGTATATGTCACCATCTAATGCCTACCCCACAATAGTGTAACCATTATGTGCTAGGTAGGGGACTTAATGTTGATGGTCGATTTTAGTTAAGGGGCTAAAATTGTGAAACCAAATTTATGCGTTGACATCCTGCAAAGGATAGCCACCGATAAAGTGATGAATTCTTCTTCACTTTACTAATTCACCTAGAATGGAGCATGTAGCAACAATCCCATATACCATGTGAATTTACAACATTATTAATTAATGCATGACCTACCTTGTATTTCATGTACTCATTATTGGTGCGGCATGACGACTGAGTGTTTTTCTCAGCAGAGCAACACGAACCTCCAAGCATTAATAATGAAGCATGTACGAAATACCCGTCTGTGCCGCGACTCTTTGAGTGTTATACTAGCCCAATTGAGCATATGACTCTCGGTGTGTTATACTAGCCCGATTGATCATACATCTCTCGGTGTGTTATACTAGCACGATTGAGCATATTTGAATCGGATTGTCCATATCGGTCTCGAAAACGGTCACAACCATCCAAACTTCACCAAAGATGATTAGATGACTTGGATTGGCTCCATAACCCCCAAGCGGTATTGGAATATTCACTACCGACCCAACGCGGCCCCGCATGGTCTACCTCCCAAAAGGGTGGCATAGCTTGCCAATCCGTCCGGCCAAAACAAGTATGGACGAGAAACCCTAAATTAGGGTTTGCGGCACATTACATGTGTCGCAAAACGGTCTCAAACCATCCATCTTCGCAGGCATAGATGGAGGGTGTAGATGTAGATCCAAAGGGCCCAGCATGTCAACACGCTCACCGTGAGCCCGCCTTACACATGACCGATCGGTCGGGACCAACCATGGCTGGTCGTTCAGGATCATACGCCCAAAGTGGGCATGCCGCACTGTGGGAAAAACCCTAATTAGGGTTTGCATTGATCGCGAACGTCCGTTTTCTCTGATCGAATTGAGGGTTTAGGAGTCGACCGAGCGGGTCCGAAGAAGCATCAACGTGATCACCGTGGACCCATCTATCTCCACACCCAATCAACCAAGGCATACCATGCCGGTCGCCTCGATTCGCATGCCCAAACCGGCGTGGTCACACCTCCCAATCACCAAGCGATCTCGACCACTCAACTTCCGGACAAATTGAGTGGCTTCGATCACGTTTCCATGGGACAAGAAGGTATGGCGTGAACAACATCCTACCACCTACACGCCGAACCAATCGGCCGGGACCGACCAAGCTTGGTCGTCTCGAAATGTGCGCCTGAAGAAGGCATGACGCGCGGCATTTGCAGCACTGGACTTACATTGTAAATCAATCCCAACCGTTCTTCTTTCTTTAAAAATTGAGCGGTCCATATTACACTTTCACGGGACAATGAGGTATAGGCATGTACAACGGCATCTTGTTTACACGCGTGCCCAATCGCCATACAAAATCGTGTCCCAAGCTTGGATTCGACCAAGCTAAAGAGTGATGCTTACGCACCTCTTTCAAACCTAATTCCACTAACGGCCGCAGATGAGTGTCTCAAAGATCATCTCGTCCATCCAACTTCACCCGGCTTGGTTATACAACCCAGTCGGAGTTAACCTAAGTCAATGAGGTGTCATGGTGATTACCACCCGCCACTCTACCACACCATGTGGTCGGCCAAGGAGGACTTGCATGCGCGGCCTCCAAACTATCACATGAAGTAGGCTGGACATGAAGCTATTTTAAGACGCTCAAACAAACATGCTTCATACATCTTTGAATGTATTCGATGCGAGTCACATAGAATACACACGATACTTCACAAGTATCGACTTCTTAATAACTTGGTTATTTAATCCAGCATCACATGCTGAATATCGACTTCTTAATAACTTAATGAATCATACATTGTGGTTGAAGTATGCTGAAGTGGAGATGAAGAACAAGTTTATCAATCATGCTCGGAACGTATGGGACCGTGCGGTATCGTTGTTGCCGAGGATTAATCAGCTTCTAAAGAAGAATCACAGAAAGATTTTAAACGAGCTACTTCTGTATGGGAAAGAGCTTTAGAAGTTGATTACAGGGATCATACACTGTGGTTGAAGTATGCTGAAGTGAAAATCTGTCTCCTGTGGTACAAGTATATACATATGGAGGAGATACTTGGGAATGTAGCTGGAGACAGAAGAAAGAAATGAGAGATGGATGGGTTGGATGCCCCGGAGTAAAGGTGCTGAGTCTATAGTCTGCTCTGATACATCCAACTCAATACTAATTATCAATGAGTGAAGTGGCGCTAACCCAGGATCTTAGATATCCCAGACAATATGGGACATAATATTCTCAAGACAAACCATTCAAAAGCAAATATAACAAAAAATAAAATACAGGTGGATAATGAGAGGTTTTATAGAAATGGATGTCGGAGCAGAGAACTCAATTTCATTGATTCAACTGCCTCGGAATGAAGTTCTTTTGGACGGACAGCTGCTGCAAATGCAAATACAACATCTGACGGCTTTTAGAACTGTCTAGTTGGTCTTTTTTTAGCTAGTTGGTTAAGTCCACCTGATCAGACTTCTTTGCATCCTCTCGAATTAAGCTGAAAACACGAAAGAAAATGGAATAAGAGTAACTCCAACCAACCAATACCAATAAAAATTCACCAGAAATTCAAGAAATTGCCATAGAAAGTACTCTAATAAAATAATTTCTATGATTCCATTTCATCGATTCTCACTCTTCAAACTTCAAAAAAAAAAAAAAAAAAAAAAAAAAAAACTCAACTAAGACGAGTAGTATCAAATTTTTCAGAAAAAAAAAAAAACAACTTTAAGATTGTCATTTACCTCCACTAGTGTACTCGGAAGGCCTGCCGAAAAGCTGATGCAAAACTCCTGCCCAATGATAGGAATTTTATCTCACTGATTATACTTTCAACATAATCCTGGTCTCCTAACATCGTTTAAGTAGCAGCACAACGCATATAGATTGAAGATTTAAAACACTGCTATTTATTATGCTTATTCTTCATCTCTCTGATTGTCTATTTGCAACTTGCAAGTAAGATGTGCGAACTTGCGTTCTCGAGTCCTTCGTTGCAGGCGTGCAGCTCAATGTCTCTGGAGCTTTGGTATTTCTGCAACAAACAAATTCATATGGATATCAGACAATAATTCATGTGCAGCTAGGTTAATGGCATAGCCCATATTAAATTGTTGACTCTCGCATTAATATTTTAGTTTCAATGAAGATTTACATAATGTTAAAAGTGAGATCTTAGCAGCAATTCCCCTCAAAGCAACAAGTGATGTTGAGTTCGAAAGAATGGTGTATTTAAACATGCACTGTAATACAATTTGAATAATGTATTACAACAGTATTAATTGGAATTTACCTGACTGAAGAATGATTAAGAAATTCAAATAAAAGTCTCAAATTTGAGATTGATAGAGAACATATCTTCATCTACTTCTCCATCAAATTGACTAATCTGGATGTATAATCTGGATATGGTAGTTGCTGGTCTTCACTTCGAATAAAATCAACAGTCAGTGATTGAAGAAAGGAGAGTGATGTCTTGAGATCATAGGGTATAGACTCCTTGTTCAATTTGTCGCACTTCCATATGACTAATTCCCGAAGTGAAGTCCATAATCGTAAATCTGGTAGAGAAGTTAAAACAGGGCAAGTGTTTAATTCCAACTTCCGGAGAGAACTGTTGTTGTTGTTGCTGTTGTTGTAGTTGATTACATCATCATCATGAAAGCCTTGAAACGCAGAACAAAAACCGATATATAGATAATGAAGATTGGGAGTATTGTTTTGCAGTAGTATGCCCAGAGGGAAATATATTATATCTGGAGAATTCCATATATCAATGGATGTCAAACATTCTCCTCTGCTGCCGGAAAAGATTGAGTTTACTGCCTTGACATTGGTGCTTTGTAATCCCACTTGCTTAAGTGAAGGAAATGAGTTAGGTGTGCTTCTCAATTTGGGACAATGCTCCATTTGTAGCTTCTCAAGGAGAGGGAAGGAATCAACATAAACATAAGACGATGAAGGAGAAATCCATTCTTCTAGATTATCCATACAACCGATTCTCAACTCTACTAATGAAGGGAATAATGATGATGATGTTGTAGTCGTGGACTTCTGGGTACTTTCTTCTTGTTGTTGTTGCTGACAGTAAAATTCTCCTCCCAGACACGTGACTGAATCCATTCCAAAAATCTTAAGAATCCGAAGACATGGGAGCATACCTAGAGCTGGAAGCTTCTCACATCTCTTGCAATACCATAACAGCAATGACACCAAATTTGGGAGCAGGAAAGTAGACGATGAAGAACCCATCCACTTTGGAAGAAATAAACCTGGGAATCCTTTTACTAGCAGCTTTCTCAAATTGGGGTGAGGTAGAAGACCCTTAAAAACCGTACCATCATCTTGATATGAGTTCCACTTTAGCTCTAATATTCTCAAATGATGTTTATCCTTTAACTTTGCTCTTTCTGCACCTTCGGTTCCTCCTCTAACATTCTCTAGATAATCTATAGACAACACCTGAAGGGAGTTAAGGGATGCTAAGTCTTCTATCCCACTATGAATATCTTGTGCATTTTTCCATACCATGTATGAATCCAGTGTTTCAAGGCAAGTTAGCTTTTCTATACCTCTAGGCATCATTTCATACCTCTGTTTATCATATACAGAGTGTCTAAACTCTCTTAATTTCGGCCAATTCTTAATTTCTTTGGGAAGCTCACATGATGGTCCAATATGAACTATCTCCAGATTACAGAGGTTGGTAATGCATGATTCAGGCAATACTTTGATACTAGTACGACTCAAATCTAGGCACCTTAATTGTGTCAAAGCTCCTAGTTCTGCAGGTAAGGCATCTAACTGCCAACAATGATCAAACTTCAACGTCATTAAATTGCTAATACAAGTGATGGAATCAGGTATTTTTGAAATTAATTTTGAAGATGAAAGGTTAAGGTAACTGAGATGTTTTAACAACCCGATATTTTCGGTAAGGCTTCAAACTTATCGCACCAATGGAGATTCAACGTCTGCAAATTAGTGAGGTTAACCATAGAATCAACAGGTAAAGCTTGAATATCAGACCATGAGACATAGTTAGAACAAGGTATTGTGTAGGTTTCTCAATCGATGAGAAGAGCCCAAAGGAAGATTATATTTATAGACTAATGTGTGGTTACATTCTTAGATTACAAGATGCGCATAACTTATTTATGGAAACAATATATACTGACATGAAAACAATATATACTGACATAAAGAAATTCTAATCCTAGTTGTTTACAGACTGTACAAGGGCTGGTGTCTGACATGCTCTAACACTCCCCCGCGTTCCATGCGGGTGATCGCAGACAGTGAGCATGGAACGAAGCGAAAGAAAACGATCTTTAGGGAGAGCTTTGGTGAAGATGTCGACAAGTGATCCTTAGAGCAAACAAAAACGCACAACGAAAGCAACCCTTGTTGAACACGTTCTCGAACGAAGTGATAATCAATCTCAATATGCTTTGTGCGTCCATGGAAGATAGGATTCATAGTGAGGTATGTAGCTCCCAAATTGTCACACCATAAGACCGGAGGAGTACGAATAGGAGCTCGTAATTCATGTAGAAGAGACTCAACCCACATAAGTTCAAAGCGGCGAGCAGAGCCAAACCACGGTATTCGGATTCAGTGCTAGATTTAGAAACCGTCTTTTGCTTTCTAGCACTCCAAGATATAATATTAGGACCAAGAAACACACAATACCCACTTGTAGAACGACGATCAGTTGGATCACCCGCCCAATCCGCATCTGTATATGCTGAAAAATTTATATTTAAGGATGGAGCAGGTTTAAGGTAAATACCGTAAGATGAAGTTTGCTGCAAATAACGTAAAATACGCTTGACAAGGAGAAGATGCGCAGTGGTTGGAGCATGCATATACTGACACACTTTGTTGACAGCAAATGCCAATTCAGGCCTTGTAAGGAGGAGATATTGCAGACCGCCCACCAGACTACGGTAATGCGAAGGATCGGTGAGAGTAGAACCACTTGTTGGGTGAAGATCAGTTGAAGTGGTAAGTGGAGTCGAGACTGGTTTAGCACCTTGCATATTGGCACGAGTAAGAAGGTCTTCAATGTAACGTCGTTGAGATAGAAAAAGTCCTGTTGAAGTCCAAGTAGCCTCGATGCCAAGAAAAAAAGATAACTGCCCTAGATCTTTCAATGCAAACTCACGCTCCAAACTAGAAATAACTGATTGTTAGGAATCTTCTAGTTTTGGCTCGCAAGAAATCAGGAAGAAGACGGTGGTGGTTAGGCTTAGGGGAGTGGAGATGAGAGAGGCGCTTAAAAGAAAGACAACAAGGAAGTAAACTCGATGAAGAAGCTCCACTTATACAGACATGCTCTAACAGACATCCAGATGCCTTAAATTTTTCAAACCCCCAATTCCACCAAGAAACCCTGAAACATTTTCGCATTTATACAGAATCAATGTCTGCAAATTGTAAGAATGATATAATGACACACCATGCGATGGATCAAATTCACATCCTGAGAGGTCCAGGAACCTCAAATGTTTAAACTTAAGAATCGAGAAGGATAGTTTTGTATACCAACCACCAAGCGGATACAATACCCGTAAATGCTTAGTAGACAATAAACCACTGATTTCTGAATAATTCTTTGGATTAAGAGCAACAATTGTTCGCAACTTCTTCGCCTTAGAAAACACTTCGGCAGTTGTTGTCGATGATCCTCTTTCACATATCAGTTGTAAACGACGAACTTTTGAAACATCTTCTTTGCCGTCGATCCAAAATTCATTACGATCAACAACACTAATAGCAAAATCATGAACAAGATCATGCATCTTACAGAAAGTTATGACACCAAGTTCATCCCTCAGTGTATCCTGAAAGAATGAGTTTCGCAACAAAAACTCAAAATAATTATTTCCAATTTCTTCCAAAGATTTATTTACCTCATCTGTAGCAGATAGCTGAAGAAATCCCTCCGCCATCCACATACGAATCAATACCTCTCTATTAATTACCGAGTCTTTAGGAAATAAACAACAATATGAAAAACATTGCTTCAAAGGCGAAGGTAAGATATCATAGCTCAACTTTAAGATTGATAGGACTTTGTTATTTTCTGGTTGAACCCACAAATTTTTATCTTCATTGAAGGAAACCCAGTTTCTTTCTTCTCTTTTTGACTGTAATAAAATCCAAGAAAGTTGGCTGCAAGCGGTAAACCGTCGCATTTCTTTGCAATATCCCGCCCAATATTCATCATATTTTGAGAGAGTGGAAATGAGATTTTCCTCTGCATAATAGACCAACAAACATCATCTTTTAATTTTTGTAAATTATGAATCTTACCCCTAATAAAGGATGCAACTTCTTGGCTGCGTGTGGTGACTAATATTTTGCAGCCTTCAACACCATTGAGAAGGACAACCCATAGTTTTTCCCAATCTTCGGTGTCCTGGTTCCATAGATCATCCAGTACTAATAGGTATTTCTTACCAGTTAGATTTCCATTAACTTGTTTCGCCAGCACATCGACATTCGACAGAGCCCTACATGAGCCATTGGTAAGGGACTCTAAAATTTCTTGTAAGATCCTGTGGACAACAAACTTGTCGGATACACATACCCACATTTTTTTTTCGAAGTGGTCTTGTATCGACTCGTCATTGTATACCAACTTTGCTAATGAAGTCTTGCCCAGACCCCCCATACCCACAATGGACACGACCGAAAGCTTCTCTGGAAGAGATTCAGTCAGCATCTTTACGATTTCTGATACTGCATCCTTCCTGCCCAGAAGAACAGAATCGCCTAAAACTGATGTAGTTTGCCGGTCGATTAGATCGACTTGAGAAGTACCACCAGTAGTATTCAACGAATATCTTTCACGCTCATTGTAAATTTCATTTAATCTTCTATTTATGGCTCGGATTTTACCAGCCATCTTAAAAAGAAACACAAGTGGATTGGAGGATTTATTCATAAAGTCGCGTACTTTGAGCTTGAGCTGACTTCCTCTTTCGCAACGGCGCATGGTTTCATAACTGAATTCATCCATAACATCATCTGCGTCGTAAACAACGTCTTTGAGCCTTTTCAACCAAAGTCTGACAGTAGCATCAGCTATTTGTTTCTTATCAGCATCAGAAATTAGAGTTTCTATTGCCTCCAAGGTGTTCTTAAGTTTCTTTAGGTCATCTTTAACACCCCATGCCTGACCAATCTGTTGACCAATTACCGGGAGCAATTTCTTCAAAATTTCAGTCACACCACTAACAAGAACCCTTTCTGAAGCCATTATAAGAAAACCAAAACCAAATAAACAGAGAAAGATACTAAAGATATGTAATGAAGACGATGATAAGAATATAAGATAATTGAGAGCAGAAGATAAATTTTTTTTTTTTAAGATCGACAGTTTGTGAAGGTCAAATATATGTAACTTTAAAACGCGTCTATACATAGGTTGATAATTTCAACTTTCAACCACTATCAATTATCAAAGGCTAGTATGTGTAGTTGTCCTTATATTTTAATTCATTCACTAGAAATAATGAATGTGAAATATTTTCCCGACAAATGATCCAGCAACGTGGAGTGCACCCATCGTGATAGGTATAGCATAATACATACGACCAAATTATACTGGTGATATTTGTTTTATTCTCTGGGTTAAGTGGCAAATGCCCCAAAATGGACCCCATGATTGTGAAAATGCCCCGGACGTTAGGGAAAAGATAAAATGCCCCATTCCGTTAGTTTTGGGGCATTTTGATCCAAATTGGGCATCTTGACCGGTCAATGGAGTTTTGAAATTCCATTTTTATCCTTCTTAATCAAAACGCTCTAATCCGCAACTACCACCGCCACCACCAAACGAACAACCACCAACCACCATCGCTGCCACCACCACCACTGCCACCACCACCGCCACCACCACTACCACTAGAACAACCACCACCAACACCACCGCCACCGCTAACGCCTCCTCCACCACCACCACCACCACTACCACCGCCACCATCACCGCCACCACCACCGCCACTATCACCATCGTTGCCACCACCACTACCACTGCCACCACCACCATCGCTGCCACCACCACCACCACTATCACCATCGCCCACCACCAATGCCACCGCACCACCACCACCACCACCTAAATCCTAAATACTAAATCCACAACCCCAAACCTTGAACCCTAAGCCCTGACCCCTGAATTTTAAACACCGAACCCTAAATTATGAGCAATGTACCCTGAAGGGCAATTTCGACCACTTAACTCTCTCTAACGGAAAATCTAACGGAATGGGGCATTTTAATCTTTTCCCTAACGTCCGGGGCATTTTCTCAACCATGGGTCCATTTTGGGGCATTTTGCCACTTAACCCTTATTCTCTAGCACACTGAAGCTCGTTGTTCAA
The DNA here is from genome assembly GCA_023531295.1 of Papaver armeniacum. NCBI lineage: Eukaryota > Viridiplantae > Streptophyta > Magnoliopsida > Ranunculales > Papaveraceae > Papaver > Papaver armeniacum. Next base: position 784,518 of record JAJJWW010011338.1, on the reverse strand, counting down.
GAGGAAATAGGCCGCCCCACCAAAACAATTTGTAGCTTCACAGTAATACGCAATCTAAATTCGGTTGTCTATTCAAAATATTCTTAATGCTGTAAAGCTTTAGAAATTAAGGAGACGATTATTAGGTTATATAATACAAAGATAGTTACCGGTAAAACCAAGTTGCTTCCCATCTACCGGTTCCATACACCATCTTAATACATCCCTATGTGTCATGATCATATCCGACACGCTTGCAAAGTCGAGAAAAAGAACACTTGGCTGAACCGGAAACCGGTGCGAAGCAAAGCCTAAAGAGTTGTTGACATAAAGTGCAACACCACCTTTAGCAACATCCGGCTGGTGTTGCAAGTCCCGTTTGATCCACCATAAGTCGTTGCTAAATCCCGAGAAAACGGTATAGTGCACCAACTCAAGAACCCTAAATTCTAATCACAACAAGATTGTGTTCGTCCCCATCCTCTCGATTCTCGAGAGAAGCTTCGCTTCCATTTCCGATCTCAAATTCAGGTGAAGTAAAAATTTATCAGTACGAATATGTTAGAATATATCGAGGTGGTCAAGCTCAAGATGAAGTCGACGATCAAGATGAAGTGACCAAGACTCAAGTCATACGTCAAAGGTCAAAAATGAAGTAGTCAAGACTCAAGCTAATAGAAGATTGACGGAGATCGAGCTAAGTTTACATGAATAGAAGATCTTGTGTAATTTAGCTTATTTTCTATATAGGAAATTGATTCAAAAGAAACAAAGTGAGACGAGAGATTTAATGTGGTTCGGTCAACTCGACCTATGTCCACGGACAAAACCCCGAAGGGTGAAATATTATTGACGTAGGTCGAGTTGACCGAACCACGTTTACATGATTATCTTAGAATGATGATTGAAAAAAGGAGAGGAAAGAACAATGATTTAGGATACTTTTTTAATCATATGTTGTTTTTTTCTCTCTCTTGATAGTTTAGAAAAAATAAGAAGAAAAAATTCAATTCGAGTTTCTTAAAAAAAATAATTGATTATAATAAATTTTTAAAACAACTTTTTCATGATTTTTTTCAATTATGATTAAAATAAACAATTATTATAATTGTTACCAAACACATATGAAATCCATTATAATCTGCATAATAGATTATGAAAATAATGGTTACCAAACAGCCCCATAGAATAGATGCTTTTTTATAATTTAAGTACTGGCTAGCACGATCAACCTTCGTAGAGATCATGTTTCCCGAGTGACGTACTCCATTTATTTTGCATTTTGAATGGATCAAAATCAAGTGCCATAATATATCCTATATCAAGTTGTCTGTCCATGTGAACAGCACTGCTTGTGGATTTTTAAGCATATAGTTGACATCTATACGTACAATGTGAATCTGGTAAGAAACAAATTTGTTTCTTACCAACGGCCAACGATTTGTGCCTCGTATACAGATCTTGTTCGGACAACTAATATTCACTGGATGATGATATGGGGCGTAACCGCGTAGCACTAAAATACACCACGGTGATGAAGTGTAGGAGTATGTATATGCAAGGGAAACAAGCAACTAAATTAGAGTCCTAATGAGCGACCAAACCAAGAATTTATTTTCAGGGGGCTAAAAAAACCTTCCTAAACTGGGGACTATGCCATTAATCGGGGCCTATAGCTATATGACAAAATAGGGTCACTAACAAGTAATTTCTAGAAACCCCTTAACCACTATTTTTGCTAATACCTAAATACCCTTATTAAATTAGTGATGATTAATTAAGTTAGTATTAGTTAAATTAATTAGTGTTTGAGTTTGATTATAGTGTTAGGATTAGAGTAAAAATTCATTTCCTCTTTTAAGGTTTGGAGGGAAAGAAGAAGTAGAGGGAAAAAAGATAAAACTAGGGTTTGTGATTTTCTTAGCAAAATGAAACTTTATAGTGATGATGAAGACTCTAGTAGTGATGAAGAAGTGGGTGCATCAGATTATCATGATTTCGATCCTCACCGTTGGATAATTTGTTGAAAGAAGAAGAGGATGTCAACCAAAGAATGCTTGAGGATATTATTCAAGCACAAGAACAAATTTGTCGGGACGAATAAAGTGATAATGCTTCTAATAAACAAGTATGAGTTGTAACGATCTACAAACATGTATTTGCACGTCTCGATCGCCCAAAAAAGGAACAAAATTTCAAAATCGTTTTCGAGTGCATTTATTCGATAACACTACATAAACCGATTAGGTGAAATCCCCAAATTGGGTACAAATCGATCTTTGTTCATCACCATATGAACCGATTGTAGTAATTTTTTGGTAGCGATGGGTACGTGACCGAGAATCGGTTTTTGGTGATGTTCATAACCCGATTTCTTCACTTGAATAATCACGTAAGTCGACAATCGGTTTATTTTCGTTGTATATGTAATCCGATTCTTAAAGTTCAGGAGAAATGTGAACAACAATCGGATTATATGACACGAGACGTGAACCGATTGTGGACTTTGAAATTTTTTAGACAAATCTTTAATCGGTCTTTATAGTTGCACATATAAACCAATCGTGGAAAATCGCTTACTGTAACATATAAACCGATTTTGAATCATCAACTTGTTGATATTTGTTGTAGATTGTTGCGACGTTCGACGAAGATCAGCCCAAACCCATAGGTGTACGGATACCTCTGCCCACTATTACACCGATTTGGAATAGAAAGAAAGGAATGATATAAAGCAATGGTTTATAGACAAGGGAATAGAGATCAAATGCCCCTTAGTTTTAGGCCGTCATTCATGTGAAGATCGTTTGGAAATTTTTTGTGAGAGAGGTGGAAAGAAAGAAAGTCACTGGGCAAAGGATAGACTGTATGTGAAGAAGACGACAAGGGAATACATTACTAAATCAAAGAAGTATGGTTGCCCGTTTAAGATTATATTTAATAGACCCAAGAGACCCGATGGTAGTAAGGTATACAAGTTCTCTAAAGTGATGAATGGTTGTCACAATCATGATGATCCGGAATCTCTTGTTGGACACGCGGTCATTTGTGGGTTGAAACCACATCAATTGGAAACGGTGAGGTCGATGAAAGCGTGTAAACCAAGTGACATCCTTAGGAAGATTAAGGAGGATGATAAGGATAAATTGTCCACTTGCATCGGAACAAATATGCCATATAAGTTTGGCGGACCCAGGTGAGAACCTAACCCAATGTCAATATTTTAGAAAGATGATGGCCTTGTGCCTATAAGAAGACAAGGAATTTTACATATCAATGATGAAGGAAGGAAAAACAAGAGAGACAAAAAGAAGTGATTTTTTGAAGAAATGGTTGTTAGAGTACAAGGGCCAAAGGTGAATGGACCAATTACCCGAGAGCATTGGATGCAAATGCCTCTATGTGGTCATCTCTTGGCGAAACGTGGAGTTGCGTTGTTCATCTATTTGGTAAGGTATCATGTTATACATACACACCAAAATACACCATTTGGGATGAATCACTTAAGGATCGGAGAATTGTTTTATTCAACCATAACAACATACATTATATCGGTCTTAAAGTACGTGATGATTGTCCATTACCATCGCTAGATGGGTTTCATGAGGTCTCGGAGGTCACCAAGGAGTGGCTAAAAAATACGATCCCAACATGAGGCGATGGGAGGAATTGATCGGGCCGGATCAATTCGATGGTCTCCATTTGTTGGAATGAGTATTTTCCTTATGTTAAAAACTTGATCTATCGGATGCTTATATTTTGTCGCTTTCTTATATTGTATTTTGCAAACTTGAACCAACCTTAATGAATGAAAGTGGTTTTTTTTTTTTGGGTAACTTGGGCTCATTTATAGAAATTTGTAACAAAATCGGACTTATTATTCATTTATAGAGTCCGATCAGGAGTTAGTTTGTTGCAGGCTTTTTGAATCGGTTTATATGGAGGATAATGTAATCGATTATTGGAAGAAAAGGGTACAAGATTTTTAACTAAACAATCGGGTTACATATGGTCCAAAATGATCCGACAGAATCTGAATCGGTTTATATGTGTATTAATGTAACCCGATTATAGTTGATGTTCATCACATCAACCCCGAGAATCGGTTGATGTAGGTTCACATTAAAATCCGATTAAGATTACAATCGATTACTATGTTTGAACATATAAATCGATTCTGGTGGATTTTGAGAAAACTTGATGAGTGAATTTTTAAGATTTAGAGGTAAATCATTGTAGAGTATCTCTTAGAAGGAATGGTTTAAAGGTTTAACTCAATCACTTGAATTATCTAACGTTTTTGGGTTTTCTTTTTACAAACAACAAAAGAAGATTTTAATTGTTGTTTGTGATTGATTAAGATTTAGTTTTGGTTTTGATGGAAATTGAAAAATAGATTGAGTTTTGATTAATGATTTTTGTATTTGTTAATTAAGTTATGATTTTGTATTTGTATTTGTGTTAGAATAATTAAGGTTTCTTTAAGGGTTAGTTTAGTATTTTTACAATATTTAGACACCCCTTATCATTCTCTATTGGGTGGATGAAGAAATCCATAGGCCCCAATTTAGCTAGAAAAAAAAAATTCATGATACCCAATTGCATTGAACTCAAATGCGGTAAAAATAATAACGGTAAAACATCTGAACTGAGCAAAAACATAACACACTATCATTGCCTTGAAACACAACAAGTTGATTTTATACTCCCTCCGTTACTTTTTAATAGGCTGGTTTGGTTTTTAGAGAAAATTAAGGAAATTAAGAAAACTAATCATTTAAAGTGGTCCTCATGACACTTGTCAATAAAAGAAGTGAATTGAAATGGTCCCCATGACACTTGTCAGCAAAAAGTGAAGTAAAATGGTCATCATATGACACATCCGTTGTCAAAAAGAAGTTAAGAGAAAGTGGTCCTAAAACTAAAATAACGTTTGACTTTCCCATTAGGAAACCCATATTTTTTTGTAACATTTATTTATAAAACCAAATATTAAAAAGTAACGGAGGGAGTAGTTATTTTAAACAACAACGATATAACACTAAATGACCCCTCGAACGATGTGACTGAGAAAATTACTGGTCCAAGGAGATTTTATTTGACATGGCATTCATGTGAGTTAAAACGATTCATAGTAGATGTAGCTTAAATCGTTGCGTATCAGACTCTCAGTCTCGGGTACAACAAAATGTGTCAAGCCTACGAGTTTAACTTCAATTAATTGCATGTATCACACGCGTGTTGCCATTAGCATCTCAGTTTATGTGCCTATAAAATCTTCATCTCAATATTTCCGTCCCTCTGTCAACCTGTCCGTATCTTTTCCACAAAATTGATCAATTGACCAAATAACGATGATTCGTGGGTGAAAAAGACATGTAAAATTTGATATTGTTTAAATGGACGAGAATGTAAAAACAGCCATGATGTAAACAGTTTCATCCTACTCATTTTCAAATATTTTTTCTTCTTTTTAATTTACATCAGGATGCATCCAGTTTCACCCTTACAATTTTTTTAGTTTAAGCTAGGATGAATCCAAATTCATTCTTGCTATTTTTTTTGGTATCCGTTTCACTCATACTAATTTTTATTCGTCCATTAAAACCGTGTTTTAAAAATATTTGGACAAATGACCCAATTTCTCTATCTTTTCTGACATGCGGTAGGCACCACCACCATTATCTTTCGATATTTTGGATTTCCCAGTAGCAGTGATGTTTGTGTGCAGTATGATGTATGAAGCAAACAATTTTCTTAATTAGGTTTTACCTTAGCTGAAAAGATCGGCAAGCCTAATTTCTACTTTTTACTTGTTCTCATTTTTAGTGTTTTATTATTATATTCCTAATATCTATTGAATTTTACTGTCTCTTAATCTTTTGTTTGTAATCATATTTCGGTTTCTTGTAATCTTTTGCTTACTCATATTTCACAAGGCTGCTAATTGGGGTACCAATTTGCTTGGGTGTACCAACCCCAAGGCAAATGATTTTTTGTCTTATTAGCATTTGGTACACCCCCAAGCAAAACCAGTATCCCCATTAGCGGCACTAATATTTCGGCTTCTCTTAAAAGCAACAGAAACAACATTGTCTATGTCATCCAAGATTGCGCCTGCAATAAAATTTGGAGGATATGCAATCCAGGTAGAGAAACATTATGTAATCTAGCATGTTTAGCCACTTATCAGCTGGCTTATCTATTTTCCTACTAATACCTTTGCAGATCCAGTTAGGATGTGCCTTTAATAACAGTTTTATGTCTAGAATCATAGATTGATGCCCCATGGAGCATTCTGAATATCTCCATTAACTGCTTTGATTACTAGTTTCGCATCCATTTCAAACAGAAAACTGTATCTCTAACTCCCTACAAAATTGAGTACCAACAATACATAAAATTGAGGACAACTTAGACTCAAAAATGTGTCTATTAAATGTACACCTAAAAAGCCTAGAATAAACAATGTGCATCACAATGTACACTTTAAAGGCCTACATATATAAGGTGCACACATATGTACACCACTATGGACATACACATAAAAAGCTTAAAATAAGTGATGTGCATCACAAGTTACATAAAGAGCCTACATATATAAGGTGCCAATCTATGTACTCCACTATGGACATACACCTAAATAGCCTAAAATAAAAATTAGTAATGTGGACTAATATGAACGCCACTCACCCGTGAAGAATATTAGCATCTTTCGGATGGAACAAAAAATATCACCATTCATAGGCCCAAAGTGAATCCTCCATGAACGACCATCTTCTTTGCACTTTTCAGCATAACGAACTAGTGTGGTCATTTTTCAGAATCTTAATCTGGTAACCTGTAGCCATCTTGTACTTATCCACTGTGATTCTAACTGCTTGAACACCACCCATAAATTCTCTACCTATCTTGTCAAAAAATATAAATCCTTTTATCGGAAATTAGAGGCTTTCCCTTATCTGCATCATGACCTACCACCCTTACAAGTTTAGGACTTTCAGTTATACAAGAAATTTTAGTACTAGAACTAGTACTAAAACCATATTTTGAACGACAAGTATGTTCAATCACGTCTACATTGAAATAGAAATCTTCATTGTTAATAACAATAGTAAGAACAATTATACCTTGCTTGTACACCATGTACAAATACTATTTGATCATTATCCATATAGCTCAAAGCGTATAGTCTCAAGGGACAAAGAACTCCACTGCTTGCATGAAAACTATTTAACTCATCTACATATTACTCCGCATACTTACACGATAAGGCGCAAAATGCTCACCATGATTCAAAATAGTATAAACAACCTTCTCAGACATGGTTGATACTACTCCATATTACAAAGAATACACATGCTATAAAATGTATAGTGTACAAAATAATACACATGCTATAAAAAGATATCACTCACTGGAAAATGTACAGTGTCCAACAGAATACACATTCTATAAAAAGATATCGATTACCATGAACAAAATTCAGAGCATTATACAAAAACACAGAGCGTTATACAAACACACGTGAACATATGAATACATCAAGAAATCTGAATCACATATATAAGGATCTAAAGATCATCAAATCACATTTTTCGGATTTGAATAACCTACAACATGTACGATGTACAGGGAAGTACACATTCTATATATTCAAAAAATATATAAAAATCAAATACTTCATCGTTAATCGAAGGTATACGAAAAAGCGGGGGTATAAAAACCACACCCAATAATTTGCTCGGAAATCTGTATGGACTAACTCTAATATTATTCCGATATCACCATCTTATAAAGCGAGCTCTATCAAGAAAGATATCAAAAAGTTATATCTATTTTTCTCAAATCAATCAGCAAATCAAACATATAGAAATCTATGAGCCTGATTGATATAAGAAATACTTGGACGGTACCAAAGACCAATTCCCTAGTGTCAATCAATTTATATCCAACAAACAAAGGTCGAATTTACTAATTGATTGAACTACGTACAACCTGTGATATTTCAATTATATAAAAATATAATGCGGAAAAGAAATAACACAGACATCATAAAAAAAATTAATGAGGAAACCGCAAATGCAGAAAAACCCTGGGACCTAATCCGACTTTGAACACTACACTTGTATTAAGCCGCTACAGACACTAGCCTACTACAAGTTAACTACAGAATTGAATTTAGTTGAGCCCTAACCAAGTCTCACGCCAATTAAGGTACGGTCGCGTTCCTTACGTCTCTTGAACCACATTAGATTATGCGCACTTGATTCGCTTAGATGATCTCACCCACGCCTAAGAGTTGCTACGACCTAAAGTCGAAAACTTATAAACAAATTTGTCTCACACAGATAAGGCTATTCTAACAGATAAATCTGTCTCCCATAGTAGTACCTATGAAGTATTACTTCGTCTTTTGATAAATCAAGGTGAACGTTAACCAATTGATAATGCAGTCTTATATTCCTAGAAGAACATCCTAGAAATATCAATCACATCACAATAACTTAACTATATGGTAGTAGAAGAAGTTATTGCAGAACCACAAAGTCTGAGACGAAGAACTTTGTGATTACTTTTTATATCTTACCTATCGGAGATAATCTCGAGCGAATATTAGAGAAGATAGTACTCAATACAATATAACAAGTAAGATAAGAATACGCAACTACAAAGAAAATAGTTGGATCTGGCTTCACGAATCCCAAATAAAGTCTTCAAGTCGTTAACCTAATATGGTTTTAGAAAAACCTAGGTCGCAACTAGGACACAGGAAAGTGTCGGCATTAGGTTTTCCAATTGCTAGAGTTCTCCCTTATATAATCTTTCAAGTCAGGGCTTGCTTAAAATCAAAGCTAGGTTTAGCTTAATAACAAAGCAATTAATATTCACCGTTAGATGAAAACCTGATTTAAGATTCAAGCTAAGTTTGCTTAAAACCAAAGCAATATCTATCCACCGTTAGATGGTCTTAGCTTGTTACACACATATGAAATATACCTCATTTAGATATGAGTAACCGTACATAAACGTGTATATTTAGTTGGCTCAACAATAGTTAACTGAAGTTATACATATGAACATTTTTGTCTTAACCACATTCATCTAACACTTCTAGATCAAATATGATGATCAATCAATCATGATAGATAATCAAATGAATCTAATTGTGTTTCAATTCGAGTTATTCAATTGTTCATCATTGAATATAAATGTATATGAACCAACTGAAACAAAATCGGTTTGATTCATAATTGTACAGAGTACTTATACAAGAATCAATTCATGAACATTAAGCCACGGTTTGCAAAGATTGCATTCCTTAATTCATAAATGTATTAGTTCATGAGTATGAGAATTATACATGACCGATTTTAGAACTTAACCACTATGTTTGCAAACCAGGTATGAAAACAACAGCTCCGAACCTTGGTCTGTCCAGCCATTGGCATACCAGGTACGCAAACAACCGTCCCGGACCCAACTCAGGTAGAACCGTTCGTATACTAGGTATGCAAACAAGGTTCCCAGACTTTTCAGATAAAACCGTTCACATACTAGGTATTCAAACAAGTTTCCGGACCAATCATACCAAAAAAGGTTTGCATACTAGGTAGGAATACTATGTTGTATCCAGACATAGGTATTTGTTCTAAACTCCAATTTCAATCATTGAAACATCCTTAGAAGACAACAATAGCTGTCTCACACATACTATTAGCTTCAAGTAATTTTCAAGTGACAAATTATCAATCTGAAACATTCCAAGTCGACATCAAATGATTATCTCACACAAATCATGTAAGATGTTTCAAGGAAATTTCCACATGATCATCTTTTCACTTAATATTTTGTTTCCAAAAAAAAATTATTTCCAACTAAATTCGTCAAGAATACGATGAACTCAGCTAAAGCAAAAAGCTCCCAACACATATTTCGATAAATAGATAAGCGAGATAAACTCAAACAAATATCAAATGTGTATAATGTAAAAGTCTATATATCTATACGACTTGGTCTCATTCGAAGATAAAATAGAATAGACTTCGACGGATAGATAAGTTTTAGTCTTCACATACCTTTTGTTGATGAAGTTCCTCCAAGCTCCCCCTCGGTAAATCTTCGTCTTTAATTAGTGAACGCCGTGAAGTCTAAAGCACAACTACACTTATATCCTAATCCAAGACATAGTTATAAGTAGACTAGAAATCAAGACTATAGTTTTGATCAACTAAACTTGACAAACAAGCTTGAGATAGCAACGCTTGCGATTTCGACCAAGCAATCCTCTAACAAGTATAAGATTGATTAATTCTTATTAGAGCATAGATGAATAAATCGAAAGCCTATGATCAAATATTAGTTCGATTTCATATCATGCATCATTAAAAAAAAAAAAACAGTAATCAAAAGCGTTTCACGAGAATCAAAACCTAAGCAATAATAAAATTAAATCAAGATCATACATCTATAAGATGTAACAGATCGTATTGATATCATGAATTCAAAAAACTCAAATCGAAACAATTTTGAACGAAAATTAAAAAGAAAACAAGCAATTAAATATGGAAATCTAACTTTTGAGATTGAATTTTGTTGCAGAAACGATTAAATCTTCCAAAATCTGTCTCTATTTGATTAATCATTACCAATGTTTAATCTCCGGTTCTCCTCTCGATCTTTTTTGAATTCAAATCTCATATCCAAAAAATTCAATTCAAAAACATTGATTTATATACGGAATCACTGGAAGGTAATTTATTGTATATTGAAAATACGAAAAATCGTGACTCGGCGCGGTTTTAGACTAACTCTTCCTAGATTTGGACGGGGCATATTTGAACTAGAGCGTCATGGGCTTTGGAGGGGTGGAGCGTCCATACCCCATTAAAAAGTTGGGGGACTACTTTGTGATAGAAATGTCCACCCTACATTATAAGGGGTGTCCTAAAAGATTAGGGAAGACTAATCTGCCCTTATCCTAATTAAGGTTATAACTAATCCTAATAACCCACTAAGTTAACCACTACCCACTAATCTAACCCACTAAATAAAACCTAAATTAAACCCTAAATTAAAACTTAAAATCAGTTTCAAAACTGATTCTTTTCTTTCTTCTTCTTCTCTTTTTTTCCTCTTCTTCGTAGACATCGATGTTAATCGTCGATTCGAAAAATTTTCATCGTCGATTAATCAATCTTTATAAACAATGCGTTCTAAGCAGACACCAAGAATTCCAGGATTGAGTCCTGGACTTGCAAGTATATCGAATCTCCTAATCAATTTCAAATTGATAAACAACTTCAAGCAAAGTTGAGAGACCAAATCAAGCATCCAACGGGAAAAAAAGAAGACTGATTCGAGTGAAATGCAAATCCGCGGGTAATTTCCTTCATACCCATTCTTTTAATTCGTTATTTGTTGAAAAATCGATTAGAAATCATGAAAAGTCATTGAAAATGGTAGTTACAGAGACATTTCGGCTAGGAGATTTTTGTGTAACCCTAGATTTTCTAACCGAACTTCCAAAAATAAAACAGTTCGGTTAAGTAGACTAATATATGGTGACCGAACTACATAGTTCGGTGTGCTACAAAAAAATTTAAATAGCAGAACTCAGTTTTTCCTTTGAAAGAATGGGTTCGGTTTTATCGATAAAATTGTTTGCTAACCGAACTTTTAAAATATGTAGTTCGGTTACTTCTCTATTTTTATCAGGTCACCGATCTTGTGAAATATGTAGTTCGGTTACCTAGCAATTTTTACCAGGTAACCGAACTATAGTCTGTTAACTCCAAATGTTGTGTTTACTTCATTATTTAGTTCTATTTGATTTGATAACACAATATTTTATTATGTTTAGATAATACTTTGGTTTTTGTTCATTAGGAACAAAGGAAAAAGATTGAAACTACACCTAGATGAGGATTTGAAAACTCCTACTCCTCGTGGAGCAAAATATTTAGATTTCCAAAACCGTGGTGTCAAAAATGCTAAACATGGAGGGGGATCGTTACCGAAAGTCAACCAAGAGAATGTTCGTGATGTAATCCAAGATGCCAATGAAGAGGTGATGGAGAATACAATTGATAAGGTTATTGAAGAAGAGCATGATGATGAAGAAGAGCAAGGAAATGAAGACCAAGGAAATAAAGAGGTTGAACAACAAAGAAAACACATTGAAAATGTAGAGGAAGAAGAACTAGGACAGGGGAAAGAAGGAGAAGGACAAGAGGAGGGAGAGGAGGCAGTGGGAGAGGAAGAGGAGGGAGAGGAGGCAGATGAGGAAGATGAAGAAGAGCAAGAAATTGTTCCTGCTAAAGAGAAAAAGAAGCCGAAGCCGCCTAGTGCTAGATACTCACACATTCCCCCGATGATTTGTGTTTGTCACCATGAACCCAACTTATGATACTCAAAATGATGGAGAGGCAACATTGTTTGGATACAAACACTCATGGGCTGCGAAGATCTATGCGACAAAGGTATTCTTTAAGTTCATTATTAACTAACAAAACATTTTTTTTTGGGACATGTGTAGTCAAGTATTAATAGTGTTATGTTCTTTTCGTAGGATCATAATGATGTCGTTCGTCTTATTAAACGTCAAAAAGGCATCCACACGGGATATTTCTTTGGAGTGTGACGAGTTTCAAGCGATGGTTAAAGAATGTGTGTTATGGAGATCTATTGAGTACGCACATGTGGAATTTGTATTTGTTGTCGTATCCGCATTTCTCGAGAGGAATTATCCGAGACATATACTATTCATATTCCATTTGGCGAGATGGGAATTACTCCCGATGATTGCCATAGAATCACCGGCTTACCAATTGAAGGTAAATGTCTTCGAAGGCTACAACCCTCGATGAGTTATAAAGATCTTGAAGAATTGGCTCTAAAATGTCTAGGATGGGATGCAAGAAAGTCTCAATGTGAGTTTAGACGTTCTATGAGGTCCCCTAAACGTGGCGATGAGTATAATGCATTTGAGGAAAATGGAGCATTGAAGAAGAAGGTGAGGAAATTCAAGTTGGTAAAGTTGGCGGCATTTGGAGGGACAAAAAAGAAGGTGGAGAAAGGAAGGTTGGTGATGGACAGGGGAGACCCTTAGGCATCATGTCACCGCTTATTAGTTATATCAGCCTAAGAACTGTCATTTTCCCGACACTTACGGAAATAGGGTGGATATATGCACATTATCTACAGCTTTTGGAGAATCTCGATGAGATGAACAAATACTCTTGGGCTACTGGGGTACTTGCTTTTGTTATACAAGAGGTGAGCAAATGGTCGAGGATTAAGTGTAATAAAATTGGAGGTTACTTAACTCTTGTACGTGGTCTTCTACATTTTGTTAATTAGCAAATTATTCGCTTATAATTTCTGCTTCCAATTCAATTTTCATGTATGCGGTTAATATTTTCGTATTTTCTCATAGGTTTGGATTTACGACCACTTCCCTTCATTGGGATTGGCTCAAAAAAAGACACCTTATCCCTATGGGCCAACCTATAGAAGGAAAATGGTTGTTTTTGGACGCACAAAAGAAGTCTAAAAGAGCAAATGACTTCGTTGAGGAGAAAATGGATAAACTTACGGTGAACTATGTGGTATTTCACCCATACGCCGTACCCGATGATGTCCATGTAAATGAAGATCATCCAATGGTTACTCTACCATATCGGCTTTATGGACCAATTTGGCATCCTAACGGCTTACGCAAAGATATAATCCAAGGAGAATACAACTTTCTTGCGTCCAAATGGATCCCGATGTGGAGAATGAAAATTTCAATTTGTCAGTTGAGGGAACAAAGAACACCGAAATAGTTTGAGCCAAAACATCAACCAACTCCTACGGTAGCACATTTGAATGCATTTGGTAACTACTACTTACCTTTAGGTGATTGTGTACCTGTTGAAGGAGGTGTAAATGCATGTGATGATGATTATATGGAGTTTTATGAAGAAATTAGTCATCCTTTGTGATAAATAAAGAACAACAAGCTAAGACTGATGTGGCGAAGGCGAAGGCAAAGGAGAGGGAGGCTAAGAGAGCTCGGGCGGATGCTTATTTGTGGAGAAGAAGCTAAAAGGTTATGGGATAATGTGGTAAGAAAATTTATTTCTCTTATACTTTTGGGTTATTTCAAATTATTGAAAATATATTTACTTGTGCTTAAAATTGGAATTAGGTGTCGAATGGTACGAAATTGTTGAAGAAATGGATGGCTAAAATCCGTAGTGGAGAGACGATGTTGACTAAGGAACAAACCGACTACTACGGGGCAAGTGGGAGGGTCTTATAACTAAAAGAATGGTGGAGCCAAGTAGGTCTAAGCAATTGAAGAGGGTCGACAAATAAGGAAAAGGTTCAAGTCGCGTTGTGGAGGAAACCGGTGGAGGAGATGAAACCCCAAGTGATGAGGAAGTTCGACCTAAAACTCGTGGTAAACAAGGAGATGATAAAAGGGGTCGACAACAAGAAGAAGGTTCAAGTTGCGCTGTGGAGGAAACCGGTGAGGAGATGATACCCCAATTGATGAGGTAGTTCGACCTAAAACTCGTGGTAAACGGAGAGGTGGTAAAGGGTTCGTCGAGTGGTCAAAGTAGTGATTTCGTATGGTTTTAGTTTCAAAAACATTTTATGGTTTAATTTCGTATGTTTGTGTACAATTAGTTAAGGATTTCGTATTTCGTTTCTAAGTATGTATAACACTTTTATATTTGTTTTAGCACCTTGTATGTGTTTTCAATTTAAATGGGCTTGTGTTTTAATTTTAATAAGCCTAAAATTTGGGATACATGATGTTTTTCTAAGAACAGAATTTTTACACTAATGAACTTGAAGTTGGTTACACCGGACAAATTCAGTCACCTGTGACGGATCGGCATGAATCTGGACTTCAAGCGAACCGGGGTTTCGGCCGCTTAGCAAACTCCGACTCCCCGATACGCCACTCAAGTAACCGGACCTTCAAATTCTTCTGAGCTACTCGAATTTGAATCACCCAAACTGCATTATAAGCAAGCACACTTAGTATTTATTCTCCAATTATGAGAGACGACCGTTGTCAAAATAAGAGATGGCCGGTTGCCAAAAATAATAGACTTATATGGCCGGATGCCAATTCCCAAGATTTCCAATTGCCACTACCAAGATTTCCATGGCCAGTTGCCACTACTAATAACTCTCTCATGGCCTCATTACCACTACCAAGATCTCCCGTAGCCGATTTGCCACTACTAATAACTCTCATGGCCACTGCCACTACTAATATTTCCATGGCGTTTGCCACTACCAATATTTCCATGGCCACCACTTCTTGATTTCCATGGCGGTGGCCACTACTAATAACTCTCATGGCGTTGCCACTACTAAGATTTACATGGCGATTGCGGTGACAAGGTTGCAATCATCTCGAGAATAGATGGTATAAATCTTAAAAAAGAACCAATCTTTCGGATGATATGAACACCCTTGTAGTGTTGTCTTCAATCAAGCATAGCGGATGCCTACGTACCCTCTCCGTTGCTCGAAGGGATCAAGCACGACCGTAGTTCGTCGTTCGCGTTTAGATAGTATGAACTACCCACATTGTAGCAACTATCTCTCACTAGATATCAAATAAACTTATTCCACTTGGCAGCAGCACATAATGAATTACGGTACGGAACTATCCCGAGTAAGCCGAAGATGCCCAAGGCAGTCCATGTGTCATTCTTTTAAGTTGTTCATGGTTCTTAGAATGATAGTACCTTACAGAACCAATAGTAGTTCACATGTACAGACTATGTGCATAATAAAACTAAGAAAACAATATCAATAAAATTTAAAGGACTTGATAAATAAGCACAGATACATATTAATATCCAGTTTAAGAGTCAACATCAATCCATTGATACTCCACGAAAGTCTAATTCTCAAATCTTAACCTAAAACCATGCCATTACACGTGACTAGTCTTGTAAGCTAAATGAGATACCTCAAGGTACCATAAAATGAACAACGCATTTAGAATTTCAAAATCGATCAATAATTCAAGGGATTTAGGAGCCATACTTATATAGGATTTCGGTTCTTCTTACTTGTCAATTCTGAAACATATCGAAATTCTATCCATACAAAGTATTCTCGGGATCAACATATAACAATACAATACCCATGATAGCAGATTCATAAATGTAACAAGAGGGATTTAAGATATTTCAATCCAAAACTCAACAAAGTTTCCAATGGTTCATGCAGATCCACAAGAAACATCATAGTACCGTGCTTACGATCTAGCTAGTTCCGGTTAAATGAATTTCTAAATATTCCATCTCTCGTGGAAAACATAGCAATTCCATTTAATAACCACTCCTATTTCACTTTATTAAGTATTTGCAATTGTCCACTAATTACAAGTAGTCAGCACCCTTAATTTAGTTCAAGACGTAGCTTGTACAGGCACCCATAGATTAAATTCGAGAAACAATAAAATGTATCCAAGAGTAGTATAAGGAGCTATAGGAAACAAAGCCAACTTACAGTGAGTTTTCAGGTGGATCTAAGTTGCTCTATAAGAAGAGGAACCGGACTAGCAAGCTACACATTATTAGTCATGACAAAAATACAGTACAACAAACAAGGACCGAAATGTATAAAACATGCGAAGAATGACCATCAGTCATCTATTTTTGTCTTCGGAAACTAGTTAATGCCGGCGTTCAACGGCTACTACCATAATTTAGCATTTGCCCAAGTACACGGAAGTCAAGTCCGGTTAAGTAATACTGTTTACATTGAGTGGAATAACTCTCCAGTTGGCCGCCAAAACTTAGAAATGACCCTAGAATTTCCAAGTAGAAAATATTGTTGCTGTGGATTCCATTTGATCCAAATAGTACCGTTCAAAGCAAAATGTACACCGAGCATCTCACAGAAACCCATACAAAATCACCTAAATTCAAATAGTTAAATCCAACATAAGCATTTAGTCAGATCAATACTACTCCGGACTCATAGTAGATAAGTCCTAGTCCAAAACCATAGATAATAAGTCAAAAGTGGTGAGTTCTCACATTCAAGTAGTTCGTAACACATGACTAAATAAACAAATCAAATTCGCATGGTCCGTGGAAACCATAATCCACAGAACTACACATACTTAATTAGATTCTCATAGTCTGGTACTTTGTCAAGGTACCACCAGTACCACTAATGAATGTGAAACAAAAGATCGCCAACTATCCCAACGAAATCCAAGTGACCTGAAAATAAGCACACTGCTAAATTATGTTACCAAGCCAAGCATCAGGTTGATAGCTAATGCAAGATGGGAATACGACAAATCTAGAAAATGTGTTTGTACTTCACATAGTAATTTTTTTATAGCTTTATATGCATAATATTTAAACATTCAAAGACATTCATTTTAATTTAGCCAATGTAAGAATGCCAAGACAATAACCACAGTATCATATTCATTTCATAGTGGAATCACATTTCCTTGTGATAAATTGAACTTCCACTTGACCAAATTAGTCTACCCTATCTAATCCATATAGATCAGTCTACGTCATTGTATACGCACAAAATGCATCCCCTCTAATATTTATCTCAACCAGACCACTAACAAATAAATCCCAAGACATACTAGAACAACCCAAGCCAGTCCGACAACAACGTCTAGCTATTAATTAGTGTAATCACCAAATCCTAGCTATAAATGCGTTGTGAGTTCATTTCTATTAAGGATGTCACAGACGTCCGCTAAATTAACAAGTACAAAATGAATTTTTGTTGATAATCAAAACATAAATTATGTTTCCAAGTTAACTAATCATTAGACAATCATTGATATGATAACCCGTCACTATATCCGCAACGCCATAATTGCTGGCAAGGTATAACACAAACTAAATTCAGGAAGTGTTTTAGTTAGCCTTTCTGCTGAGAGTCATAGTCTTTCGCAGCAAGGACCTAGTTTGATCTTCCTTAAATCATCTATGAAAACTCAAACATACTCCGAGTACAGGCTACCGACTCTACAGAAATCAAATGCAACAGACTCATTCAATCTGTTTGAGTTACTAAGTCCAAATTATTTTCATTGACATAATGGGGGTTCCGCATAGCACAAATAGCAAGAGTCTATTCCAATCAAAGCTATGAATAAGCACTAGACATCTACTGATTTCTCAAAATGATATAATTGACAAGGATGTCCACGTTAACCAACATTTTAAGAAACTCAAGTATTCTTATAAAAATACCATCCTACTACGCATCACATCTCATAGTGCTACCCATCTAAGATTGTACAGGAGACCTTGCTAGATAAAGCTTACATGCAAAACTTAAAATTTAAGATCAGCCATTAATCCACATAAATAGAGTTAAGAACACCCATCAATTCATTCAAACAATAGCCAAGAAAGAACTCTTACCACTAAGATCAATTTCATGGTTAATTCATATTTTAAAGTGGAATTGATAAGGATTTTTAAAATGTTAAAAATTAAATTTAGTCATTACAGCCACAATTTCAATAGAATTACTTCCCATTCAACCATTTATCATCAATTTGACATTATGAACTGTTTGGGGAAAATCCCCCAAATTTCATAAGAACCCTTATTTCACTTGCATTTACCACAACTTCAATTTATGGAAGAAATTCTAGAAGGTAACAAATCAAATATGTATTAATTGCAATAACACATACCCATTGATTTTTAAAAATCACATTTTCATTGAGTAAAGAGAATGATATTTCTTCAAGCATCTTTGAATTTGAAGAACAAAACATTACCCCATCTCGTCCATGGAATCAGCCAACCGATTAACATTTTCAACTCAACGTAACCATAAGTCTACAGAATCTCACTCATGCAAGAAAATTTGATTCTGCTCCTTCGGTTTCTCACGGAGAGATAGGAAAAGTGAAAAGAAAAAGAGGGAGAAGTAACCAGGAGCTCCCCCTTATTTTTATTTTCAGTTTCTAAAGGCTACGTGTGCATCATGCATACTGGCCTATCATTTGAACAACCTCGGAGTCACCGACGTTTGGAAACTAATATTCACTAAGGCACCCAAAACTTTTAAAGGCACCACATGTTAAATTTTTAAGCATTCTAAGCCCATAATATAGTTACTAGGTTCACTCAAACCCGAGAAAAATGTACGTAGTGTTACATCACCAAACTCCGTATTCAATAACTTACATCACCAAACTCAAGTATTCAATAACCCGCTAAATCCTGCAGTTTCAGAAAGATGGGGTTCGGTTTACCTCGCAATATTTTCACTGGTTCTGGGAACATGCCAGTCATTTGAGCACAAAGCCTTCATCCATAAAGTATGAAGATATTAGTTCGGTTACTTCGCAGTATAATATGTTAGATTACCGAACTATTCTTTGGAGACTCAAAATTTTGCTTATTGCACAAGTTGGAAAAGTCATTCTCTTGATGCATAAATCACTAAACCAACTCTTAGGTTTGTTTTAGAGTAATTTTGTATCATAGATATGTTCGGTTTGTACGTGAGCCTTCAAACAAAAGTTTAGTTTACCACGTTTTTACCATGCAACCGAACTTCACGGTTCGGTTGCCAAAACATAATTTCTTAGGTAAATCGAACTATTCTCCTGAGACTCAAAAATTTGCTATTACACATGTTGGAAAAGTCATTCTCTTGATGCAGTAAATCACAAAACCAACTCTTAGGTTTGTTTTTCAGAGTGTTTTTGTATCATATATATGTTCGGTTTGTACGTGAGCCTTCAAAAAAGTCCAGGTTACCAGCGGTTTTTTACCGTACAACCGAACTTCCACGGTTCGGTTACGAAAAGCATAATTTCTTAGGTAACTGAACTATTCTGCGGAGACTCAAATTTGTTGTTGCACATGTTGAAAAAGTCATTCTCTTGATGCGGAAATCACGAAACCAACTCTTAGGTTTGTTTTGGAGTGTTTTATTATCATATATATGTTCGATTTGTACGTCTGAGGCCTTGAAAAACAAGTTGATTACCCACATGTATTTATCATGTAACATGAACTTAGGGGTTAAGCTCGGTCGCAAGTTTTGTTTCCTAACTGAACTTATAATTTTGAAATTAAAATGTATTTTATTTGACACAAATATAGTACATAATTTTGAAATTAGAATGTAATATCAAGTAACGACTAATTTTATAGCCGTTATACACCTAAGTGGTATATATATGTGTCTCATAGTTAACATTGTGTTTCAAAATCTCTTAAAAATGGTAGCTACTAGTCCTAAATTTACTCCATATGAAGATCTTTCTCTTTGAAGAAAGTACGTATTATACTATCCAAAGAGGTGAAGAAATCGAAGAATGAATGGTATTATGAGTCAAAGTTATTGGGAAATTAGAAGAAATTTTCAACTCACACAACAAACCCCTTATAACCGTGATCATATAGCTTTGTTCATTCGATTTGTAAAGATTAGAGATAGAGTTATGGAACTTATGGCTTTATTTCATATTGTAAGGCGGTATCGACTTAGGGGTGAAAGATTCATCATCATTTAACATCAAAAATGAATGGCGAAGATGGAAGAGAAAGGATTTCAAATATGAATATCATTTCCGCCTCCTTAAAGACTTTTTCATAACGCGTTTCAGATATTAAATGTTAAGTAATTTTATTTTGGAAAGTCCTGTAAAAGTTCGACATTGTCCCTGTAATTTCGTTACCCTAACCGAGACTTTTCTCCATGTGATTGGCATTGTCCCTGTAATTTGCGTTACCTAACCGAACTTCTGTCTCGTACAGTTCTGCATTTTCCTGTAATTTCATTCCCTAAACAATGTCAAATTCAGCAGTTAATATGTTAGGGTTTTGAACTAAATAGTTCGGCAACATGGTAATATTCATCAACCTAACCGAACACAATGTTCCTGTTACCTCGGTGAATTTTTTTAGGTTGCCGAATCTGTCCGCAAAAACAAAAGTGTCAAAAAAAGCAGGTGTTGGCTACCCGAAATATCATGGAAATGACTTCTTTGAACATCACTTGACAATCTCTATAATAATAGTGCCAACCTAAACTATTATCGGCAACTCCATAAAATACTAACATTTACTCGATAATTAATACCACTCTTGAAAAACATAGTATTCCATTGATAAGCATACTTAGTTCCATTACATGTGTCATTTAATCATCCTCAAGTGAAATTTGACCTTCATGTACAATTTCTTCCGACTTCTTCAAAGCATTCCACTTCTCCATGTTAGGCTCATACATGATACACCAACCCAACATTCTATTCGGATTAAATGCAGGCCAATAAGAGGTTCCACATATTGGAGGCAATGGACAATCGGGTTTTAATCGTAGGCGTATAAAGTGGTTGTAGTTAATCAATGCCATCACACATCTCCTTCGTTTGAGTTGCTCGACACATACGGTTGTTTTCAAGGTGAAGGTGAAACTAGCATATTTTGAGAAATAATGAACCATACAATTGAATGCCTCGGCGATTAAGTGTCCACATATAAGCATGCTCATCCAATAATCCGATGTCATCAGATGGCCCCCATGAAGACGACGTTGATACCTAACAAATTGCTCATTTAGACTACCCTCCCCATCGCACAACATTGTCTTGTAAAATGCCGGATTCTCCTTTAGTTTGGACAACAACCTTTGCCTTATGAGTGATTGCGCACCCATTATTTCGCTTCGAACCTTCGATGAAAGGCCCAAGTTGTTTATTGACAACATGAAAACCGCAATTACCATCCGGAGGAATGTCGTTGGTGAAAATAACGTATTCTCTAATGTATAGAGGTAGCTCATTCAAATAGTCTGTATTTGGAGCCTCAACCTTCACGTCTAGGGAAGATGGTTGGATGGGGCACATTGGAGACTCAAGATTCACGTCGACGGAAGATGGTTGGCTTGGTTGTGATGGACACATCAGACCTTTTTTCTTCAAATCTCGCTCACTTGTTGTTTTTCTTTCCTCAATACTCCTACCCCGTTTGTTGGTTTCTCCAAGTACATTGCCGCGGTATACTCATGGGTAGGAAGGATCTACAGTAAATGTGGTTTGCTCACTTTTCTTCTTACGTAACACCTTTGCATATTCTCTTAGTTGCTTTTTAGTTTCTTTTTTGCTTGGTATACCTTTGGGTTTTCCTTTTGACGGTTCATAAACATTCTCCACAGTTTGTGGATATATGATTTTCCTCATGTCATCCCAAAATATTTGTTTTTGGAGCTTGTTCATGCCACGATACATCTGGAGTACGGTTACTACCCATTTCGTTTATCACCAAACTCTTCCCTAGGCTTCTTCTCCCTTTGGAGGAGGGATGAAACTTAGATGCTTCCAAAATGGATCAATGTCTCTTAAAGGGATTACGCCATGCTCGTAGTTGATTATCATATGGCGACAAGTTAGTCCCATAAACTTTTCATGTTACATACACACACCTCATCCGCCTTGGTTTCCCTCTATCAATCAACTCGACTTTTATAATCAACAACTTCATACATTGCCGAGATAAATTGTAATGGGATTCCATGAAACAATGGGTGGTCGGCATATTTTCCGTTCATTTTGAATATACGGCTTTTTTTAGAACTTCTCTTTTTAATTCTATCAATATCGCGCTGAAGTAATTTTCCATAGCATTCCACACGATTACGAAATTATCAACACATCCAAAGAGATTCTTCTTCAACCGATGGTGAGCCCGACTCTACCAAACTTGTCGCTTGATTTCCCAAGTGTTTATATTGGTTAGTATAGGCATTAACAAACCTCTCTTTGTGTGGTTCCAACCATTTTGGCGAAGAAAATCGACCAACAGGGGTAATCGGGAGTATCCCAATGGGCAATAAACTATGCAGGATTTAGATGATACTCTTCCTCGGTAAGAGACCAACACATGATTCCCATTCACCATTGAAAGCAACCCATTTAGAGTAATTTACCTCGTATTGTTTTTCAACTTCCTCTTTTGCATCCGCTCGTTCATGTTCCGGTAGCATCTTAATCTCTTCATATCCTTTTTCTTGGGTGGACAAATTATTGGCTTGCACCTATTTATTAAATTATACCATATGAACATACAAGCATATTATGTGCTAATGGGAACACTTCCTCTATTGCATTCATCAATGCGACATCATTATCCATCACTATAACCTCGGAAATATCACCACCTCTGAAGATTGCCTTAACTTGTTTTAGTTCCCAAATCTAACTAGGTTCTTGCTCATCTCTTAAGAAATAAAACGCCACGGTAAACGGTGACTTAGTCGAAGTACGCCCAACAATATTCAACAATGGCATCTCGTACTTGTTCGTCTTATAAGTGCAATCCATTATTATAAATTCATGAAAGCATTGAGCCAATTGAATACTCGTCGGATGCGCAATAAAGAGTTGTGTTATCTCTCCTTCCGAATCCACATCCTTTTGAACCGCGTAGTTATTCTCTTGGGCCAAAAAAAAAAAGTGTTGCTTTACTTGTCTATCTCTCCATTCCTTCCTTGTAAATTGCATTGTAAATTGTGGACAAAGATTAGTGGTTATCCTTGTTATCCTCCTTTAGTATTTGGAGCATTTGAACCGGTGAAATACCCATTGTCCTCATTTTAGCTACCTTGTCCATCTCTTTAGAAGTTAGCTTTCACAGCCATGAAATGTCCTTCAAGATGCTCCTGGATAGATGATTATGACAACCTTGCATAACCCTATAGAACCCATCCACCCAAATCTTCGTTAGTAATTAAATGCAAGCTTGAATGGGCATTTAATCTTCTTTGAGAAAGTTTTATTCTTCCTATTTGTCTTTCCTTTATAAACATAACCCTTCCCTCGTGGCTTTTATCGGGATCACCGCTTCTCTCACAAACCATTTCAAATAGAGTTTTGCTTTCTCTCTCATTCAATACTAATACGCACATGTATTTTTGTGCATGTTGTCTAGCCCAACTCTTTGCATCTTCCGGATTTTTGAATACCAAGTCATTCATGTAGTGATGAGATGTGTCATCGTACAAAATACCAACTGAGGAAGGTTGGTTTCCATTGGTTCTATTGGATCACATGGAGCCTATAGCCCATTGAGATTTATCAGAATTTAGAAACCCATAAAAAGATAAAAAGACCCCATAAACCTATCCGCCATCGTTCCCAAATTTCTCAGCGATTCTCCTCTCACTTTCTCTCTCCTAGGGTTTACTCTGGTTTTGTCATCTCCATCTCAGACACAAGCTTTACTGAAGCTCTCAATCAACAACAATGGCGAGAGAAGGAGACCCATCTCTAGGGTTCCTAACTCGTAAAGAAACAGAAATTAAGCTCGCTCGCCCAACCAGAGTGAAAAACAAAACCCCAGCCCCAATTCAAATCACCGCCGAGCAAATCCTCCGTGAAGCTCGAGAGCGTCAAGAATCAGAAATCCGACCACCTAAACAAAAAATCACTGATCCATCAGAATTAGCTGATTATCGTCTCCGCAAAAGAAAAGAATTCGAAGATTTGATTCGTAGGGTTCGTTGGAATACAAGTGTTTGGATTAAATATGCCAAATGGGAAGAATCACAGAAAGATTTCAAACGAGCTAGATCTGTTTGGGAAAGAGCTTTGGAAGTTGATTACAGGAATCATACACTGTGGTTGAAGTATGCTGAAGTGGAGATGAAGAACAAGTTCATCAATCATGCTCGGAATGTATGGGACCGTGCGGTATCGCTGTTGCCGAGGATTGATCAGTTGTGGTATAAGTATATACACATGGAGGAGATACTTGGGAATGTAGCTGGAGCTAGACAGATTTTCGAGAGATGGATGAATTGGATGCCTGATCAACAAGGTTGGTTGTCTTATATTAAGTTTGAGCTTCGTTATAATGAGATTGATAGAGCTAGGAATATATTTGCGAGGTTTGTCGAATGTCATCCTAGAGTTAGTGCTTACATTAGGTTTGCGAAATTTGAGATGAAGAATGGTGAAATTGATAGGGCAAGGAATGTTTATGTAACTGCTGTTGACAAATTAGTTGATGATGAAGAGAGTGAACAGTTGTTTGTAGCGTTTGCTGAGTTTGAAGAGAAATGTAAAGAAACTGAACGTGCTCGGTGTATATATAAGTTTGCATTAGATCATATACCGAAAGGACGTGCAGAGGATTTGTATAGGAAGTTTGTAGCGTTTGAGAAGCAGTATGGTGATAGGGAAGGAATTGAGGATGCTATTGTGGGGAAAAGGAGGTTTCAATATGAAGAAGATGTTAAGAAGAATCCGTATAACTATGATTCTTGGTTTGATTATATCCGCTTGGAAGAAAATGCGGGGAGGAAGGATAGGATTAGGGAAATTTATGAGAGAGCTATTGCTAATGTTCCTCCTGCTGAAGAGAAACGGTATTGGCAGCGGTATATATACTTGTGGTATGTTTTTCAAATCTTTTTATAGATATGTTGTCGAACTCATCCTTTTTACTTAGTTATGGTTTTAATGCTGGCTTTCGAATGTGTTGCTGTGTAGGATCAATTATGCTCTGTACGAAGAGCTTGATGCCGAAGACATGGATCGAACAAGAGAAGTTTACAGGTACATTTGTAGTTTCCTGTTCAATTAGTACAGCCATACACTTTCTGGTTGTGGATTATCTTTATTATTTGCTAAAATGTCATGTATTTCGATACAAGTCCTTTAGCTTGTAATCAGTAATCCATTTCCTTATATATCTCATCTGTTTACTTATCTGTTGATGATGAATTTCATATGATTAAATGGTATTTCGAACTATCTCACACATTTACTTTTCAATCAGGGAGTGTCTTAAGCTGATTCCTCACAAGAAGTTCTCGTTTGCGAAAATATGGCTTATGGCTGCACAATTCGAGATACGACAGAAGAATCTCACGGCTGCAAGAAAACTCTTAGGTAATGCAATTGGAGTGGCGCCCAAAGACAAGGTACTGTATGCCAATCCTTAAACTATGTTTAGCTTTGAAAGTTTTGTATCCTAAATTTCTTACACTAACATTATTTGTATCAATAATAGATTTTCAAGAAATATATTGAGATTGAGTTGCAACTTGGCAACATGGATCGCTGTCGAACCCTGTATGCAAGGTACTTGCACTGGGCTCCAGAAAACTGTTATGCTTGGATCAAATTTGCTGAATTGGAGATATCTTTGGGTGAGACTGAGCGGACCAGAGCAATTTTTGAGCTTGCAACAGAACAACAACATTTGGATATGCCAGAATTGTTGTGGAAGGTATGTGTTCTGTTGTCCCTTGCTGTTTTGGATTCCAAGTTTAGAAGTATGTGTGGCTGAATTTGTTTATTGGTTAGTAAATTAGTCTTCCTACCTTGCAAAGAAATGTGATTTATAGTCACTGTGTCAAAATATACAAAGAATGGGCCAATAGGGACTGTAACCTGCAATCAAGGACCTAGCAAAAGAGAGCTTAGAGAAACATATTTTTTTTTTCCTTTTCTTCTGTTAGGCACTGGATCAAACAAGACTGAAGTATTTACGGTAAGTCACTCGGTTTGACCTTCAAAAATTGGCTAGGCATGAAGATCTTGGGTGGTTCTTAGAGAATTCAACTGTCAAAAACGAATGAGAGAACTGCAGAAAGCAGCCTTTCCGGACTGCACATTGCTGTCTGGATCATCTCTATCTATTTTCTATGAGATTTGAACTGCATCCTATTCAAGTTTTATGATGATATTGAGCTATGCAGCTCTTTTATGTGGATCATTATTATCAGTATCTCTTTAACACATATGTTAGATATGCTGATTGGGTTACTCTGGATGCAAATTTATACTCGTGTCCAGCCTGAACTAAATAACCTTATATACACTGACAAATGCTTCTCTAAGTTCGCTTCTTTACTGAATGTCTAAGTTTGCTTCATTTTCCTCTGCTGTTTCTTGAGGTGCTCAACTCTTTAAGAATATAACTGAAGAACAACTTCACTTTGTTGGAAACAGGCATACATTGACTTCGAGATCTCTGAGCGTGAGTATGAAAATACCAGGGCGCTATATGAGAAGCTGCTAGTTCGCACCACCCACTACAAGGTGTGGGAAAGCTACGCCAAGTTTGAGGCATTCACTCCTATCGAGGAGGAAGATGAGCAAGATGGAGAGGAAGAGAGTGAAGCCCTTATAGAACAGAAGAAGCAGTGCCTCAGTAAAGCTAGAGGTATGAACCTGGTTTAGTTTTTAAACTCTCATTTTCTCTAATATATAGCCAGTTGTTTTAGAGGTTACATTTGTTCATGATAGGAATGCCAACATAAGATCTGGGATAAGGTGTAGATGATTTTGGTTGGTCTGAATTTGAACAGTGGGCCTAACTTTTTCCCTGTCTATGCAACAGAGATTTTTGAGAGAGCCCTCAAACACTACAGAGAAAATGCACCTGAGCTGAAGGAGGAGAGAGCTATGCTTTTGGAGCAGTGGCTAACCATTGAGGGCGAATTTGGCAGTGTCGGAGACAAAAGTCTTGTTGAGAAAAAGATGCCGAAAAGGCTCAAGAAGAGGAAGGAGATCTCTTCAGATGATGGTCCAACAGCTTATGAAGAGTATTATGATTACATCTTCCCTGAAGAAACTACAGCACCAAATATGAAGATATTGGAAGCTGCTTATAAGTGGAAAAAGCAGAGGATGGATCAGAACGCGAACTGATTTCTTCTGGTTGCTACTAGTGTTGATGGTTATGGACATTGGACGGGAAGCAAGTACACTGTATGATTAAAATGAAAGAATACTGTTTTTGCGACGGGAAGCAAGTCGCAAAAACAAAGAAGCGTACAACATATTTGACAAAAGTACACTGTATGATTAAAATGAAATGCTGCTCTAAAATTATTGCAGTCCCCAGTGTCTCCATTTCTGTTTGTAAATCTTTGGTGATTCACTTAAACACAAGAGAATCTTACAAGTACTTGTAGAATACTGTCTTGGTCCCTCAACGGAAGGCTTCCCTTTAAGTTGAGAAAGAAACATCTCTGTTTTATTTGTTTTCTTTAGTGTATGGTGTTCTCATAGATAATTTTACAACTCAAGTTATCTATGAGTTTCAACATTTCTGCAAGTCTTTTTAACTGAGAATTTTACATTCAAGCAAATCTTGGTAATTAGGTGTACCTGAAATCCAAATCCTTTGCTGGTAGTATCCACCAAAGTATTTAACTCACTGGATTGGAATCATTCTCTAGGAGCTTTGTCCCCTGCAGGTTTACTGTTCAAATAGCAAAGTCCCCTGCATCTAGCCATGGTTTTGGTAACTATCAATTGTTTCCTTTCCATCCATTGGGAACAAAACTATAAATGCTTGGTAGGTCAATAAGTCAGTCAGTTAGTGTGTTTGTTATTGAAAACCTAACAAAAATTCCATCTCATTTACTTCATCATTTTGCAGAAGAAACAACCAATAGATACCCTTTGAAAAAATTGTTAATATCTAAGAGAATGGCATTAGCTTGTAATAATCTCCAAATAAGACTATAAAATTAAAAATTGGTGTATTATTAGTGGTCAAATATTTTTCCTTAATAAAGATTCCCATCTACAAAAAAAAAAATGGTCTCTAGTACTTGAAAAAGAAAAAGAATCCAACAAAATCCAAACCCAACTTTTCCCCTTCCTCCTTTATTTTAAATTTTCATCCCTCTCCACCTGATTTTTTCTCCTCTAATCACAGCTCCTCTCTCTCCCTCTCTTGGGTTTTTCATCTCAAGAATCCAGACAGGGAGAGTGTGAATGCTTCAAAAAAAAAAAAAAAGGGAGAGTGTGAAGAAGCTTCAGAAAGATTACAGGTATGGATGCCACTCTCCTACTTATAAACACTACTATACTTTTCTTTCTTTTTTTTTTCCTTTTTGAAGTTCAGATTGACTTACTGGTAAATGTTTTAGATCAAGTTTTTGGGAAATTTTGGGTCTGAATTTTGAGTTTTCCTTTGGATTTTTGATTTGAAAACTAAATAAATTCCTGTCTATTTCTTATTTTTTTCTTTATTTGTTGTTTAGTATTAATCTTTTCTCTAGCTCCGATCTGTATCACGAGTACGATCATGTCTTCATCTTCTTCCTTGGAAATTTCAAATTAGATCTTTGATTGAATTTTTGAGTGTTACTAGCACTGATCGTGCCAAGTAATTCTAGACTGAGATGTTACTAGCTCTTCTTAATTAGTTTCTTAATTTATTAGTTTGATAGATGTTTATTATGAAATTTGGACTGGAAGTGATTAATGAAAAGTGGTTCATTCTACAGGAACTAATTAAAGAAACAAAGAGATTCAAAAAGTTGTTGCTGCAAAATCAAGAGGATTCTTCTTCTGCAAAAGTTAGGGCAAAAGGTAAAATTAATTTATTGATTTTTCAGCTAGTTCAATTTAGTAATTTACTACTGTGTTGTTGATTTTGAATTGATTTACTGTTAAGTGTAAAATTTTCTTTTCTTCATAGTATCTGAGGAGGAGTATTTTAAATTTTAATGGAGATTATTATTTTAAAAAAGTTAGGATTAGTTTAATTGGGAGAAATGAATTAATCTGTCTTTTTTAAGAAAGTTGGGAAAAACAAAACAAAAACCAGCTCATTGTCTTGTCTGACTATATTCAAGCTGGATATTCATTAGTATATTATTCTCTCCTCTTTAGATTTAGAAGAAGATGATGACGATTTTAACAAGGGCTGGGCCGTTATCCAGCTAAGCCCCCACCACCCCCATCATCAATAACTCCGCCACATGTGGCCCTAGTCACTCCCAATCATCTCACTGGTCTTATTGACCCACATCATTAGTAAGTCAAAAGGATCTTTGTCATGGAACCCAAAACAAAGACAAACTGATAATAATTGAGCAGCAGGCAGCAACTAATCATATGGTTTAGTTTAGGGGGTGTAGTGTGTTTGTCAAAGGGATGGAAGTTTATTTAAGTAGGCCTATACCAAATGGTTTGAATTCGATGTTGCGTCTCTGAATTTTAATTATGAGATCGGGAACACGCCGGAGTTCTGGCCGTGATACTTTTTGATATTGTTGTTTCGGTAGTTATGTCTTTGACTCTTTGAGACATTTTTATAGTTACCTCTGGTGCACTAGTTTTATGTCTGGTCTAAATGGAAATAATGGATACTGCCACTGGGGTTTGTTTGACTTACATGATAAATGAGTTAAACAGATTAAGACGGATCTTTCTGTGAATGGTGGGTTTGCATAATTTTTGTGGATCTTTCATCACTGGGGTGATGTTTAATGTGGGTTAAGAATACCCAACCATGTGAAATGCAGGAATGGTGGGAAAGCTTAAAATGTGCAAAACCAATCACATGGTGGGGTTATGGTTGCCCACCTTAATACATCCAATTCAAGCCTTTTGTCTTCCCAATGGGATGAATGTTAGAGTTTCTCTAGCTTCATATCTTAATTAGAATCTGATGGGATTTGGAAATTTCTTAGGTTTATGCAAATGAATGGTGGGGTTGTGGGGGATCAGCTCATTAATGGGCTTTCCCTGTATACCTACTCCTCTTTCCTGGATTTTCTAGGGTAAGAAATATTTTTACATTTCTATCTGGTGGTCATCATGTTCTCTCCAAATTTAGCTCAGGAGATTTTTTTAAATTTTTTATGGTAATTTTTCACATTTCTCTTTTTGCATCACAATAATTTTATGCTAACTATGGTAAGAATCTGAGATTGTTGAGAAGGTCCTAAGAATATTTTGCTGTAATTTCATGGAAAATTGAGGAATTTAGTTTCAGGAGGTGCAATTTATGCAACCTAATCTGTTTGTTCTGATTTGGAATTGGGGTACCTTTTTTTTTTTTACCCTTTGGATGTTTGAGTGAGTTTTATGATTTCATATTTTCAGGTCTTTATGGTTCTGAGCTTGCATTGGAGTCTGCCTTGTTTCACTCTCTGAATGGCAAACTAGTTAAAGGAAAGGTTTGACAGAAATTGCAATCAGGAGAGATGACGAAACATGGGTTTAGCGAGTCAATAAAATCCTTCTTCGGGGATCACATTCATCATGAGAAAACCCAAGAACACGAAAGTAATAAAACAGGTACTTTTCTTTTGCCTATGTGTTTCTCTATAATCTTAAATGATAGCTAAAAAGGTTTGTCAATTTTAGATATCAGATGAGCTCAATCCCTGTTTTAATTCACTCATATAGTTATATTCCAGTAATGTTACTCGAACATATTTATTCCTACACTAATTAGTGAAACAACGCTACCTCTGGATAAAAGAAGTTGACATATGTCTACAATTTGTCTAACTTAACACTCTACACATGACCATTAGTATGATAACATTTGTTGACACAAATCTGTTGTATTCCGTAAACTTTTCTCATTTGACATTCTTTTGAAATTTAAGATGGAGTTTGTTGAATTATCCAGACTCCCTTAAGAGATAAGCTTTTCAATAGTAGTCCTTTGCATCTTACATTCTATTTGTGTTATTTCTTATGTTCATATTGAGAGCCTTGTTATATGCTTACAGATTTCGAGGATAAAGTAAAGAAATTGTTGAAGCTGACCAAAGAAGTAGATAATGAAGCAGAATCTGACAAAAGTTCAGAAATCGTTCATCTGGTTGAGAATGTCCGCGAACAAT
The DNA here is from genome assembly GCA_023531295.1 of Papaver armeniacum. Classification (NCBI taxonomy): domain Eukaryota; kingdom Viridiplantae; phylum Streptophyta; class Magnoliopsida; order Ranunculales; family Papaveraceae; genus Papaver; species Papaver armeniacum. The sequence continues at coordinate 752,892 of JAJJWW010011338.1, read as the reverse complement.
ATGAATCCCTCCATAATCGTTACAGTCATCTCACTGGACAGCTACGAAGCAAGGCTGATTACAAGGGTAAAACAGATGGAAGCTCTTCATCTTCCTCCAGTTCAGACTCGGAATCTGACCATTCTTCGAAGAAGCAAACCAAGAAAAAAAGCAAAGGAGAGAATGGGTCTAAGAATCTTACAGAAAGCCTGAAACATGAACCTGAAGTTACAAATAAGAAATTGGCTGCTATCAGTGATGAGATAGAAGCTTTAAATTTGAAAATGCAAGAATCAGATAAAATCATTGAAGATCTCAAAAAGATAGAAGCTGAACTGAACCAGAAATTGGAAGACAGACAGAAGGAAAATGAAGCTTTGATCACGGAGAATTCAACGGTTGTGGCCAAGATGGAAGAGAGGGAAGATGCATTTTCTGCACTTTCAAAGAAATACTCAGACCTCGAAAGTGAAAAATCAGCTGCAGTTCACGGGTTAGAGGCGCAGATAGCTGACCTCAAACTGGAATTGGATGCCCTAAGTACCAGAGAAAAGGACCTTCAAGAGCAAATTGGAAGTAAAACCAGTGAAGCTATACAGTTGAGAGAGGAAAACTCCAGTTTGCAGTTACTCAAAACTGAATTGCAAGATCAAGTTTTGGTCGTGGAAAGCAAATTGAGCGAAAAAAATAGAAGAGCTCACTGGTGTTCTGAGCAACCTTCAACAGGAAATAGACACGTTAAGACTTCAGAATGGCGTTTTGGAAGAACAGGTGAAGACCAAAACCTCCTATGCTAACCAGTTGAAAGAGGATATTTCTGCGTTGGACATTCTGAAATCCAACTTGGAAGGTCGAATTATTGGTTTGGAAGAAGATTTGAGATCGAAAGAAGGTAATCTCAATGATCTCCTGAAACAACTCGAGGATGTTAAGATTAAAACATCAGAAGAAGGTGATGCCTTAAGGGAGGATTTAACAGCAAAAATTAAGAGCTTGGAACTGGAGGTAGGCTCGTTGGGTATCCAGAAAAGCGAGCTAGAAGAGCAGTTAAGAATTAAAGTCAGCCAGGCAGAACAGTCATGGGGGGAGAACTCTGGGCTACGACTTCTAAAATCTAGCATGGAAGAACAGATTGCTAACCTGAATAATTTGGTTGAAGAAATGAAAGTGAAAGAAGAGAACCTTTATGATCAGCTAAGAAAACTTGAGGGTGACAAAAATGAAGCAGTAGCAGAGACCGATACACTAGTGGAAGGGTTAAAGACACAGGTAAGCAGCCTGCAACTTGAAGTAGATTCATTGAGCAGCCAGAAAAAAGAGTTAGAGGAGCAGGTAAAAGCTATGTCCTATGAATCTGAACAGTCGAGAGCAGAAAAGTCTGAGTTTCTACTAATGAAATCCAGCATGGAAGAACAGATTGCAGATCTGAATAATTTGTTGGAGGAAATGAAAGTGAAAGAAGGGAACCTTGGTGATCAGCTAAGAAAAGTTGAGGGTGACAAGAACGAAGCACTAGCAGGAACCGATACACTAGTGGAAGGATTAAAGATACAGTTAAGTAGCCTGCAAGTTGAAGTAGATTCCTTGAGCAGCCAGAAAAGCGAGTTAGAGGAGCAGGGAAAAACTATGTCCCATGAATCTCAACAGTTGAGAGAAGAAATTTCGGATCTGCTACTATTAAAATCCAGCATGGAAGAACAGATTACAAGTTTGAACAATTTGTTAGAGGAAATGAAAGTGAAAGAAGAAAACCTTTGTGATCAGTTGACAAAACTCGAGGATGGCAACAACGTAGCAGCAGCAGAAATCAGTTCATTAGTGGAAGTAGTCGAAGGATTAAAGATACAAGTAAGCACCCTGCAGCTTGAGGTAGATTCGTTGAGCAGCCAGAAAAGCGATTTGGAAGAGCAGGTAAAGATTAGAACCAATGAATCTGAACAATTAAGCGCAGAAAACTTGGAGCTTCATGCTAAACAAACTACCCTGCAAGAAGAAGTTTCAGCATTGAATCAGGAGCTGAAAGAGAGAGAGGAAAGTTCCTTAGGAAAACTAGATGCACTAATGGATCAAGTTAAGAATCTGCAAGAAGAGCTGACAACGTGTAAAGTTGCGTTGGAAAGAGCAGAAGAGAATATAAACGAGCTTCAAGCAAGGTTGCAAATATCGGATAAAGAGAAGGCAAATATATCCGAGGTAACGGAGTCAAAAACTGCGATGATTGAAATGCTGCAGAAAAAGCAACTAGATTTACTTTCGAATATTTCAAAGTTACAGGAGGAGAAGGGTGACTTTGAAGTAAAGCTCCATCTGTCAAACAGGAGGCTGGTTGTAGCAGAGAAAACACTGAGCGAGAAAGAAGCAACCTATGAGAAAGCAGAAAAGAATTATCTTCAAGAACGTAAATCACTTGAAGAACGAGTTGCTTTATTAACAAATGAGATTTCTTCCGCTAGGAGTGATCTAAAGGAGACCAAAGATTGTATCCAGAAAGCAGTTAATGCGTTTAATGAACTGGAGGTGTCTGTACAGAGTTCTATGGTAGATCAGGCATCAAATGAGAATCGCATTTCAAAATTCACAGAAGAGCTTCAGGATGCGAAGATATGGGCAACAGGAATGAATAAGGTCAAAGATACGTTGCAGAAAAAGATGACTGCTTTATCTGAAGAACTTAAAGAGAAGAAAGAAAAGGAATCATCGTTAAGGCAGAAGGTCGAGAAGTTAGAGCTACTGATAAATGAGGAACACCAAGAGAAGGAGAGCTTATCGACTAAAGTGGAAGTGTTGGAGAAGAATCAGAAAGAGATGAAAGAAATGATGAGTTTTAGAGATGAAGAGAAAAGAGAAGCCATCAGACAACTCTGTTTATGGTGTGATTACCGCAATGAACAGTTTGATCGTCTTAAGGAAATTGCTTCCAAAATGCTCCAGAGGCACCAAAGAACTCCTTAATCTCAGTGTGTATTTCCCTCCCTGTTAGATTCTTACCAGTTGATACAATTTCATCCTTCAATTTTTTGTAATCTCTGTTATTTTTCTTTTCCAAATTTTATTTTTGTATCTTGATTTTAGAACATAAGCAAGTTAGTCATCTTCAATTCATTCAGTTAGTTCAATAAAACATAATGAGAGGGTAATTGTGTAATTGTTTAATAGCAAAAACAATATGGCAGGGTATATTTTTGATTTCTGAGAGGTTGAAACCACTTACAGAGACTATGAAAAGAAAAAGAACAAAAGCTTGTGCTTACAGTGGGATTCGAACCCATGACCACTTGCTTCAGTCTAATATGGAGTTGCATATTGAAAAAATCAGAGCTGAAACCAATCTTCTTGTTTCAGCAGAATTGCGAGAATTATTGCTAAGTTCCCTTGTAATACAAGCCTACTTTCTAAAATATCGTAGATTCGATGTTTTTATACTGTAATACATTCCTACAGATCGCAAAAAAAAATGAAGTACAACTGAAGTGGCATGCGTCTTGGAGGTGCAGTAGCTTTGGATCCTTCCTTATATTGAATGTAGCAGATAATATGTTTCCCTGCCATTAGAAGTACAACAGTCAGTTGAATCATCTCGCAGTACAAATAAGAGACATACAGTTGTTTAGAAATCAGAGTTTAAATACTATCTTTTGCAAAAGTAACAACAAATACACGACTTACACGAAAGAAGTATTGGACTTGCACAACTAACGTTTTCATTCAGTTGAAAAGAATGCTCCAAATTGGACACATATTGAGATACAAGTGATGAACCACATAATGCACCTGCATTTTCTCTCAAGTGCCATATAAGGCACAGACTCTATCTTGAATTAGCTCTCTCCCAAGGTGCTCTATCTTCAAAAGCTATGTTCTGGAAGGTTCTCAAATGCCTGTGAGACGTGCAATCAGCTCATCCTGCAAAAGTTTCAAGGTATCAATCAATGAACCATATACATTCATGAAGATATTTATAAAGATCGTCAAGTTCTCTTGGATTTTCAACGGAGTTTGCAATTGACCAAAGCAGTTAAAACAACAAATGACAGGTTTTTGAGTGTTACCTTCTTTCCTTTCACCATCAAACCTCTTTCTTTTAGAAGAGCGCGCAGCATTTTTACGGTCATCGTTTGGTAAGAGTCCTTGGAAGTGGAGTGAGTCTTAGATCCCTCTACAAGAAAACAAAAAGAAACAGAAAAAAGGGGTTATTACTTGAACTGTAATTTGAACATCCTTTGGCAGTCGATGTAAACATTCATAACCTAAAACCATACGCTAGAGGAAGTCCTATTGTCATACTACTAGGTTTGTCCATATTCAAAATTAGTGTGTGCGTGACTTTCCAAAAATCATTCTATCGTATTTACTAATCTATAAAGACAAAAAGTTTGTAACCATCATCAGACAGAAGTGCATTTCCTCCCAAACATATCACAAGAAGTAGCTTATTTTTTTAGAATAAAAAAACATCTCTAGAAAACACAGAAAAGAACATGATCATTCATCTACTAATCTACGAGGACGGAAAGTTTGTAGACAAGATAAATAATGTATTTACAAAGTCAGATCTCGGAACCAAACTACAAAAGAACATGATCATTCATCTAAACAAGCAATACTACAAGAGAGTGAAGAAACACGGACAAATATTGATGGAAACTACTATATAACTATGTTGTAAAAGGCGAACGCCCAGGGCGCCAAAGGCGCACTAAGCACAGGCCTAGCGCCAAAACATGCCCATTTCTGCAATTTTCCAATTTTTCCTCGACGCCTAGGCGCCAAAGGTGCTAGGCGATAGGTTTGGCGCCTCGCCTTTCCTAGCGCCTAATACAACCTAGCTATATAATACCAGTAAAAGATAAAGATTGGCTAGCAATGATAATGGAAACAGATTTCTACACTCTACAGATCTGAAGCTAAAAAAAATTTGAGAATATCAAACAAAAAAGGAAACAGATTTCTTCAATCTACCTGCATATATCGCTATATAACAAGGAAGATACTAACCCTTCCTACTTATGTGCAAAGAACATGATGTGCATAAGTTACATTTGGGACACGTATAATTCAGTATTTCACAGCAGATGATACTTCCACCAGCTCCTAATTTATGGCTATAAAAAAACATTTCCATTACAGGCTTCAAAATACCATTTTCCAACAATGCATGAGAAAGTATTTTGCAAGTTCTCAACGTATATCATCATGGAAGGACCAATTCAACGGTTTGGTATATAACCGAGTCTAGAATAGTCCAGACTATATCATCAACCTTGGAAAAAAAATGAAGCAGTAAACGTCCATAAACAATGGCTAATTCTATATCATTCCAGTAAATAGAGCATCCTAAAGGACCTAAACACAGCTATATGCAAACCCCTAGATTTTGAACCAATTCATACCTTTGATTTGGTAAGGCTCCAGACCACCACCGGTCGATAATTGAACAAGTTTAGCTTGCTCTTTCTCAGCTCTCTGCAACATGGTGAGACTCTCATCTTCGAAAACTTTGCTTCCTCCTGGACTTGCTGCAACCGCTTTCGAGGCCTTTCTCTATAAACAACATATGTAGGTCATCAACAAAATTATAGCTTTTACCAATTCCCCCCTGCTAAACCAACATAACTATGCATCATGCATTCAAGATTACATAATTGGGGAATCAAAAAACCTACTGTGTTATATTGGCATAGCGCCTTTCTCTTGGTCATGACAGTTTCTTCTTCTTCGTTTTTTTTACTCCCCACTACTTCTTTCTGCGGTATCAAAATCACATAGCAATGAAGTAAACCCAAACTTTCTTTTACCACAAAATGAAACCAACCAGCTATTAAAAAAAAAACAAAACTTGGATGCCAAAATTCCATTTCTTGCTAATTCAATTTGCATAATCAGCTCTTCTTTTTCGATTCTTTAGCCTAAGACACTAGTCTCTATTAGTAGAAATTCACACAAGTGAAAGACGATGATACAAACCTGAGCATTAACCTGTTGTTCTAGATATTGATATGCTACTTGAGACTCGTGAAGCTTTGTCTGTAGTTCAGCATTAGTAGCAACCAACTGGGCATTACGTGCTTCAAGAACTGTGTTTCTATTCTTAAGAATCTAACAATCACACACATACACACACTGTAAGTTAAATTGGTAATTAGTGAGAACAATAAAGATACACGAAACAATGCATCTTGTAAGTTTAATACCTGAAGCTCCGTGTAAGAACTATTTGCTGTTCTTCCACCGACATAGATACCAGAGTTTAATGAAACTAAGCTTTCTGAATAATTCTCTGCCGACATATAGTTCAGATTAAATTCAGTAGCACTCCCATGCTCTGGGTCATACAAACATAGGCGACCATACTCGTTGAATAGCATAACACCATTTTCAAATGACCACATAAACTTCATTAAAGTGCAATGAAGACTACATCTACTAGTTATTATCTTATGGGTAATGGTATAACATTTAGTCCACGAGTTTGGATCTCCATAAACTTCCATTTTCCATATGTCAATAGCATAATTTTCATCTTCAACAAGTACACAAAGGAGCTCTTCCAATACCCCCACGAGAAGAAGCTCTAAGGGTCCTGATGGTGGTTCAATTGCTTTGAATTCTTCGTTCCTAATATCCAAGGAGACTATCAATCTATTGGGATGAAAGGCATCCCAATGAAGATCTCCATTAAAAAGTACCCCAGATTTTTTAGCCGAAGTGAAATCACAAGGTGTTGGAAAGCTCTTCCATGAATCTGTTGCTAACGAATAGAGATGAATTAAACAACTCATTTCACTTGTTTGTTCTTCAGAGGATACACCAATCATGAACTTATAATCATCAGCCATGGAATCATAAACAAAAGCATATAATTTGATGTCGGTGTAGCTATATCTTTCTGGTGCTTCACATATTCTCTTGTATTCGTTCGTTGCTGGGTTCCAAAGACAAAAGAATTGCTCCAGATCATCATCCTGAAACCATAGACAGACAATTCCATTACACGAACCAAATAAATCAACAGTAAGTCCTAAATCCTTAAATGGATAATCCATTTGAGCTGCATAACCATCAGTCACACTCAATGCTGAATCCTCTCTCAATTTTGACGATGAATCATCCTCTTCAGCACTCTCATCTTCAATAAACATTTCAGGCAGTAATAATGATGCTAAAGAGTCATAACCAATTGACTGAATTTGAAAATTGTTCTCTCGTTGACGAACACCACCAATCAGACTATTAGAGTTTTGTTTATGGAAATTAAGATGCATTTGCACGAAATCTGGATCAGAAATTAGGTTTTTCCAACTCTTAGATACACATTTGCATGCTAATACAGTTCTTACTGGTAACCTTGAGATGATTGACTTCCAAATATCACTTGGAATCTTGCTGATTGACATTTCTTCTGTTTATCCTCCTTCAACACTCTTGAGATAATTATTGATTTCAAACTCACCACCACTTGTTGGCTGTTTTCCTGGATACAAGAAAGAAATTCATCAAAATCCCTCAAAAACTCGTATCTAACCACATCCCAACAATTCTCAAACCTCTTAGAAACTCTCAAACCATTGACTACCCAATCAATTTCATGTATCTGATTTGAAGATTCTAACCAATATATGCATACAGAAAAACAATTGGCCACAAAACTCAAACCAAACCTTGAAAATCATCTCCAACTGTAACCAATTAACATTACACGCATTCAGTAATTTGGAAAAATAAGCCCTAAAAATCTCAATCAGTTAGCAACAATATCCTTCAATATCTCTACCATTCATCTTCACAAGAATTATTATTCTTTGTAAATTAGTGAAAAAATCAGAAGTAAAAGTTGGAAAAGGAAGTACCTATTGAGTGTAGAAATGGCTGATCTGATCATCAAGTGTAATTGTTAGAACCCTAAACTCACAAATTTTGAAGAAGTACTTTTTTGATTTGGGAAAAAACTCACAAATCTGTTCGTTCTTCAAACCATAAACATGGCATTTGAAAACAACCACTAGGAACAAGTACCAGAATGCTGGAACCCTGTAAACTCTTGAATCAATCAACCTTACACAGAAATCAAAACCCTAAACCCCAATTTCAGTCTGATCTCACCATTGTTGCTCTTCCTCAAAACCCCCAAATGTTAGAAGAAGAAATAAATGGAGCGTTATCATAATTACACTAGTTTTAAACCTGCGTGGGTTCACTTTCAATAGTGTGCCGGCCCGACTGTTAGCCTTAAAACCTGAGGCTGGCAGACACTTTGGATTGGCCGGTTCCTATGGGGTGGCAAACGCGAACATATGCCGTGCCAGGTGGCTTGGCAAACTGATTGTGCCACTATGGTAACAAGGTTAAGCAATCGACCATTTTTACACAATGGTTGTGTCGCTACCGCGATAAATAAGTGGAATTCAAACACAAAATTTACCCTAATATTTTTACACAAAAAAATATGCTCTATATTTTCTTTCAAAAGAATCCAAATGACACAATTTGAAAGCCAACTTGATTTTTAAGGAGTCTTTGTTACCAAGATATGTAACAGTTATAAAGAAACAGGTAAAAAGCAAAGAAGTTTACAAGTATTGGATATTAACCAAATCAAACCTTATTACAATTTTGGCTAAGATCTATTGAAAGCATACGGGTTTTCTTACTAACTCAAGACCCGATTTGATAGGGTATTAATTTATTGACTTTCTAGTTTCCTTCTCGATCATCTCCTCTCGGTTCATTCTTCCCCTCTGTTGTACCGTCATTTCATCTAGTTTGTAGATAATTTTTATGTGGATCAATCTTGAAAGTTCATTAGGTGAGTCAAATATTTGAGGGGTATGTGGAATTTTTAACCATTTTACTGATAGGGCTTTGATATGGGAATTAAGATTCATTATTTGAAATTCTAATTGATTAGACCTTTACCCAGAACTGTAGGGATCAAAACTATAATGAATCAAACCAAAAAAAATTAGGTTAAAAATTATTCATTATCAACAAGAAAACAGTATTTCAAGGCTTTCCATTCCCTACATCAAAAACTTATAAACAAAGAGGTTTTGGGTTATCGAAGTACAATACAACACAATTTGTGAAGGTATTTTCTTTTACACGATTTTGTTAACACCGAATTTTTCATCGATTGAAAACTTCTGATCTCATTTGTTACAGAGATAAGAAGAAATCAAGAGAGAGAAAATGATGGTATGTTGGGAGTGAGACATATAAATTGGGGTAGGGGGTTATCGGTTATCCAACAAACCCACGTGTTTTATTGACTAATCCTAGCCATTGAAAGGGGAAAGAATCAATGGTCATGCAGCTTTGTGAAGAAGTCTGTCATTTTAACTCTGTGAACCGATCCCGCCCCATTAACTAAATGCATACAACTTACTTAAATTAACTTAATTAAACACATCATATTTAGAAAATACTTTCAAGATTTTATAACAACTTTCGAATTGAAAATATTTTATGTTTTTGTTGCTTCAATCCGCCCGACACCTTTGATCCACATGAATATAGTTTTCACCATTTCTTCGGTTTCGATTGGTTAGCATAAGAAAGGCAACAAAAAAGTTTACATCCTTATAGATTAGTCGGAAGCGACCACACAACTGATTTGCATCTAAGTTATCGAGGTCCGATGTTTTTTCTTGAAATCTCTGAAATATGTTTTCCCATAAAGTGATTTGTTGTTGTTGTTGTTGATATTATCCAGTGTAACCAAAACATAATTCCTGCAAATTCATTCGTCTTTGGCTAAGGAAAATCTATGACCCGGAACTTCCATATTGAACTAGTATAGTGAAAGTATGAAAATTGAAGTGAAAGAATGAAAATTGGACGAAAGGTGTGAGTTGAAATGAAATTGGAATTGGGTATTTATAAGGTGGCTAATTTTGGACCGTTGGATGGAATATACTGGGCGTTCATGATTCGGACGTACGGTGGAATTTCAACGCACGGTCGATACTCCAACGCTCGGTAAAGACTCGACCCACCTGGCTAAGTGGAAAATTTTCCACTTACCCAAGTCTATTTGCTGGTATGCCAACTCCATAATGGATGCAAAACTAGCAAACTGCCCAGTTTGCTATGCCTATAGGAACCGTACTAAGGCCTTAAATTTTCTCGTTAAAAGTAAATGTTGTGAACTCGAACAACAAAAACCCATATTTGTATGCCTGCGTATTTATATGGTTCATATTAGAAAAATAAAATGAAAGTTTTTCCATAACTCTTCTTATTCTTCCTCTTCTTCTTTTTCTCTCAATAATTTCTTTTTTTCTTTTGATAAAAACAACTTACTGATTTAATCTTACACTAATCATTAACTAGTTTAACCTAATGATTTAACTATGAATTGCACTAACTTAATTATAAAGGGTAATTTTACCATTACAGCGCGTTCGGTTCACGGAATTCAAAGCCCAAGAATTGAATTCCGAGGGAATCGGCTCAATTAGCTGAACAGAACGTAGTTTAGAAATCCGAATCGAATTCTCCAGGAATTCAATTCCACCGAAATGGCCATTTTCCATTGCATCGATTCGAGAATGGAATATAATTGCTTTCCGTCGGAATCAAAGGTCATTCATGTAAATTGTCCTTCAAAGTTCAAACAAAACCAGTGATCGAGCATTTTTTATTCAAGTTTCGAACTCTGAGAGCAGAAACAAGAGAGAGTGGGGATCTTCCATGGAAGAACTTCTCTCTTGACGATTAATGAAAGAGACAGAGGTAGTAATCCATTGATGTCATTATAGTCATTTTAGAAAATTAGATTACCCCAACCAAACACTATTTTTTTAGTCCTGTAATGCTTTCCGTGGAATCCAATTCTGGGAAAAGGTTACCTCATAATTGGATTCCCGGGGATCCAAAATCTTGAAGCGAACGCGATGTTAGAGTAAACATCTGGATAAGGGGTATTTCAAATTATATTCAAATGACCTAAATAAATATAAATCATGCCCTCCTCTAAAATGGAGTGGTGACCAAAAAATCATTGTACTGTAAAGGACCTCGATTAATTTAATAATCACAATTTACTTCCAAGAATTGATCTTGCATTCCCATAAATGATGTATCAAAGAGCTTTTGTGTAGCCCTAAGCCATAGTAATGAAAGATCCATATAATTTGCATGAAAATGCCTCACTAATAGTTCTCATATAATTTAGTCCTTTTCGGTGATAATAAAAAGGAAACAACAACAACTGGTCACTTGTTATTAGTTACTCACATCTATTTTATGCATGTCTCTCACGTTTATAAATAGAATAATTCGAGACCGTTGTGCTTTTATTTTTTATTTTTGGTATTGTTATAATTTATTAGGTAAATCATATTTTCAATACTAACCTAGAATATCTGTTTTGAGATAGTGGAGAAAACTAAAATAATAATAATATAATCAATTGGGAAGTTCCTTAGGAAATCGATTGATTTAATAAGATGCTATTGGTGTTACTTTCTTGTTAAAGTATATGATCCGAGACGCTCATTGGCTAATTTTCCTTTCCGATATATTTAAACTTCTTATGGTATAGATGGATTCTTTGAAGAACTACTAGATTACCAGATGGGACTTTTTTGAGTAGTCAATTAATGTAAAACTATCGGTATTGTGAATTGTTATAATATTGCGAAGTACGAAATTAAGAAAATAAAAAATAAATAAATAATCTCATTTAAGTTTTTTATGACACTTTTTTTTTGAAGCATTATATATGAAACTTTTTATTGAAGCATTACATATGACACTTGAAACTGTTGAGTATTTTATTTGGATGAAAGAAAAAACTCAACCAACAAAATTTGGCATTTGTACGCATTAGATATTTCCTCACGATCATAAAACATATTTGAATGAAAAAACCTTAATTTTCTTGATAACCAAATCTCTTTGCCTGTATTTCTCTTTCTTTAAATCATTTTCTTCCATGTAGCATACATAAATGCATTATCACTTCGAATAGTGGATGAGTTCATGTTTAAAAGAAATTCCTCTTATTACAGTTGTATAATAAATGTCTTTATTTGCAATCAAGGCGTATTAAACTTGAAAATAAACTAGTAGCAATCAAATCCTTTGTATTTTTTTATTAACTTAAATCCTTTGTACTCGAAAAACGATTAGAAACGTAAAACCTATTAAATGATTAGATTATGGGTCAATAAAAATTTTGGATCACGCAGTTTTACATTAGAATTTGGATGTGATTTAATTTCACATGCAAGAAAATTAAGTTTATGGAACTCATTTCGAGTCCTCGACAGAATTTAGAGTTAGAAACTTAGAATGTACATTTGAGAGCATGGGAGACCCATGTTGCGAAACTAAACGAAATTTTATAATACTCCAATGGGGTTTTATGATGGGCACTCATTTGATTTATAACTGCTTTTTATCTATCGACTGTTACAAGAATTCATAAATTCCCCAAAAGCAAAGTCGTGAAATCATAAATCGCAGAATAAATAGTTTTTCAATTTTGAGAATCAAATCGTATTTTAAATCATAAATCGAAATATCCACATTTGATTAAAGAATCGTATGCTAACATATAAATAACACTGAATTATATGGAATATCTAAATGCCAAGTTTTGGTCTTGAATCATTGTATATATTAAAAATGGTCCTTAAACATGAAAAAAAAAATGTAACTTTGGTTAGGGGTCATGAGTTCGAATCTTCAAATTGTTATTCAAGTTGACTAATACGATTTACAAAAAATATGATTTAAATTGAGTATTAAGAATTTGAGTCAAATAGTACAATCCGAAATATGATTCATGGGTGCGATTTAAATTGATTTTTAAGATTTTGCATCGAATCGTACGATTTACATTTTAAAACCATGCCCAAAAGGATACAAATGAATATAATAGCTATGCTAGTTTAATCATACATTTCGCATGAATCTTCTAATCTAATTAGGACAGACTCATCATATTTACTCACTGCCCACGTAAAAAAATACATTTGGTCATTTAATTCTGTCTCAATCACATCTATTTTTTGTTTTTATGCCTACAAATAGGATAAGCTAGAGAGATACAAGGTACCAATGTGTTTTTATCGAATGTGTTAATATTTTCGTAATTCAATTACCCAAGAACTATATAAGGATATTGCTAAAAACAGCTAGGGATGCTCCTGTTATCTCACATCTTCTTTTTGCAAATGACATATTGATCTTTGTCAAAGCAAATATGCATAATGTTTGAGTTATTTTTAATATCTTTGGATGCTGCTCAGGTTAGTTATTGAGTTTCCCAAAGTTTAGTGTTTCTTTTCGTAAGAACCTTAGCCCCTGATGCTTGTAATGAACTTCCTAAAGCTCTTAATATACCCATGATGAAGGACTGTGAAAAGTATCTTGGAGTCCCTCTTTTACTAGGTCAGAACAAAACTATTTCCTTTGCTCCTATTCTTCAATCCTTTGAAGCAAGGTTAAAAAACTGGAATGGTAAAACTCTTAATCATGACGGTCGATCAACTATGGTTAAGTCTATGCTAAATTCCCTTCTTTCTCACAAACCGGGGAATTTCAAAATGCCAATATATTTAATCAAAAAGATGGAATCCTTGCGAATACACTTTTGGTGGGGTCATAGTAATAAAGGGGGAATCCGTCATATTACTTGGTTGGAGCTATAATCAATTTATTTAACTTACATCTAATTAAAATAAACAACATTAAATTGAAGAACAACATCAATCTACCTCGGCCACCTTGGTTTTGACGCCCCCGCGCCACTTGTCTTTCTCCTCTTATAGCCGAGAGGTGCTTAGTTAGATATTCCCTTAGATGTCCACAGAGTCCCCAGTTTTGGATTCTGTCAAGTCTATATTCTTTTGTCAGACGACCATGCTACACCACAAGCTTCGGCCTCAAATCTTTGCCTAGAAAACTAGTTCAGGTTGGGTCTCGTCCGGTTTCCTCAGTGACCATGTTATGCAGAATTATGAAAGTCACCATAATTTTGTTCATTTCTTGAAGTTCAAAAAAACGTGTCGGCCATGCTATGATGGAGAACTTTCTTTTCAGTATTCCAAAAGCGCGTTCAACATCCTCTCGGCACAACATTTGTTGGCCGTTAAAATACTTCATATCCTTCGCAGTCGTTGGTCCAGAGCCTGTCTGACTATAAGCTTGAACCAAAGTTGACCATTATGGATAGATCTCGTCTGTTAGATAATACCACTGAGTGTACCCATGATCGTTGATGGTGAAATTAAAGTGCGGTAAGATCCCATGCTCGAGATATTCAAACAATGGTGACTTACACAAAACATTGAGATCGTTATTTGAACCCGGAAGTCCAAAAAAATCATGCCAAAATCAACAATTATAAGTATCCGAAGCTTCTAAAATTACAATTGGTTTTGCATAATGACCCTTATATAGACATGCACATTCAACTGGACACGCATGCCATGTCTAGTGCATGTAGTCAAGACTACCTAACATTCCTGGAAATCCTCTCGCGGTGTTTTTGGCAGTGATTCTTTCAACATCTTCCTGAGTAGTCTTTCTTAAAAAAGTTGGACCAAAATGCTCGACTATTGTTTCGCAAAACAATTAGAGATACCTTAATGTGGTTGTTTTTGCCATACGGATGTACTCACCCATGCAATCCGTTGGTGTAACCCATTGAAAATGCGGGGGTCTAACAACCACACCCAACAATTCGTTTGTCAATCTGAGAGGACTTACTCCAATACACTTTCTAGATAATCAACTAGACTGTCAGACTCAATCTAGATTAAATTATATCAAAGAGTTTAATATCTGTAACTCTTAATTCAATCCGCAATCAACAAATAGGAATCTGCGAGCCTGATTGAATATAAGAGGAGTTACTTGAATGGTACCAAAGACCAATGTTCAAGTGTCAATCCACTTTTGTCCTAGCAACAATTTTTAGAGTAAGAGTAGCAACTTTTGTCCTAGCAACAATTTTTTAAGATTATCAATACAACAACACACAAATACTTCAGCAGAATTATTTACAATGATTATCCAGCTAAGAACGACAAGAAAGTAGCATAGACAATCAGAGAACCAAATTTTTCCATCCGTAAATCTGAATACATCTCACTCTGTCAGGATTTTTAAGGAGAGTGAGGTTTCAACCTTGTGATTAATTAGCACAAGTATGAGCCTTGAGCTCATTATGAACATCGTTTCTGGTTAAACCTCTTCTTCCTGATCTTTGGAGGAAAACCATTACGATGTGAAAAGTTATCATAAAATTTATTATTATCATAAGGGAATTTTGATAAAATACACCCTGTGGGATTAGTATTTCCTAAAGTACACCTGTTATTTTGATAATTGCTAAAATACACCCTCCATCCAAAATTCTGTTAAAGCTCACATCACCCTATCTAACCGTCCATCAACAATTTTCAATGAACGGGTAAGATATCATTCTAGCTACGAAATTACATATTTACCCTTAATATGATAAAATGGTTGTCAGGATTTCATTTCTTCCTCTCTCTTCTTCTCGCCTCGCTTCACCACCATCATCATCTATGTCTACAACCACCACCACCGCTCCTAACACCATGACCACCACCCTTAATATGATAAAATGGTTTTCAGGATTTCATACAGTTGATTGAGATGATTAATATTAATCGGGTTTAAGTTTGATTTTGATAATACGATTGGTCTGCAACATTTTTGACAAATGATTTTTATATCCAGAAGGGTTAATTGCATCAGTGATTTTAGGGATGAACTGCCGTGACTGAAATTGGGTCTCTTAAATTGGAGATTGCGAAATTTAATTGGGGAGGTGAGATTAAGGTTTTATATATGGCTCACATTTTATATGTGGGGTTGTGAAAGACGCTTCAGAATATAAGCGAAGAGAAGTTTGCTGTGATCTGAGATTTGAGACAGTCGGTGACTATTGCAGTGGTGGTAGAACTTAGAAGTGAGTCTTGAAGACCCTTGTGTGGTTGCAGCTAATTCTGACAGTGAATGATTACGTCGAGTAAGAACAACAAGGATGTGAAGGAAAATGGTTCAGAAATGGGGTGGTGATTACCATTCATATTTTGATTTTTGATGCCGATTCAAGTCAGGGTGTTTTTAGTCATTTGTAACTCAGTTCAACTCGGAACAAGTTGATATTTAACAGCCGTTAACCGTTTTATTGTAAAAACGGATGGAAAAATGAAACTAGGTGTATTATAGCAATTATCAAAGTAACGGGTGTAGTTTAGGAAATACTAATCCCATAGGGTGTATTTTATCAAAATCCCCTTATCATAATATGACACATAGTTTTGATTCTTACCTGAAGAATTTTGGCCAGAGGGAATTGACAGCCTGTTGATAATTTCTTTATATTCGTCAATTATCGTCTTTAAGTTGTCTTCCATACCTCCAATTTTGCTGTTTTCTTCTGGTACCTTTTTCATATCATGAACAATATAATCTCCCTTCTTGACAGAAGAATATCCACAAGTACTTCTTCTTCGTCGAAATGGCTTAGGAAGACTGTTATGTGTTTGAACATTTGAGGAACATATTGAACTGACTTTCCTGGTGGGGGTACACAGAGTGAGTACTAAAACCAATTGGTTTAGACATACGAATGTCAGTTACACCTTTGAGAATTAAATCTAAGGTGTGTTGAAGACGAATAATAGATTTGTCATTCAACCTAGAGTTCTTCTTTTGTTTACTTGGTCCTTTTGAATCACAAAATAGACACACTTTCTGATCACCTGAGTGATTAGATAAAACAGTCTTAACACCATTGTTGAGAGAATTCTTTCTTCTGTGTGATGTGGGTTTTCCTTGATTAGGAGAAGATACAGACACATCTTTTTCAACAGAAAGGTTTTTCGGTTTTGCTTCTGAACCTAATTCTCTTACATTTAAATCCGAAGAAATTGGTATGGCGGATTCTTTTGAACACTCTTGAATTGAGAGTTTATTTAAGAGATGTTCAATTTTCAGAGCAACCTTTTTGAGATTTACTTCCTGAAGGATCTTTAAACAAGAGTCGTGCTCACTTATCATACTAACAAGAACATTAACTTTGTGTTTCAACCGGTTGACATTATCAGCCTGGATTACAATAAGTTTTAGAATCACATTACTCTCTTTGGATGTATTCCTTTCAACTTCAAAGATAGACTCTTCGGTAAGGTAGTCAGTAAAACACTTGTCAATGTTTGTCTGTTTCCTTTGAACACAAGGTTCTTCTATATTCGAGATTGAAAAATCTTTATCTTTAGTAGACTTTAAGGAAATAAAAATTTTATTTCTAGCGATGCGTATATCAGAGACTATATCGTCCATCCTCATATCGCTACAAACACAGACTTATGAGGTGTTTAATGTGTTTGCCTGCTCTGATACCAATTAAAAATGCGGGGGTCTAACAACCACACCCAACAATTCGTTTGGCAATCTGAGAGGACTTACTCCAATACACTTTCTAGAGAATCAACTAGACA
Source organism: Papaver armeniacum (assembly GCA_023531295.1). Taxonomy (NCBI): domain Eukaryota; kingdom Viridiplantae; phylum Streptophyta; class Magnoliopsida; order Ranunculales; family Papaveraceae; genus Papaver; species Papaver armeniacum. Next base: position 735,427 of record JAJJWW010011338.1, on the reverse strand, counting down.
GTCATACTCAATCTAGATTAAAGTATATCAAAGAGTTTAAAATCTCTAACTCTTAATTCAATCCGCAATCAACAAATAGAAATCTGCGAGCCCGATTGAATATAAGAGGAGTTGCTTGAACGGTACCAAAGACCAATGTTCAAGTGTCAATCAATGTAAATCAACAACCAAAGGTCGACCAAAGGTTGGATATTCTAATTGATTGATCTTAACGCACAACCTGTGATATTTCAATTACATAACAAAATATAATGCGGAAAAAAAATAACACAAACACCAGAAGTTTGTTAACGAGGAAACCGCAAATGCAGAAAAACCCCGGGACCTAGTCCGGGTTGAACACCACACTGTATTAAGCCGCTACAAACACTAGCCTACTACCAATTAACTTCGTACTGGACTGTATTTGAACCCTAATAAATATCACACTGATTCAATGTACAGTTGCGCTCCTTACGTCTCTGATCCCAGCAGGATACAACGCACTTGATTCCCTTAGCTAATCTCATCCACTACTAAGAGTTGCTACGACCCAAAGTCGAAGACTTGATAGACAAATCTGTCTCACACAGAAAAGTCTATAGGATTGAATAAATCTGTCTCCCACCGAAATACCCAAGAGTTTTTGTTCCGTCTTTTGATAAATCAAGGTGAACAGGAACCAATTGATAAACCGGACTTATATTCCCGAAGAACAGTAGTATTATCAATCACCTCACAATAAACTTAATCGACTAGAGAAACAAGTTATTGTGGAATCACAAACGATAAGCCGGAGTTTGTTTGTGATTACTTTTCTATCTTGCCTATCATAGATATAAAATCTCGAGCCAATTATTTCAATTGCACTCAATACGATAGAAATAGCAAGATCAGATCACGCAACTACAAAAATAATAGTTGGGTCTGGCTTCACATTCCCAATGAAGTCTTCAATTCGTTAACCTACGGGGTCTCGAGAAAAAACCTAAGGTTAAAGGAGAATCGACTCTAGTTATGCAACTAGTAACAAAAAGGAGGTGTGGGGATTAGGTTTCCCAGTTGCTAGAGTTCTCCTTTATATAGTTTTCAAATCAGGGTTTGCAATCCAAGTTACCTTGGTAACAAAGCATTCAATATTCATCGTTAGATGAAAAACCTGATTTAACCAAGATAATATCTTTCAACGGTTAGATCGAACTTAGCTTGTTACACAAAAATGAAATGTACCCTCATTTAGGTTTATGTAGCCGTACCTAAACGTGTACACCAGGTTGGTTCGCAAATAGTTAACCGAGGTTAGCTATATGATTACTCTCATATCAACCTTATTCATCTTAACCATAACTAGTTCAAATGAAACTAGTGCAATAACAATTTGATTGTATCCCGATTAACCATCCAAAAAGCAATAATGTTAATGTCCCGCCAGCCTCTCTAACATCTGATCAATGAAAGGCAAAGGAAAGTGATCCTTGCGGGTAGCCGAATTGAGCTTTCTGTAGTCTATGCACACTCGCCATCCTGTTTGAACTCTTGTAGGAACAAGTTCATCATCTTGATTTCTGAAAACAGTGACACCTTAGTTCTTAGGCACCACTTGCACCGGACTAACCCATTTTCTATCAGAAATTGGGTAAATCACCCCCACACTTAGCAATTTGAGGATCTCTTTCTTTACGACCTCCATCATTGGGGGGGTTAAGCCGATCTTTGAGCATCACGTACTGGCTTTACATCTCGGTTTGATTCACTTGAATCAATCATGAACATTATAGCCAAGGTTTGCAATGATTGCATTCCTTATGATTTAAATGTTTAAGTTCATGGACTTGACCGATTTGACAAAGTAACCAGCTTAAGTATGCGTACTTAAGCAACCGGTTTTGAGTTTGTAAAGTTTCCAAACTCAGCAGAAATTGTCGGTTCAAAAACTTCCGCCAATATGCGTACGTGTACGAATACTTAAGGTGACTGGTTTGTGAGTTTTGCCAAAACCAAACTCAGCAGAAATTCTCGGTTTGAGAACTTCCGCCATTATGCGTATGTGTACGCATACTTAACCTATCTCCTTCACCAATTTCGTATACACACATATGCATACTCTTGGCTTCCGGTTTATGGACTTATATACTAATGTGCGAACACACTATATATGCTTATATCCAAAGATGGTTACATCATCAACTATTTATTTCAATCATTGAAACATTCTTCTATAATGTCAATAGCCGTTTTCACATACTATTAGCATCAAAGCAATTTTCAAGATATTGAAATAATCATTATTGAAACCTTCCAAGTCTTACACCAAATGATTGTATCACACAAACCATGTAAGATGTTACTCGGCAATTTTCTCATGATATAAGATGAACTTGGTCGAAGCGAAATCTTACCAACACATATTTCGAGAAATATGTAAGCGAGATATACTCAGATCGAAATCTCAAATGTGTATAAATAAAACTATATCGTAAAACGACTTATGTCTCAATAGGAGATAGTAGAAATAGACTTTCCAAGTGATATATAAGTTCAAGCCTCCATATACCTTTTGTCGAAGAAGTTGCACAACCTCCCCTTAGTAGTTCTTCGTCTTCAAGAGATGAACGTCGAGAGATTTAAGCTCAACTACACTATCTATGTCCTAGTCCGAGACATCTATAAATAGGCTAGAAATCAAGACTTATAGTTTTGATCACTAACATTGACAAACATGCTTGAGATAGCAACGCATGCGAGTTTGACCGAGCAGTGCTATAACAATCTCTCATTTGTCAATTTTAGTGACAAAACTATCAATACATATGGATTACAAAAAAGATAAAAAAAATATAAGCTTCTTATCCACATGCTTGATCACAATAGCATCTTCAACGCGACTCGAAATCTTCGTCCCTTCTAAGTACTCCATGATCCTAAAGGTTGTAAGTTCAGCATCACAGTTGTTGAAGATCCGTAGCTATAACAATGAGAAAACAAAATGCTCTCAATCATTGTTATACAATGTCATAGTATTATGACATAGCATCAAAGTTCAATTGTATCATAACTTTGACAATAACACTATGGTGATATGCATCACTCCCCCTTAGTCAATACGTATCTCAACATGAAAACCACTCCCCCTTACATAATGATCCATAAACCATATGTATTTGTAGTGTGAACTACATATTAATTCTCCCCCTTTTTGTCAAAAAAATTGGCAAAGGTACGAAAATTAGTGGGATCCTAATGAAATTTCCACGGAGATACATCATGACCAAAAGGTGTATTAACATACCAACAAATTTAGATGCAATCATAAAGCCGAAGCTAAATGCATTCATCAAGGAGTTATGAAGATACAAGATAACCCCTAAAAATTCCACAGCCACACTCCCCACAAAGATATGGAAATTAAGCACAAGTTCAAAAGAACTCTCCCCTATAAAATTTCATCCTCGAAGGAACAACAAAGGTGACCTTACTTTCACAACAAAAGAAGGATTTCTTTCGGACAAACAAATTACATGAAAACATGAATTTGTATCCAATAGAATTCAATTGAAATAACCACAAGAGAACCCATAGTTAATTCAATCGACAAATACGTCCAAATTAATCACAAGAAAACCCATAATTAATTCAATTGAAATACACATCCAAATTAACCACATAAAGCGATCAATTTAATTGGTCATGCTCAACATAGGCGAACTTACGGAGCAATAACTAAAATAACCAAAAGAGACTGATTAATTTAGTTGATCATGTTCGACATGGGGAACCTCACGGAGCAACAACTAAGTTAATCATAAGAGAATGAACAACTCAGTCGATTGTGCTCAACATAAGAAACCTTAGGAACAACACAGTATATGCACAAACGATTGTGGATCGGAGATCGACCAAATACTGCGGAATAAACAAGGATTCATTCTATTTTCCATCACTATTTGCACAATGACATATAATAGACTTAATCCTTGTACACAAAAGTTGTATCCTTTCTTTTTATCAAAACATGACATAAAAGGCTTTAACTTTTGTAATGTCAAAAGTTCATTCTATCTTCCATCAATACATTCATATCGACATAATAAATATAACTTTTGAACAAGTATGGGAGAGTCACAGGTTCACGGACGTAAACAACATATCCCATAACAATTTGCAATATATAAAATCATAAAGATTAAAATTGCAAAAATCATCTTCCAAAAAATACTTTAGAATTTAAATAAATAAATCTAAAAACAATGAAGATGAAAATCGTTGGACATAGCTATGTGTACTCACAACAATGGCTATTCCAAACCCTAGTTATTCTTCTAATAACATAACAAAGAAGATTTACTAGACATAATAAAACAACCCCAAGTACAAAGGGCAGTCACAAGCGACACTTAGAGTTGCGGTATAGAAGCTTCACTGGTTACGAGACCTTCAAGCTTGTGACAGACAGAATTGACAATATCTTCAGACATGGGATTGAGACGATCCTTAAGACCTGTCTTCATCAGAGCGAGTTCGGAATTGATTTTTATCAATTCACTTCTTAACTCATCTAGCTCTTTTAGAGTGTTAACAAGAGAAATCTATGCATCGTTAAACTTTTCAATAAAGTTTTGGACAACTTCATTAGAAATATCTTCATTATCCTCAAAATCTGAGAAGTTGTCAGGAGTTTGAGAGGATGTGTCATCAACTTCTACCAGATTACCTTTCACCTCTTCTTTGAGAGCCAAACCCTTATCAAGAAATCCTCTTGAAAAACTACCAAAACCAGACGGTGAAGCCATTCTTGAAGAAGACGCAGCCTGAGTATGCGTACTTTTCAAAACAGGGTTTGGTATATAAAGGAATCCATAGGAACCCAGAAATAGGGTTTCCAAATTCGTTTCGTGACATCAACAAGGATACCCGTACGGACCCGAATATGGCCCATTAACCACTCAAAAAGAGAGGTACTCAAGAGATGCAACTGTTTGCTAAAGATGTCTGCCTATGTGAGAAAACTCACAGATCTTAGCTCAAAAATTGTATTTATACCAGACAATTTTTAGAGTAAGAGTAGCAACTTTTGTCCTAGCAACAATTTTTAAGATTATCAATACAACAACACACAAATACTTCAGCAGATTTATTTACAATGATTATCCAGCTAAGAACGATAAAAAGTAGCATAGACAATCAGAGAACCAAATTTTGCCATCCGTATACCTGTATACATCTCACTCTGTCAGGATTTTTAAGGAGAGTGAGGTTTCAACCTTGTGATTAATTAGCACAAGTATGAGCATTGAGCTCATTAAATGAACATTGTTTCTGGTTAAACCTCTTCTTCCTGATCTTTGGAGGAAAACCATTACGATGTGAAAAGTTATCATAAAATTTATTATCATCATAATCTGACACATAGTTTTGATTCTTACCTGAAGAATTTTGCCTAGAGGGAATTGACAGCCTGTTGATAATTTCTTTATATTCGTCAATTATCGTCTTTAAGTTGTCTTCCATACCTCCAATTTTGCTTTCTTCTTCTAGTACCTTTTTCACATCATGAACAATATAATCTCCCTTCTTGACAGAAGAATATACACAAGTTCTTCTTCTTCGTCGAAATGGCTTAGGAAGACTGTTATGTGTTTAAACATTTGAGGAACACATTGAACTGACTTTCCTGGTGGGGGTACACAGGGTGAGTAATAAAATCAATTGGTTTAGACATATGAATGTCAGTTACACCTTTGAGAATTCAATCTAAGGTGTGTTGAAGACGAATAATAGAATTGTCATTCAACCTAGAGTTCCTCTTTTGTGTACTTGGTCCTTTTGAATCACAAAAGAGACATACTTTCCGATCACCTGAGTGATTAGATAAAATAGTCTTAACACCATTGTTGAGAGAATTCTTCCTTCTGTGTGATGTGGGTTTTCCTTGATTAGGAGAAGATACAGGCACATCTTTTTCAACAGAAAGGTTTTTCGGTTTTGCTTCTGAACCTAATTCTCTTACTTTTAAATCAGAAGCAGTTGGTATGGCGTACTCTTTTGAACACTCTTGAATTGAGAGTTTACTTAAGAGATGTTCAATTTTCAAAGAAACCTTTTTGAGATTTACTTCTTGAAGGATCTTTAAACAAGAGTCGCGCTCACTTATCATACCAACAAGAACATTGACTTTGTGTTTCAACCGGTTGACATTATCAGCTTGGATACCAACAAGTTTTAGAATCACATTACTCTCTTTGGATGTATTTCTTTCAACTTTAGAGATAGACTCTTCGGTAAGGTAGTCAGTAAAACACTTGTCAATGTTTGTCTGTTTCCTTTGAACACAAGGTTCTTCTATATTCAAGATTGACAAATCTTAATAGACTTTAAGGAAACATAACTTTTATTTCTGGCGATGCATTTATCAGAGACTATATCATCCATCCTCAGATCGCTACAAACACAGACTTATAAGGTCTTTAATGTGTTTGCCTGCTATAATACCAATTGAAAAAACGGGGGTCTAACAACCACACCCAACAATTCGTTTGGCAATCTGAGAGGACTTAATCCAATACACTTTCTAGAGAATCAACTAGACAGTCAGACTCAATCTAGATTAAAGTATATGAAAGAGTTTAAAATCTCTAACACTTAATTCAATACGCAATCCGCAAATACAAATCTGCGAGCCTGATTGAATATAAGAGGAGTTGCTTGAACGGTACCAAAGACCAATGTTCAAGTGTCAATCAATGTAAACCAACAACCAAAGGTTGGATATTCTAATTGATTGATCTTAACGCACAACCTGTGATATTTCAATTATATAACAAAATATAATGCGGAAAAGAAATAACATAGACACCAAAATTTTGTTAATGAGGAAACCGCAAATGTAGAAAAACCCCGGGACCTAGTACAGATTGAACACCACACTGTATTAAGCCGCTACACACACTAGCCTGCTACCAATTAACTTCGTACTGGACTGTAGTTGAACCCTAATCAATATCACACTGATTCAAGGTACAGTTGCGCTCCTTACGTCTCTGATCCCAGCAGGATACTACGCACTTGATTCCCTTAGCTAATCTCACCAACAACTAAGAGTTGCTACGACCCAAAGTCGAAGACTTGATAGACAAATATGTCTCACACAGAAAAGTCTATATGATTGAATAAATCTGCCTCCCACAGAAATACCCAAGAGTTTTTGTTCCGTCTTTTGATAAATCAAGGTGAACAGGAACCAATTGATAAACCGGACTCATATTCCCGAAGAACAGCCTAGTATTATCAATCACCTCACAATAAACTAACGACTAGCGAAACAAGTTATTATGGAATCACAAACGATGAGACGAAGTTTGTTTGTGATTACTTTTCTATCTTGCCTATCGGAGATATAAAATCTCGAGCCAATTATTTCAATTGCACTCAACATGATAGAAACAACAAGATGAGATCACGCAACTACAAAGATAATAGTTGGGTCTGGCTTCACAATCCCAATGAAGTCTTCAAGTCGTTAACCTACGGGGTCTCGAGAAAAAACCTAAGGTTAAAGGAGAATCGACTCTAGTTATGCAACTAGTAACACAAAGGAGGTGTGGGGATGAGGTTTCCCAGTTGCTAGAGTTCTCCTTTATATAGTTTTCAAATCAGGGTTTGCAATCCAAGTTACCTTGGTAACGAAGCATTCAATATTCACCGTTAGATGAAAAACCTGATTTAACCAAGCTAATATCTTTCAACGCTTAGATCGAACTTAGCTTGTTACACAAAAATGAAATGTATCCTCATTTAGGTTTATGTATCTGTACCTAAACGTGTACACCAGGTTGGTTCATAAATAGTTAACCGAGGTTAGCTATATGATTACTCTCATATCAACCTTATTCATCTTAACCATAACTAGTTCAAATGACTCAAATGAAACTAGTTAAAGAGTTGTTCAATTGTTTAGAAAAACACAATTGAAATCAAATCGATTTGATTCACTTGAATCAATCATGAACATTATAGCCACGGTTTGCAAAGATTGCATTCCTTATGATTTAAATGTTTAAGTTCATGGACTTGACCGATTTGAAAAAGTAACCAGCTTAAGTATGCATACGGATATGCGCACTTAAGCAGCCAGTTTTGAATTTGTAAAGTTTCTAAACTCAGCAGAAATTTTCGGTTCAAAAACTTCCGCTAATATGCATACGTGTAAGCATACTCAAGGTGACTGGTTTGTGAGTTTTTCCAAAACCAAACTCAGCAGAAATTCTCGGTTTGAGAACTTCCGCCATTATGCGTACGTGTACGCATACTTAACCTGTCTCCTTCACCAATTTCGTATACACACATATGCATACTCTTGGCTTCCGGTTTATGGACTTATATACTAATGTGCGAACACACTATATATGCTTATATCCAAAGATGGTTACATCATCAACTATTTATTTCAATCATTGAAACATTCTTCTATAATGTCAATAGCCGTTTTCACATACTATTAGCATCAAAGCAATTTTCAAGATATTGAAATAATCATTATTGAAACCTTCCAATTCTTACACCAAATGATTGTATCACACAAACCATGTAAGATGTTACTCGGCAATTTTCTCATGATATAAGATGAACTTGGTCGAAGCGAAATCTTACCAACACATATTTCGAGAAATATGTAAGCGAGATATAATCAGATCGAAATCTCAAATGTGTATAAAGAAAACTATATCGTAAAACGACTTATGTCTCAATATAGGAGATAGTAGAAATAGAGTTTCCAAGTGATAGATAAGTTCAAGCCTCCATATACCTTTTGTCGAAGAAGTTGCACTAGCTCCCCTTAGTAGTTCTTCATCTTCAAGAGATGAACGTCGAGAGATTTAAGCTCAACTACACTATCTATGTCCTAGTCCGAGACATCTATAAATAGGCTAGAAATCAAGACTTATAGTTTTGATCACTAACATTGACAAACATGCTTGAGATAGCAACGCCTGCGAGTTTGACCGAGCAGTGCTCTAACACCCATAACATAGTATACGAAGGGCGGCAATGACCTTTTGTTCGGGACTATATCCTCGTATATGTCGTGCATCAAACTGATAATTAAATAAAGGTTGTACCTGACAAAGCTCGGCAATAATACTTTGCGTCAAGTTGCGGCCCATGCGGAATAAATGCTGAAAATCTTTATCGGAATAGAAACATCCATGATTAAAATAATCACGCATCATCTTGTCATGGTAAAAATGTCGATCGCGCCACGTTCATCTTCTTCTAGTCATTACTTCATATGGCTCTAAAGGCTTTGGTATCATCCCTGTTTGTAATTGCAACATAAAATTTCACCTTCTTCTATCTTAAAATTGCGTCTTCATCCATTTGACGCAGAATCTCCATATACATTTCTTCCTCTTCTTCATACAAGGTTTCATCATTCTCCACATCTTCCTCAGAAGAACCAAAATCAGGACTCATGGTTGAAAATCGATAGCGAGTGAAATTGAGAAAAGATTGATCGGATGAAAGATTGTTGTGAATTTGAGAGATCAAACTCGAGTAGTATTTATGGATGTAGAAACTAGGCGATCTGGTGACCGTTTAAAAGTAGCCATTCGCGGTTTTCATATAGCCGCCAACGGTTTCTCTTCTCCCGCCGACGATTTTTATAGTCCGCTGCCGGTTTTACTTCTCACCCACTGCTTTCTCGTAGTGCAAACTCACGTTTGCCATCCACCTGGCTTAACAAACAATTTTCTTTTTTGTTGATGGCCATAGGGACCCTATAATAGGCTTCTTATTATATATAGAAGACGGATGGAATACCAGCCCATTGGGCTCAATATGCCGGAAGTAAATAATATGAACCGTTTTTTGGGGACCAGCCTTTTTTTGAGGGGACCATTGTTTTATAAGGCCCCCTACCCTACAATGTTAAGGGATGTCCTAAAAATCATAAGATTACCAATTTGTCCCTTACCCTAATTAAAATTATCCCTAACCTAATAATCTAAAACAAAACCTAAAACTAAAAAACCAAAATAAAAAAACAGTTTCTATCAAAACTGTTCTCCCTATTCGCTTCTCTTCTTCCCCAAATACAACATCGTCTTCATCGACTCCATCGATTAATCGTCGATTCAAAAAAATTTCATCGTCGATTAATCAATCGACTATAACAATGGTTCTTCGAAGCAAACCAAAAGACTTCAAGGAGAAGGTCCTCGATTGGGACATCTAGCAAATCAGCCGAGCGATTTTCGATTCAAAAAGAAGTTGAACAACCAAGTGAAGCCATAATCCGGTATAATAAACGGTTGCCAAGCTTTGATTACGCCATGGGACCGATTCGCGTATTTTGCAACAAACCCATTGCTTTTAATTTGATTTTGATTCGTTTAAATTAATAGAAATCATCAAAATAGGGTTCAAATGGCGATTCTGATGCATAGTTCGGTTAGGTCGAGTTTCAAAAAACTCAATTTTGTTAACCGAACTTCACGAAAGGAAGAACACGAAGAACAGTTCGGTTCTCTAGGTATCAAAACTAGGTAACCGAACTTGAAGTTCGGTAAGATCGCAAAGAAGCAAAAAAAAAATTTCTAACCGAACTTAGATTTTTTTAAAACAATTTTTTTTTAACATGTAACCAACTCCGCTATTTTTGCCTCGCTAATATGAGTTTTTATGTAACCGAATCTGTCATATTGAGTTCGGTTTGTTCGCATAAAAATCTAACCTTAGAAAGTAACCGAACTTGACCGGAAAAAAAATAATGTAACCAACTCTTTAGAAAAAAACTTGACAAACCGAACTCTTCGGTTGCAAACATGTTGAGTTCGGTTTGTTCGCAAAAAATGATGACAAACCGAACTCTTCATTAACATTTACCAATGTTGAGTTCGGTTTGTTCTCAAAAAATATTTGTTAACCGAACTATACTATGGTCCCCAAAATTAGAGTTGGCCTATTTTGTTTAAGCTAATATCTTTTGTTTTCTTGATTAGTGGAAGAGGCAAAAAACCAAACAAACCTTTGCCGGAAGATCTAAGAACTCCCACCCCTCGAGGCAAAGTACATTGTGATGCGGCCACCGTGGAACCAAAAATGCTAAGTATAGAGGTGGGTCATTACCGGATGTTGTGATCCAAGATGGTGTTAATAGAGATAATGTTGACAACGTAATCCAAGAAGTTAATGAAGAGATTGTGGAAGCGATGGGCAATGAAGAGATCGTGGAAGCGATGGGCAATGAAGAACAACATCAAGGTGGAGAAGGTGAACCAGCTGAAAGAGGAGGAAATGAGGGTGCCAATGATGGTGAACCAGCTGAAGGAGGGGGAAATGAGGGTGACAAAGATGGTGGTGAACCAAATGAGGGTGACAAAGATGAGGAAGATGGAGATAAGGATGATGTTGAATTAGCGTTGTTGAATAATCATAACCAAATAAATATTTTTTGATGAGAGGCCTATTGATTCACAAACTTACTCTATTCATTCGATCTTCGTTTGGCATAGCGTCCTTACGAGCTTTCAATTCGTTTCTCAACAGTACGCATTCATTGTATAAATATGCGTACCTTTCCCTTATTTGCTGGAGCGTCCTCATATAACGATTTCCGCTTAGTGCTTTAAAAACCTTAAACACCCGTTTCCACCAAGCATTGGTGTTTTGATCATCCCCAAAGTAAGGCCCTCTTGTTGGGTCTTCGTTACTGGTCACCCATTGCGCTTCCTCAACGGAGTGCTTTGTGAGAGTGGTGTGTGCTCTGACAATAGCAACATCTTCTAGATCATTGAACGGAGTTGGAGCCATTTTTAGTGTTCGAAAGTGATGAGTAACGATTTAGGAAGATTGAAAGTGATGGGTGAATAAGTTTGGTAGAGATTGGTCTCTATTTATAGCAAAAAGTACCCAACGGCTAGTTTTTTTAAAAAAAAACTAAGCTTCTGTAATAATTGCTCCTACTAGTCAAAGTTACCGTTGGTTTTCAAAGTCGGCAATAACTTCGTCCAGTGTTCGGTTAACTGCAGAGTAATGCGATGTAACCGAACTCAGAACAAGAAAATTTGAAAAGTTAAAGTGTAAAGTTCGGTTACCTGTAGAAAACGTAATCTAACCGAACTCATAACAAGAAGTTACAGTGTAATGTTCGGTTCCTTGACAATATTTTGCAGGTAACCGAACTTGGTGATCCAAAAGTTCGGTTCCTTATCTGATTTCGTAATGTAACCGAACTCACACCAGCTAGATCAAACAAAAGTTACAGTGATTAGTTCGGTTACCCCGATTTTCTGTTGGTAACCGAACATTACAATGTAAATTTGGTGGTTTACCTTTGTTCGGTTACCTATGATTTACGGAACCAACCGAACCTTTGAGTTCGGTTTTCTCGATGCATTTGTTATGTAACCGAACTATGTAGTTTGAAATTTGAATGACACTAATGTCAAGAAACGGCTATTTTTATAGCCGTTATACACCCCAGTGGTATAAATATGTGTCTCATAGATAACATTTTGTCTCAAATTCTTCTAATAATGGCAGCCACTACTTCTAAATTTACTCTAGATGAAGATCTATCTCTTTGCAGAAACTACATACTATACTATCCAAAGAGGGGTGAAGAACGAAGAATGAATGGTATTATGAGTCAAAGTTATTGGGGGAAAATTCATGAGAAATTCTGCTCCGACACAACAAACCCTCATAACCGTGATCAAATAGCATTGTTCATTCGATTCGACAAGATTAGAGCTAGAGTTGTGGAATTTATGGCTTTATTTCGTATTGTAAGGCGGTATCGACTTAGGGGTGAAGGATTCTCCGAAATCATTTTAACATCAAAAAACGAATGGCGAAGATGGAAGAGAAAGGATTTCAAATATGAATATCATTTCCGTCTCCTTAAAGACTTTTTCATAACGCGTTTTGGATATTAAATGTTATGTAGCTTTAGTTTTAGTTCGGCAATGTCCTCTAATTTCATTTCCTAACCGAACTTAAGTCTTGATGTCTCACTGTTTGGCGATGTCATGTAATTAAGTTTCAATATGAAAAAACAAACAAAAAAAAAAATCCAAAAATAACAGTCTCGTCTCTTATTCTTATGAAAATGTTGAAAGCATAACCCAAAAATAAGACCTAATTCCAAAAAACACAATCTTTGATTCTTGTGTTGATGTTCAGAGCATACTTAGTATAATCAATGGTACATTTAATCATCCGCAAGGGAAACTGCACCCTCGTGTATGATTTTTTCCGAATCCTTCAAAGTTTTCCACATCTCCATGTTATGCTCGTACTTAATACACCATCCCAACATTGTGTCGGGGATAAATCCTTGCCAATAAGAGTATCCGCATATCGGAGGCAGTGGACAATCGTCTTCTAACCGGAGGCCTATAAAATGGTTGTTGTTAACAAGCGCAATCACCACCCTCCTACGTTTAAGTTGCTCGACACATATCTTTGTTTTCGGAGTGTATGTGAAACTAGCACCTTTTGAGAAATAGTGAACCACGCAATTGAATGCTTCGGCGATTAAGTGCCCACATATCGGATGCCCATCCAATGATCCCTTGTGATTGGATCCCCCCCGTGGAGACGCCTTTGATACCTAATAAACTGCACATTGAGACTAGCATCCCCATCGGACAACATTCGCTTGTAAAATTCCGGGTTGTCCTTTAGCTTCGTCAACATCCTTTGCCGGACATAAGTGATTTGATTATCATTATACAACTTTGCACCTTCAAGTGAAAGGCCCTAGTTGTTGTGCGACAACGTGGAATCCGCAATTACCATCCAGCAGGGACGTCATCGGTGGATATGACGTACTTTCTAATATATGTAGGTAGCTCTTCCAAGTACCTTCTATCAACAAAAGTTGATGTATCATCAATTGGTCGACTTCTTTCTTGGATGCGGCATATTGGAGCCTTAAGCTTAACGTCTCGTTGAATTGGTTGGCTAGGTTCCGATGGAGTAGGTGGGGTTGGTTGCGGCGTAACATCGGTCCTTTTTTCTTCATATCCCGTTCACTTGTTTCGCCCTTTTCCACAGTATTCCTAGACCTTTTCTTAGAATCTTCTTGATACTTCGCCGCGGTATGCTCATGCCCACAAGGGTCTCTAGTAAAAGGGGTCATTTCACTTTTCCTCTTACCCAACACCTTTGCATATTCTCTTATTTGTTTTTTTGTTTCTTTGGTGATTGGCCTACCTTTGCCCTTGCCTTTTTTTCGGTTCGTGCACATTCTCCGAAGTGTGTGGATAAACAATTGGCCGCATGTCATCCCAAAAGATTTGCTTTTCGAGTTTGTTCATGTTCCGGTACATCTCGATAACGATTCTTCCCATCACATTGTCACCAAACTCTTCTCCGACATCGCCCTTTGGAGGAGGGACAAAACTTAATTGTTGCCAATATGGATCTATATCGCTTAGAGGGATTATGCCATGTTCATACTTAACTATCATATGGCGACAAGGGAGTCCCATAGACTTCATCATGTTGCAAACACACACCTCGTCCGGCTTGGTTCCCCATATGTCAATCAAATGAACCTCTACCTTTAACCTCTTAATGCAAGCACGCGAAACATTATAATGAAGTCCCTTAAACAACCGAAGGTCCGCCATATTCGTGATGTTACCACCTTTGTCCACAATCTTTTTGTACTTCATGATGCGGCTTTTTTGAAACTTCCCTTTAATTCTATCAATCTCACGGTTGAAGTAATTCTCCATTGCATTAAACACAATCACAAAATTATCGACACATCCAAAAAGATTTTTCTTCAACCGGTGGTGAGCCGATTCTACCAAACTTGTCGCTTGATTCCCAAAGTGTTTATGGTGGTTGGTAAATGCATAAACGAAGCGCTCTTTGTGCGGTTCCAACCATTGCTTAACCACATACGTTACAATATCCTCGGGATATTCGGGGCTAGACCAATGTTCGATAAATGCCGCAAGATTTAGATTATACTCTTCTTCGGTGAGAGACCAAGTCAATGACTCCCATTCACCAGAGAAAGCAACCCATTTAGCGTGATTTATAGTGTATTGTATATCGAATTCCTCTTTTGCGATCGCTTGTTCATCTTCCTAGCTTACTAATCTCTTCAAATGCTTTCCTCTTTGGTGGACAAATTTGAGGCTTGCACCTATTCATCACATTACACCAAATATGGAACGTACAAAGCATATTATGTGCTAATGGGAAGACTCTCTCTATTGCGTTCATTAATGCTACATCGTTGTCCGTCACTATAACCGCGGGGATATCATCATCTCGGTATATGGCCTTCACTTGTTGTAGCGCCCAAGTGTAACTTGGTTCTTGCTCATCTTCTAGAAAACAAAAAGCAACGGTAAACGGTGACTTCGTCGAGGTACGACCAACAATATTCAACAATGGCATCTCGTATTTGTTAGTCTTGTAAGTGCAATCCATTATAAGAACTTGATGGAAGGATTGAGCCAATTGAACACTCTTCGGATGCGCAATGAAGAGATGCGTTATTTGATCTTCCGGACCCACATTCTTTTGAACCGCGTAGCCTTTCTCTTTAGCTACCAAAAACAATTGTTGCATCACTTTTCTATCCTTCCATTCAATCCTTTTAATTGTCTCAATTGCATTGTAAATGGTCGTCAAAGATGATACATTATCCTTGTTATCATCCTTTAGTAAGCGAAGCATGTTAAGTGGTGAAATTCCCATTCTCCTAAATTTAGCTATTTTCTCCATTTCTTGAGGAGTGAGCCGAGCGGCCATTGCATGTCCTTCAAGATCATCCGGACGAGGGTGGTTATGATGGCCTACCACCTTATCCATAGATAGAACCCATCCATTCTTTTTTTTGCACTTACTAAATACTAGCTTGAACGGACATTTAGTTTTCTTTGAGCACGCTGTGTTCTTCCTCGTCGTCTTTCCTTTATACACATAACCCTTCTTCTTGTGACTAACATTGGGATCTCCACTTCTCTCACAAACCATTTCAAAACGAGTTTGGCTTTCTTTTCCATTCAAAACTAATACGCACATGGCTTTCTTGGCATGTTCTCTAGCCCAATTCTTCGCATCAATAGTTTCATCAAAAACCAAATCATTGACATAGTGATTAGATGTATCTTCAAACAGAAGATGCCAACCGGAGAAGGTTGATTATCCATTGGTATAGGTTGACATTCAATCTACAAGAAAAGGAACAACATCAATTGCAATCAGAAATAAGTTCGGTTACAATATTATTTTATCGGGCTAACCGAACTCATAGTTCGGTTGGTCAAGCAAGTTGACAACTAACCGAACTTTACGTACACTAAATCAAAAGTTTATTGTACGTAAGTTCGGTTAGGTAGTGGGTTGGTATGAAGTTTGCGAACTAACCGAACTCATGGACCCTAAAGTTCGGTTATATGATAATTTTATCGGTATAACCGAACTCAGAGTTCGGTTTGCCAAGCAAGTTGAGGGCTAACCGAACTTTACGTACCCTAATTCAATATTTTATTGTACGTAATTTCGGTTAGGTAGTGGGTTTGTATGAAGTTTGCGAACCAACCGAACTTATGGACCCTAAGTTCGGTTATATGATTATTTTTCTGGAAAACCGAACTCTGAGTTCGGTTTGACAAATAAGTTCACAACTAACCGAACTTTACGTACACTAAATCAAAATTTTATTGTACGTAAGTTCGGTTAGATTAAGGGTTGGTATGAAGTTTGCAAACCAACCGAACTTTATACACTAATGTGAAATATTATTTTACGTAAGTTCGGTTAGTTATTGGTTGTGAACTAACCGAACTCATAGACCCTTAAGTTCGGTTACATTTCGACCAAACCGAACATAGCACTGTAATCCTATTTATAGAGTTCGGTTACTACTCCGTTAACCGAACTACAAAAAACCTCCATTAATGGAGAGTTCGGTAACCTGCGTGTTTAGAAAAAGTAACCGAACTACACTTTCAGATGAGTTCGGTTAGATGTTCTTCACACAAGGTAACCGAACAAGCACAAATCTACTCTAAAAATTCACATTTTTTTGAAAATTTGGACCAATTCAACCAACATTACCTAAGTTTTGAGCATACACAGGTACCCCAATATTCTTCCTCCGGTTGTGGTTGGTAAAATCCATCGTTTTCACCATCTTGAAATTGGCTTTGGGGAAGAATACATTCACCATCTAAGAAATTATCCATATCCAGATCATTGTGAAGATTGACATATACTCTAGGAGATGAAGGAGATGTAGATTCAGATGAGCTATCATCAATTGAATCATCAATTGAGTAGTCTAGATTAGTGAACTCAAATTTTTTTTTATTTTCCATGGTTTTGTTCTTCAACTTCTCAAACTTCTCTCTCTCAATAATTCTACTTCTTTTTAAAAATCTGATTTTTTAAATCTCAAATCTTTATTCAAAATAATTTCACTAATCACACTAACTAATCATTAACCAAATATAATCAGAGGGTAGTTTTGGTATTAATATAAATATTTAGATAAGGGGTGACCTAGAATTACTTCTAATGTCTTACCCAAAATAAAACAATGGTCCCCCCAAAAAAACCTGGCATTTTTAGGGGCGACCCCAAAAGAATTAGGGGCGACACTAAAAGACAAAAAAGGTCACCCAAACGTAAATCTAAGCTACCCCTTATCTTCGATTTTTCGAAATGGCCAATATGCCCTTATATAATCGGTAGCCAACACCATAATCGGTAGGTTAAATGTGAATCGGTAGGTTAAATTGAAACTATACCTACCGATTGTTGTGTAGATACTTCGGCTAATAATCCCTTTTATAATCGGTAGCTTATCCAACTTGTAAGACTACCGATTATAAAGAGCCCCATATTCAACGTTGGCCAAATTCCATAGGTTTTGAGGGGTGCAGAGCCAACCATAACCACTTGGCTTGAGCTGTGGATGTAGCCATAATCGGAAGCCTAATAGGTTACATAAACTACCGATTATAAGTTGCACAAAAATGAGTTTTTTCTAAAATCCTTCACGTAATGAATTTTGAAATCTACCATAATCGGTAGGGTATATAATTATATAACCCACCGATTATAACGAGCCCCATCCAACCTTTGCCAAATTTCATAGGTTTTGAGTGTACATGGCCAGCCATAACCACTTGGTTCGTGTTTTGGATGCAGCGTTAATCGGGAGTTAAATATATTACCAAAACATCCGATTATGGGTTGCCCCAAAATGAGTTTTTTCTAAAATCCTTAATGTAAGGGAATTTGAAATATACCATAATCGGTAGGGTTAACAACTTAACAACCTACCGATTATATGGAGCCCCGGATCGAACCCTTGCCAAATTCCGTAGGTTTTGAGTGTACAGAGCCAGGCATAACCATGTGGTTCGTGATTTGGATGTAGCCATAATCGTAGGCCAAATAGGTTCCACAACCTACCGATTATAGGTTGCCCCAAAATGAGTTTTTTTCTAAAATCCTTCATTTGATGAATTTTGAAATCTACCATAATCGGTAGTCTACTCAACTTAACAAACTACCGATTATAAGGAGCCCCAGATCGAACCCTTGCCAAATTCCATAGGTTTTGAGTGTACAGAGCCAGGCATAACCATGTGGTTCGTGATTTGGATGTAGCCATAATCGAACGTCAAATTGGTTCCAAAACTTACCGATTATAGGTTGCCCCAAAATGAGTTTTTTCTAAAATCCTTCATTTGATGAATTTTGAAATCTACCATAATCGGTAGATGATAAAACTTATAACCCTACCGATTATAAGTGGTCAGGGATTATAAGTCTTTTCCATCTCCGCCATTCCCCGAGAGATCGTTCTATAACCTCATCATTGGTTTCACCCCTCAATCGATATTGATTCACAAGATAAGTTAAATGGACGAATTCTTGGACGTGTCCATTTATTGAACCAACTCGGCAGAAAAGATCAGCGGAGTGACGGTTGTTTGGGTTACCGGTGACGGCAGAATTTTCGTGAATTTTCCCTAAATAACTCATACTCATTATGCCTCCTTGCCTCGTTCTTCTCCTCGTCTCGGATAGAATTGAACATAGCGCCTACATAAAGATAAATCTTCTTCAATGGTGAACTCCGTAGGATTAATGAATGGTTGGGCCATTATGTTGAAGATGATGTTGGAGAGAGTTTAAAGGTATTTGTGTTCCATAGAGAGTAAAAGGATACAATCCTTATATAGAGTTTAGAGTTCCAACGGCCAGTATTTTGTTAGGGCAATCTGTATAATCGGTAGTCAAATGAAGTATTTTAACTTCCGATTATACAATTGCTTCAAATTTTGTTTTTTGCGAAATGTCATTTTTTTCGAATTTGGGAACTATATTAATCGGTAGCTAATAACCTATCGATTATACAGTTGCCCCAAATTTAGTTTTTGCAGAAATGTCATTTTTTCGAATTTGGGAACTAGAATAATCGGTAGTTAATAAGACTTCCGATTATACAAATTGCCCCAAATTTCTTCCTTGGCGAAATCACCAATTTTGGGTATTTAGGAGCTACTATAATCGGTAGTCTAGTGAGGTTATTTTTCCTACCGATTATGATAGAAGCCAGATACGCGCTTGGCACAAAATCAATATAATCGTAGTATAATATAGCTACTAAACTTCCGATTAATGTATAATAATCGGGCACATAATAGCTTCCGATTGTGTAAGGGCATTAACGTATTCTCCGCGTTTTTGGACATCCCTTAACGGTGTATATGGGTTGGGAATAAAAAAAGTCGCCCCTAATTCTTTCGGGGTCGCCCCTAAAAGTGCGAGGCAAAAAAAGGCTGGTCCCCAAAAAAACCGTTCAATAATATGGAATTGGATATTGATTGAAAATCAAAGCTGAAACCTTCATCGTTTTCCTCCTAAACAGAATAATGATTCTTCTGAGAAAGGTAATCTCAAATCACCATCCTCCATTGCTGCCTCCTCCACAACTGTTTCTTCCAAGTAGTAATAGAAGTTATGGTTCGAAGGCATCCCATCCTTTAGAAATTGAAGTGATTAATGAATGTAAGTTTGGGAAAATCAAGAAACTAGATGATGCTTTGGGTTACTTTGATAAATTGGTTGCACTGAACAATGATCACCTACCATCAAAATCTACATCCTTTCGTCTGTTAAGTTCACTATACGAAAATAAATCTTATTCAGATGCAATCACTTTGTATAGGAAAATAAATGCTCTTGAAAAATTCCAACCTTGTTTCTTTACACTCAACATTCTGATTAACTGTTGTTGTCAATTGAAGGAATCTGATCATGGGTTCAGTTTGATTGGTGGTATGCTCAAGAGGGGTTATGATCCTAACATTGTTACATTTACTAGTTTGATCAATGGGTTTTGTTTGCAGGGGAAGATTCAATCTGCAATTGAACTGTTTGATAAAATGCTTGAATGGGGAGCTCAACCGAATACGATAACGTGTGGTGTAATGATCACTGGGCTTTGTAGATTTGGTGAATTAGACCGTGCTCTTGAATTGCTGAGGAACATGGATAAATGGAATTGCGGAGCTAATAGTGTTTCTTATAGTGTGATAATAGAGAATCTATGCAAAAGAGGATTGGTTAACGAGGCTATGAATCTGTTTTCCAAAATGATAAATGATTCGAAAATCGTACCGAATGTCTTCGTTTATACTTCTCTGATTAATGGGCTTTGCGGTGCTGATAGGTTAAGTGAAGCGGTCAGACTCTTCGATAGCATGTCTAGACGAGGAGTTCCTGCAAATTCATATACTTATAACTGTCTAATTCATGGGCTTTGCAGTGCTGACAGGCTAAATGAAGCAGTTAGACTCTTCAATAGCATGTCTGTTCGAGGAGTTTCTGCGGATTCATATACTTATGGTTCTCTAATAAATGGATTTTGCAGGCACGGGTTATGGAAGAAAGCAATAAGATATTTTGATAAAATGGTGGGGAGTGGGATTTTGCCTGATGTAGTTGTTTATACTTCCATGATACGGGGTTTGTGTTTGGCAGGTATGATAGATGAGGCACACAGATTGTTTGATTCGATAGCAGACAAGGGCTTGGAACAAAATGTTTACAGCTTCACTGTGCTGATTAACGCGTATTGCAAGAGGTCTAGGTTGGACGAAGCTATTCAACTGCTCAAGAAAATGCAAAAGAAGGGATTGAAACCCAACAAAGTTACGTATAGTGCACTGATAGATGGACTATGCAAGACCGGAGACGTTACAATGGCACAGAGCATGTTAATTGAGATGCAAACTGACGGGGTATCTCCGGATATAGTTACATATAATGCACTTGTGAAAGGGTTATGCATAGCTGGAAACATTGATGAGGCAAGACAACTGTTTTTTGAAATCTCAAACAAAGGATTAGTTGCGGACGTTGTAACATATAATGCTATGGTCAAGGGCATGTGCAAACAAGGGATGTTTACTGAAGCTGAAAAACTGATCATTGAAATGAAAAGTAAAGGTTGCATACCAGATGCCACTACGTATGGTACGATCATTAAGGGCTATCTGGAGTCAAATAATGTTACAAGAGCAGCAGAGTTTACCAAAGAAATGCAAGGCACAAGTGACAATATCAGTTGAAATTGCTCAGACTGGCTGGGAAAACACTGGCAACATTGTAAAGTATTTGCGAAAAATAATAGTAAGTCAATATCATAAAACTGAATCAAATTCTTTACAACTGTTTTCTCAAGCTTTTCTACAATTCAGATTTCCGCAATCCATGATCTTTTGTCAGCTGCATAACACATTATACTTGAGACGCAGAAAAGGAAAATTGTGAAAATGGAATTGTAGTCCTTGAACACTACTGACCAAATCATGACTGCAGTCTGCAGTTCTACTTCACCATATACCTATCCATCTCTATATGCAACACTGTGATTATCCAGGAACAGTTTAATTAGGCACAAAATTCTGCAGAGGCAAGTTTCAGTATGACCAAAATTCTGCAGAGACTAGTTTTAGAAAACAAGTACTCTGCCTAATAAGATTGGCAAAACGTTTTTTTTTTTTTTTTCATTACTGCTAAATTGCACCAAAATATCATACTTTGCAGTTTGCATTTCTCTTATTCAATTATAATGACTGCACCAAGAATGAGAAGCCGTAAATATGATCATGTAGTTTTTTGTTTTTATTTCTTACCACACTGAAATATAAGAAAGAAGAGATGCCAAACATAACACTATCACCCTCTTTTAAGTAAGAAGCTTCTTTCTTTCTTGCTCAGTGAAAATGTAAAATAGTTAATCATCTACAATTTTCTTTCAGGGCTTTGCGTTTTGCCTACAAGAAAATAGAGCATCTTTGAAGTCAGCAGATTTCCTTCCCTCATACTCCCTTCATTGAGTTCATCGGTCTGATATTATCATTTCGACTCCAAGAACGTCCTTCACCATCTCATATGTCAAAAATGCAATAGCTATAGATGGAAACAGTAACTACCACAATAAGCAGTGCGGCCGTCTTGAGGAAATCGCTTCAGAGGAATCAGAGAACTTCTTAAGTCGGTGTGTATTTTTTTTTCCCTGTTAGATTCTTATCAGTTGATAAAATTTTATCGTTCAAAATTTTTAGAAGGTATGATGTTTCAGAAATTGCTTTAGGTGAAGAGATAAGTATCTGGCAAGACAATTGGGTAAAACTGGAGGACCAGAAACTGGACTGACCTAATGCTTTTCATTTGCAGGAGTATACCCAAGTTTCTCAACTCATATATTACTATTCTCGTGAATGGGAAGAATTTGCTTTCACAGAGCTCTTTAATCAGAAATTTTACAGATTAGAGTACCATGTGCAGGGAATATACTCTCAGATGGTTCTCTGGCAAATTTTAAACCAGATCAACTTATATAGCTTTGTTGCAGGGGGCCAGTGTATTGCTACCCCTCAAGAGCAAAAACAATGGCTTAGGCTTAGGCTTTGGCATATGGATGTCCTTCCCAAGTTAAAAGTTTTCATATGGAAATGTTTGCATAATATTTGTGGTAATTCTTACAACAGTGTCCTAGTTCTGTGATTCAGGATATCAAAATTCAATTAGAAAACTTTAACCAAACACAGAATTTGTATATTCTAAACCAGCATAAGTTTTCTTTTGCATCGTGTCTGAATAAGCATTGTTTAACTTCTTCTATCTTGGCTAATAATACAGATTGTAATCTTATGCTTGTTGATGCATTTCTAAAGAAAAACTCCACTCTTGCAGGATGTGGCATTGTCTCATATAGATCAAATGGAACTTTTGCAGCAGCCAGATGTTGGCCAACTAATAAAGATTCAGTAATTGAAGCAGAAGCAAAGGCTCTTTTAATGGCTATTGAACGGCCAGATCAGCAACATCTATAAATGTTATCTCCGTCTCAGATAACCAATCTCTAGTGAATGCAATCAATGGAGCAGCTACAAATATGCAGTGGACAAAAATTTTCTTATGTAAATTTGAAACTTTAATAGAGCAGCCGATGCTTTGGGGAAGCTAGCTGAGAAGTGAGAAGTCTAATGTAACTAGGGAATAGGGTTCTCATCCTTCTGATCTCTTTTCAGTAAAACTTCTTACCTATTGTAAATTTTTGTTTAATATAATCGGCTTTCTTTCAAAATTTCTCTTCTTCTTCAGTTCATTCAATCAGTTCAACAATACATAAAGAGAGGGCAATTGTTTAGCTGCAACAATGTGGCGGGGGTAAGTGAAGCAACACTTCAGTTGCCCATGACTTGTCGCCATGGCTGGCTTGTTATCACTGCAATAATGACGTTACAAATAAAGAGATTGCAAGTTTTATAGAACAAGTACTCTGCAGAACAAGAAGAACGTACTGACTGAATGAAAAGTGAAGTAACCTTTAAACCAGTTACTTAATAAGACTGGCGAAATGTCATTAGTTGCAGCACCATATGTAAATTCACATTTTAGTCTCTACTACTATACTTTTAGACTACAACATTAGAGACTGTCGAAGTCAGACAGGTTCCCATTCCTCAATCTTCCTCCAGTGAGACCATCCTAGTTGCTTCTTAGCTACAAACTAGAAGGGCACTAGTTGTCGATGTGGCCATGTTTCAATCCTCTCAATGTATTTAACAGCTACAATTCCATTGAAACCATCCGTCAAAATCACCTTGTTTTCTGATATATATAGTTTCATTCCCTCTGAAAGCAAAGAGGAAATCACAGGCATCATTAACTGATCCATGTCATATGAAAAAACGAGCTAAGTTCATACATGAAATGTAAAAAGCAAAACACAAGTAGAGTACCTGTCAGAGCCTTCTTAACATCTAGGAATATCAGGAGATTAACATCTCGCCGCATTCCTGGTAAAAACAGAAAATTCAAAATTCGTACTCACACCAAGTTCAAATTCACCAACTTATAGTATGTGTAAAAGATAAAATCAAAACCATACCGCTAATTACTTCTCCATCTGTTGGCAAACCACTTGAAAAGTGAACATGCAATCTTTTCATGCGTTTAAGACTGGTATTCAAAATTGACTCGAGATTCTTTCTATAGGTTCCATGCACACAAACTGCACATATTGTTCAGAAGAAAATCATTTGACGACTAAATCTAACTCCAAAAATGATTGACAAATTCTGCATTTAGGATCTCTACCTGGAGCTTCTACAGCTGAAGTAATTGGTTTTAGTAAATTCTCAGATTCAATTGTCTGAAATGAAACATAAAAGATAAAACATAGGTTAAAATTTGAGACGAACAGCCTTTGACTTTAACTTAAATGTGTTCACCCAATGTTGTACTCTTAGAAAACCAATTCAATCTTAAGAAATTTAATACTGGTTACAAGACATTTGAATCCTGATATTTATAATCCAATCCATTAAGTTAATATCTAGTTACCTTTATAGAGTGCCCTTGGTTTGCACGTATCAACAGCTCCCCGTTTTCCTCCGAGAGGCCGAAACGCTGCTTGTTATCCTTCCTGACTGCCTGAATGATGATACAGCAATTACCAATGAATTCTCCCACGTCAAACAAACGTATTGAGGAGAGGCGAAGAGTTAACAAAATCTCACCTCTCTAATATCATCAATAGTGTGTGAATTCAATGGAATGTTTGCGAATGTTTTCAAATCCAACTCCAATAGATAGCCACTTTCACATAACCATCACTCCTCATATGCTCTAAATTCATATGCCGCAACACTCGCGACCTATATAAAGTTCAAAGAAGTTAATCTAGATAAAAAGAGGACTTGTACCTAAATTCATAACATATAATGGAAGTTAACACAAAATGAGATTGTCAGTCCTCATGGGAATAAGATAAAGAGAGAGGAAAGGGGTACATACAAGAGTCTACCAAGAGCATCAATTTTATCTCCTTCTCCTCTTCCATTTCCTCCACCACCACCACTTCGACCATCAGATTGCTGTTGCTGTCCATTTCTCATCTCTGTAACTCAACCACAACCTTCAAATCACACCAGTTTTTCAAATTTCCGTCTCTTCAACCACCTGCCACTAGTTCAAACCAAAAACAGATTCAGTAACCCAAGTTTCAGATTAACATACACATTACACAGTATGATTAATATAAACTAGATGATCGCGCACGGTGGGTGGGGGGCGACCGAAGAGAAACAAAAACATGATATGTTCATCATTGAGTTTCCAGAGATTCAACCTATGTACTTAAAACACAGAGAGGGACATATGTAACAAAAAAGCAAGGAACATTGACCATATCTACTATGGGAAGTTTTACAGGCAAGAAGAAACAAAAATGATTGCTTGCAAAAGATCAAGAATTCAATCTCCATATAATTCTCAGTTTCTCATCTCAATTCAAGTATAACGTAAATGTATTATGTTAGAGTGGGTGTCACTTACCTTCAATCACATACCAGGAAATGAATCACAGCTTACCTTCAATCCACCATCGTCCTTGTACCAATTGCAGTAGTCTTACTTCAGCTTCGAATCTCAAACTATTAGCCGTAACATAAAGTAGAAATCCAACAATTATTATCTAATGAGAACCCATTACTCTAACACCGCATATAAACATAACCCACTAATCAAAATCTCCTTAGAATCCTTAAAGTACAATCGATTTCAAGGCACTTCCTTAAGGCATTTTATCAAACAGTAGTTGAGCATTGTACAAAAATGTGTGTGAAAACATCCTGGAATGAATTTCATAAGTCCAGAGTTCATGAATCATGATATTTGAATCATTTGTAAAGAACTTAACAAAAAAAAAAAAAAAAAAAACTACATACATACAAGAAAAAAAGAGCTGCCAGGAATTCCTTGGTTTTACCAAATAAGTACGCTTCTGCTAAACAAGAAGAATGACTGAATATATATGAAAAGAGAAATAAAACCAGTCAAGACTAATAACTCTGGCGAAACGTTTTCTTATTACTAACTAGTTGCAGCACAATCATATGCAAATTCACATTTTGCATTTCTCTTATTTCAATTATAATGAGTGTGCACCAAGAATGAGAAGCCATAAATACGATAATACAATTTTTTTTCGTTTTTATTTCTTAACACACTGAGATAAAGCAAAGAAGACACACTCTAAGAAAACATAATACTATCACCCCCCTCTAAGTAAGAAGCTTCTTTCTTTCTCAGTGAAAATATGTAAAATAGTTAAATCCATCTACAATTTCCATTTCGGGCCTTCTCTTTCGCCTACAAAAAATAGAGCATCGTTGAAGTCAGCAGATTTCCTTCCTTCCCTTAATCTTCCTCTACTGGGTTCATCAGTCTGATATTCTCATCTCGACTCCAAGAACGTCCTTCACCATCTCATATGACACGAAGGCAATAGCTATGGATGGAACCACCTGCATTAAAACGGATGATTGGTCAGATTCAGCTCCCTGCAGGAAGTAATAATGACTGAACCCAATAGTCATGCACAATTCATGTAAAAAATATTGGTCGATGAAATATAGAATGCTGACCTTCACAGAATTAGGCACCAATCCTTTATATAATGCCTTAAAACCCTCATTTCGAACTGTTTTACGGAATGCATCAACCATGCCTGTATATTCAAGTGAAGCTTTGCCGCTCCCTTCACCAGTGACAACTGATGAAGCATTGTGCCAACCCACCATCTGCATCCTACGACGAATAACATCAAGAGGGTATGCAATTGTCTGGCCAACAGTTCCTGCAGCAGCTCCGCACATGAGCCTTGTGGTAATACCCAGCTCAGAGTTGTTGTCGACCAGTCCTAATGGCTTGGTCTCGATCAACCACTCTTTCAAGGATTCATATACAGCAAAGTTCAAGCCGACATATGGAACCTATCAACACCAAATAAGAGTAAGGCCAACACAGCTTTGAACCATTCAATAAAAAAATTACATGACGTGTCGGCTTATTTGAAGGTTTTATAAATTTTTAGAAAGTCGGGACTTCAATAACAAAGACAAACAGGTAATGCATAACTACTTGAATACGCATAACGAGTAACAGACTTACAACTCCAATTACAGAAGGAAGCCATCCTTTGTATAAAGCTCGTGGGCCTTCTTCTTTAAGGACAGTTGTTAGGGCGTGCGCAATTCCCCTGTACTGGGAAGGAGACTTGTCTGTCTGCATTTAGGAAGTAAATGAATAAGCATGGTCTCAAAGCAATAAAAACTGGACAATGAAAATCTAATAAAATAAGAACAATGACAAATCATGTTATGGGCATCCTTATGGCTGGAACAACAGGATATGGCTGCTATAAACAGTTCCATTCATATTGTGGTCGGTATATGACAAGAAACGGTTGTTTCTTAGCAGTATACCACAACTTTCACCCTACAATGGCTAATCTAAGGCATAGAGGCA
The DNA here is from genome assembly GCA_023531295.1 of Papaver armeniacum. Classification (NCBI taxonomy): domain Eukaryota; kingdom Viridiplantae; phylum Streptophyta; class Magnoliopsida; order Ranunculales; family Papaveraceae; genus Papaver; species Papaver armeniacum. The sequence goes on along the minus strand of JAJJWW010011338.1, from coordinate 707,572 downwards.
TGGATGTGGGTAATGCAGGTTGCAAGTTTTGTAGTGAGATCGCTGAGAGCAATGTCCACCAATTACCACACTGTTAGCATGCCAGAGACATGTTACTGTTTTAAAAAGGTCTTCAGGAGCTCATTGCTGCAAGGGAACACTCAGTATTGGGTCGAGGTAATGATCTCTGTCTTGTAAGTGACAACTGACAACAGCTTATTTCTTAGGGGTATGCCAGAGACATGGTACTACTTTATCAGGGTCTTCGGGATCTTATGGATGCAAGGGAACAGTCAGTAATTGGGTCGAGATAATTCAGCAATGATCTGTCTTGTAAGTGAAACGGCTTATTCTCTTTTTCTACAATACAATTAACACTTTTCACTCGAAAAAGAAGAAGAAAAGAAGGAATAATGGCCCAACGTTAAAAGCACTACTCGAGACAATACCTGGACAGTAAGCCTCCCCCGTACCAAGTCCATTGGGTAAGTTGCTGACATGGCAATTATTCCAGCACATGCTCCAGCTCCTAGTCTTAGCAGAGGGGTAAGTTGCGCATCCTCTGCAAAATTTTACCAAAAGAAGGTAAGATTTTTAAATGCTATTGTAACTTTATTAGGCAGCAATCTTAAAACTTACCAAACATGTATCCATTATAACCATCAACGTTGTAAACATGCTTATAGTGAAGATAACATTGCAGGGATTTTCATACCATTGCCTGGTTGTTGACGATAAAGCCATAATATACCCCTGTCACAATACGAGGATTGGTAAGAAAATGGACGCTAATATTAGCAACAACAATAGCAGAACTTGAAGCAACATGTTAAAACATTATTGCACCAAACCCCTTCAGCATTCAACTAAACTAAGAAAGGACCTACCTCGATGCCTGCTCGTAACTAAAGAACTTGACTGCAGAATTGGGAACAATACGTGCACAATTTGTACCGTTGCCCTTAAATAGTCCTCTGAAACCCTCGGTGTTATAAATATACTTCAAACCTTGAATTGTTCCATTGTACTTTATACTGTGAGGATTCTGAACCTGCAGAATCCCAAGAACCAGCATTAATTTTTAAAGATCACACAAACTAAAAAACACCACCTTGCACATGGGGCAGCAAAATTATACCTGAAGCAAGATCTTTAACCGCTCCAACGGCGCAACAGCAGTACGCGACCTGCATTATGTTACCACCAACCATCAATTTCCCCAATTTCAATCAGAATCACACCCATCTAAGAAAACACATTCATCCTCTTAAAACCCTAATAATCAATCATACTAAACTAATCAAGTTTCAATTTTGATCCATTAAATCCAATCAAAACAAAAGTCAAAATTTCACAAAATACCTATTGATCAGTCATAAAAAAACTCAATTTTATAATCAATCTAAATCAAGATTCAAACAAAACCCAGACCTAAAATCACGAAACCCGATCTTAAAAACAACAAAATTGATCAAAAACGAGAGTTGGGGTCTTACACTCCACCAGCAACACCACCGGCTATAAGAGATTTAGCAATACTGAAGATTGCAAGTTTCGGAGGAGCTGCTTCTTTAACAGTTTCAGTAGCAGCTAATTTAGCTTCTTCAGCTAAACTAACAATCCTTGATTTCCCAACTTCTTCAGATGCCATTTCTGATTTGATTTCTGATTTCCTCCTCTCTCAACAAATCACAAAACCCTAAAAATCTTTTCTTGAGAGAGAGCGAAATGTTTTTCAGAAGAAAATGAGGAATTTTTGGATTTGTATTAAATCTGTCGTCCTTAATAGGAACACAGATTCTGTGATCTTGAAACGTGGATGATCTAACGGTGGTTGGAGTAAGGAGGATAGGTTTAGGATAACAACCTTAAAGAGGATTGTATTTCATGTTTTTGTGTTAATCTCATACGAGTATTTAGATTATAGTAGCCACAAAACATGTGCCATGACGATAAGCTTGTATTATTGGGCACTTCGGAAAAAATAAACATTTTACCTACATCGAAAATAAAGAAAAACTCCGTAACTGAGACAACTAATATGGGACGGATACAGGACAATCAATTCAGACCTTTAATCATTCCCATCTTCACTCAACTACCAATTCCAATGTTAGAATTATTTCCTTCTTCACCTTTATCATGTCCCAATTCTAGGCAAGCCCCTTCTATCCCGACTGTAGCAAGGTCCGAAAAATAACACTTTGTGTTGTGTTACTCTGGCACTACAGAGAGAAAGTATAGCGTTCAAGCAGTTTAGAACTAGCAACATCATAAGAGGCTTTTTTTTTTTTTTTTTTTTTAATGAGTGTTATTTGTGCACAAACATTTAAGAACTAGCAGCATCGATCTGATCATAATCGATTATTGAGAAATATGAACCATATTTAATTAATCGAGATGATTCGGACAAATTTTTTATACGTATCATAGAAACCAACTGAATGTAAAATAACTCATCGTGATGCAGCAAGATAAAAAAATGTTAGAACGGAATATTATCAAAAAAAAAAAAAAAAAAAAAAGAATAATTTTGGATAAAGTAGAGTAGAGAGACAGTTTAGTGTACAGAAAATGGGCAGTGGTACCTCTATCAGGATAAGACAAAGTGATGTTGATGGCTTGATTAAAAGGCTTAATTTTGGTAGGGGCAGCAGGAGTCGACAGCGGTGATAGTCTGGTCCAAACAAAAAGGGAAGTGCTTAGATTCTAATTAAAGCAATGAATCTCTTGGTGGCTGGAGCCCATAAATTCTGAGTGGGATTGCAATAATATCACCTACAGAAGCTCATAAGAGTCATTTTTGAAGGTGATTCCCTCGAGGTTATCTCCATAATCTTGAAGAAGCCCTTACGAAATTCTAAGAATACTCACTCGAATTCACCAGACGAGATGATGCAAATGTTGCAGCTCAAAGCTGGCAAAGTTTGCTTCTGTTAACACACAGTATGCTTGGTGCGACTTAGGATTGTCCTGAAGCTATATTTTCTGTAGGTCTTCCTGAAGTACGTGTGCAGGTTTTGCGGATAGCATTAGTTTGCAATGATGATGGATCTGGGTCTACACGCCCACATGCACCTATAAGTAGTTGAGCTTTAACTTTTGAAAGGTTGCACAATAAATGGATAAGCGGCAATTGCAGGGTTGGAGATTTGGCTTACACCATGTCCTCAAACTTTTTAGTCTTTTATTTTGTGGATGTGGTACGGCCACATATTTGGGGCCAATAGTGTGGCCCTAACATGGATAAGCTAAACACTAATACACTACTGAGTAGATAACCAAAATATTTTAGGCCAAATAAAATGGAAAGGATGAAGGTTGAGGAAGTTTTGAAACAACCCATCAAGCCATCAACTGAAACTCCTGGATTCCTCGTCACTCGAAAACTTCTAAACCATCTTTTCTTTATCTGCATCTTCCTCCTCCCATATACAACAGCTACAACAGCGACATGAATCAGTGCGTCTCTAACGAGATCAACCTGGAAAAAGCATGCCAACATCGAGTTGAACTAGCTAAACAATCACTGTCTGAGACATTAACTAGTTGAAAGCAACGATGAGGGGTTTGAGTATTTTGAATTTAGAGCACGAAAAGTTCGACTCTATTATAAGTTATCGAACACTCTCGAAATCATAACAGCATTCTTCCGCAATTCTTACAAGTTATCCTGCGATAGTCTGGCGTCTATACCATTCGATTACCGATTCAAATCCAAGATGCTCCGAGGAATACAAGTCAATGTTTTCAAATGTGGTGGGATGGATTGCTATATAAGTATGTGCATGGCTCATAAACTTGCTGATGCGTGTACAGTGTTTTCTTTTATCGCTGATTGGGATGCCACAGCTGGTGGTGCAGTTGAACCTGCATTTTGTGTACACTCTTTTCCCGCGTAAAGATGTAAAAGACTTCAGACACTTCGACCCGATGTTAAGATGAGAAGAAGAACTTTACAAAGTGTGAGAAATTCTGTTTGTCAAGAAGAAAAGAGTGTTGAAGCCGTAGCATCCTTTGTGTGGACTCATGCTGCTTTAGTTGATCAGCATTATATGTCACGTTGTATATCGGTTAACTTGAGGCCAAGGATGTGACTCCACCCTTACCAGCAAATTTTGTTTTGGCAATGTTGCTCGAGCAGCGCGCGAGCAAGATATCGAGAGGTGATAGTGGTCCATATAAAAGGGAAGTGTTGAGATTCTAAAGCAATCAATCTCGTGATTCTCGTAATTTTTGTGGAAACTTGCTTTCTTCAGCTAACATTGGGCGGTCTCCTCCAACTCCCAGGTAATCTCGTAATCCAATTTCAGTTTTTCTTTTGATGAGCTCTTATAATTTTTGGTATGAACTTGGGTTGCATACCCTATATATCATCAAATAAGAATAATCTTTACATTGATCCTAGAAAGCAACTAGCAGCTGCCTCCAACAAATCACCATTACTATGACAGTGATGAAGACGAAGAAAAGAGCATATAAAATAAAAGATTGTGGTACCAATACTCCAATGGATATGCAGACGAAGAAAAGAGCATATATATATAGAACAAAAGATTGCAGTGATTCAAATACGTAAATGGTGATGGCGAAGAAGAAGAGGCCATATAGAAGAAAGAAAGGCTAAGTAGCAAAATGCCCCAAAATCGACCCCATGATTGTGAAAATGCCACGGACGTTAGGGAAAAGATTAAAATGCCCCAAAATCTTATCAAAATGCCCTAACCGTTACTTTTGCCATTAGAGATGGTTAAGTGGTCAAATTAGCATGCATGTGGTCCCGCAAGTGTGAAAAGATGACATTTATGACAAATAAGCTGACATAAGGGGGACTGTTATGGACGGTCGCCACTACCAAACGAACAACCATCAGCCACCACTGCTGCCACCACCGCCACCACCACCACTACCACCACCATCCCACCACCGCCACCACCATAAACAACACATCATGTCTGTCTGCATTTAGAAAGACCTACACAGAGTTTACGAAAAATTAATATATACAACAATATGGTTTCTCTATACGAAAACTCTCTGTGGTGTGTTGTTAGTTCTGGCATAAAAATGAATATATTGTTCTTTCGTTCTTGTATACCTATCCTACAAGACCTTTTCAAGAGCTCGTTATAAAATAATCTGAAGCAACTTCATTCATTCCAACTCTTGAATATCGTTACAAGAACAAACAACAGTCTCCTATCTTGTTCTTCACTTCAGATGGTACTGCGACACTAACACATCTCCAACTTCAAGTCTTGCGGTCAATGAGTCCTCAGAAAACAAAAAGAGAATGGTAGTAAGTGAGTATTTCAGTCAGGGTAAAATAATGACAAGGGAAACTAATTATCATAAGAGTTTAGTCACCAATGGAAGTAGAGAGGAAAACTTATTAGTTGTCAGGTTAGCTGCATCGATCTCCTTCATTTACAGCAAACCTAATGACTAATACGTATCCACTCTGAATAATATATGGTGGTAAGTTGAACCTGTTGGAAGGAGTCATGTAAAACATACATTTGAAGAGATCATAATAGGTAAGTAAACAAACCTGAGATAGAAAAGGAAACCTGCACCTTCGAAGGATACGACTCATATCGATGTATGTGTATACTGATCCTGTAAGGCTCTCTAAGGGCTGCAATAAATTCATTTTGACAAAGTTGATTTTGTATAATGATGAATTTATTCAAACTCTTAAACATATTTACATGACCAATACTGTCCATATAGAAATCGTAACAACACACTGTAACAACAAACCGCATACAGAACAAAAGGGAAATAGATTACAACCAAACAACCATAAATGTAGAGCAACAATCTGATGAATGAGATTACATTTGAATAAACCTTATTTGGGTTGTAATCTATTGAAAGAGATAACAACATCTAAGAGAAAAAAAAGAATGTAAAGCAGTAAACATCAGCATATATAGAATATAGATTAGAACAAACTATTAGAAGATAATGTAAACCACTAAAATTCAGTAAACCTTAAGCAGTAAGAAGAAATCTATTGAAAGACATTACACATGAATGCTCAACAGTAAACAGTATGGATGTTAAGCAGTAAGCAGCAGCAACAACAACAACAACAAATCGAAAATATATATCTTGTTAAAATCTATTGAAATTACAACCATGAAAAACCTAATTTTAAAGGGAAAAGTACAAATCTAAAACATACTAGTGATCTTCATACAGATCTATTAAATAAATTGAAACCCTAAAGGAGAAAAATAAACAATTTTGATAAATCTATTCGTAGCTAAAAGACACAAAGAAAACACCTTGAGATTGAATGAGATACAGTGAATTGTGCGAGTAAAGAGGTATCAGAGTTCTTCGTCTCACTCTTTAGAGTTGAATGAAGATGGGAAAAAGGTCAGAGTTCTTCGTCTCACCCTTTTAATAAAACAAAAGGATAGTTGAAATTATTGAGTCAGAGGAGGGAAATGAAATTTGAAAGCGAAATCAGATAGGGTTTCAAATTTGTGAGGGAATGGATATCAAAAAGAGTTATTAGATTAGGAAAGTGAGAGGGAAACGAAATTCGAGAGCCAAAAGTTTCAGACAAGAAAGAAGAGTACAATAATTGAGGAGAGATTTGCTTTTTCTCTCAAAATATCTAGGTCCAAGGCATCCCGTTCGAGATAAAGTTGGTCAAATTTGTGGTCAAGTTGGTCAAATTTGTGGTCAAGATGGTCAAATTTATGGTCAAACACATAATTGGAAAAAAAAAACGAGGCATACTCAGGTTGCAAGATTACCATATACAAACCCGATGTTCTCGTCCCGGCGAGGTTTGAGGTGTCAAATATATCAGATTGGATGAAACTGCAACCTTTTACAGAACTCAGGTTCCAATATTACCATATACAGACCTGATGTTCTCATCCAGACGAGGTTTGAGGTGTCAAATATATCAGATTGGATGAAACTGCAACTTATTACTGAAATCATGTTGCAAGATTACCATATACATACCCGATGTTCTCATCCAGGAGAGGTTTGATGTGTCAAATATATCAGATTGGATGAAACTGCAACCTATTACTGAACTACAGGTTTGAGGTGTCAAACATATCAGGTTTGAGGTTGCAAGATTACCATATACAGACCTGATATTCTTGTCCAAGTGAGGTTTGAGGTGTCAAATATATCAGATTGGATAAAACTGCAACCTATTACTGAACTCGGGTTGCAAGATTACCATATGCAGACCCGATGTTCTCGTCTCGGCGAGGTTTGAGGTGTTAAATATATCAGATTGGATGAAACTGCAACCTATTACTGAACTCAGGTTACAATATTACCATATATAGACCAGATGTTCTCGTCCGGGAAAGGTTCTACGTGTGAAATATTAGATTGGATGAAACTGAAACCTATTACTGAACTCAGGTTGCAAGATTACTATATACAAACCCGAAGTTCTCGTCCAGGCGAGGTTTGAGGTGTCAAATATATTAGATTGGATGAAACTGCAACCTATTACAGAACTCAGGTTGCAAGAATACCATATAAAGAACCGATGTTCTCGTCTCGGCCAGGTTTGAGGTGTCAAATATATCAGATTGGATGAAACTCCAACCTATTACTGAATTCAGTTTGTAAGATTACCATACACAGACCCGATGTTCTCGTCCCGGCGAGGTTTCAGGTGTCAAATATATCAGATTGGATGAAACTACAACCTATTACTGAACTCAGGTTGCAAGATTACCATATACAAACCCGATTTTCTCGTCAGGCGAGGTTTGAGGTATCAAATATATCATATTGGACGAAGCTGCAACCTATTACTGAACTCAGGTTGCAAGATTACCATACACATACCCGATGTTCTCGTCCATGCGAGGTTTGAGGTGTCATATATATCAGATTGGATGAAACTGCAACCTATTACTGAACTCAGGTTACAAGATTACCATATACAGACCCGATGTTCTTGTCCCGGTGAGGTTTGAGGTGTCAAATATATCAGATTGGATGAAACTGCAACCTATTACTGAACTCAGGTTACAAGATTACCATATACAGACCCGATATTCTCATCCCGGCGAGGTTTGAGGTGTCAAATATAAAATTGGATAAAACTGCAACCTATTACTGAACTCAGGTTGCAAGATTACCATATACAGACCCGATGTTCTCGTCCAGGAGAGGTTTGAGGTGTCAAATATATCGATTGGATGAAGTCGCAACCTATTACTTAACTCGGGTTGCAAGATTACCATATACTGGCCGATGTTCTCGTCACTGCGAGGTTTGAGGTGTCAAATATATCAGATTGGATGAAACTGCAACCTATTATTGAACTCAGGTTGCAAGATTACCATATACAGACCCGATGTTCTCGTCCAGGCGAGGTTTGAGGTGTCAAATATATCAGATTGGTTGAAACTGCAACCTATTAATGAACTCAGGTTGCAAGATTACCATATACAACCCCGATGTTCCCGTGATAAGCACATAAATACTATATTTTATACCCATATTTATATGAGCTAGGATTCGATATTTTAACTAATAACACTATTTTAGTGTTTTTGTAGAAAGTACAAGAGAATTCTCATCTTCCAGAAAATAAACGGTTAAATTTAGAGTTTGATTGGCGTTTAAGACAAAGTGACCAAATGCAGCTGCTATGGCACCAACTTTAGCCATTCTCGCCTAAAGAAGTCATTTGCCAGCTCAATTGCTTAACCTACACTATTGGGATGAGAGAAGGTGGACGTGGCAACATATTCTACCCCTTGTCAGAGCAAAAGAAATGTCTTCAATTATCAAAGCAAACGAATCTGAGTTGTCACTTTCAGTGAATCGAAGTAGCTGCCGTTTTTACATTTGTTGGTGAACATTTTCAGCCGAAATCAGGGCAAGAAGCAGTGAGAAGACGAAGAGGAGTTGACGCTGATTAACAATGGTTGCAGATTTGAACGAAGACAATTTTGGTGACTGTTGGCACAAAATTGTCGTGGGTAGTTTTGTGCCGAGTTTTGGATGGGACGATACTAGAAGGTGGTTTCAGTGATTGGTTTGGGGTTGGTTCTTCCGGTGAACGAAGGAGGATGTGGACTCGATTCATGCCAGAACTGGTGGAGATGATTAAGAGCCCTCCATAAAGAAAATAAAAGCTTTGACGAGAAGATGCAAAGATGAATTAATGGCGGCTACTCAGTTCTGAGATGAACTAGGTAGTTGGCAGGGCTGGCAAGGACAACACAAGGATATGAGTTGCATCTGTGCTGGTATCAAGAGTAAAAGCACAACCATACAACAGAACTGGTGGTGCAGATGTCGAGCAATGGTGTTGGTTGTTGCGAAGGATTTGGATACTGAACAAATAATCGAGCTGTTGGTGATGAACTGGTTTGACGTGGTTGGAGAAATTATGGATCGATCGATGGGGTTCCGGCCTTGAGACGATCTTGATGTTTATTGTGGCAGCAACATGATCAAGGTGCTGAATGATCTAGTGACAAAGAAGCCGGCGGGTGACGAAATTGTGCATGTTTTGTGATACAGGGAGTAATAGCCACTGCAGCTGAGAAGAAAGAAGATGAGTGTCGAATGCGAAGTCAGTGGGCTAATGTTGGTTATCGAATGGATCAACAAAGCTAGGAGATAAATGTATGGATTTAATGGAAATTCAGGTGGCATTAAATGATGCTTGGTCGTTTTGGTTGTGAGCTCGGTAATCACAAGAAGAAAGACAGGGTCTTTGCTGGATGGAGTAACTAGCGATAGTAGTGGGTTTTATGTTCTCAAGATGATGTTGGAGGCGAATGGTCAAGACAGTTCTAAGCTCGAAATGGAGAAAGTAAGGTGATGTTCAGTTGGTCAGGGAGACGAAAATGGAGGATGTGTTGTGATCGGACTTCGGAAAGCTTGAATATCGGTAGAGTATATTGGCTGGATAATCGTGATTGACACAAAGAGCCGTAAGAAGAAGAGACACCAGTCTGTTAACTTAGAGAATGGAGGAAGGTGGTAAGACGGACAGGGCGTGGATAGGCAAGTTGGAGCCAGTATTAGACCGGTAGACTGGGCCTTGGCAGATGCCGATATTTTGCTAGGTCTTATTTTGGTGTTGTTCGCAGCAACTTAGAGATAGAGATAAAGATATAAGAAAAGGGACTTGTTTCCTTTCTGGATGTGATGATCCGAATTCATGGTCAGAATAAAAGAATATAAAACAAAATATGGTTTGGAGGGAAAGTATATAGGAGCACGTGCAAGCCAAGTTATGATTGGTAAGTTTGTCAATGGTGTCGACATAGTGGATATTTGTTTCCCGTTTTTTCTCAATTCTTTCCACGATATCAGTTGGACGGTGGAGTACTGATAAGGGGAGGCTGCGGCTACCAGCCGAACAGAGAATATGGTTTAGTTTTACTTTTCCCTTTTTTTTTTTATTAGCTAGAGTGTTTTGATTTTAACATGTTTATGGCCTTTGAGGGGAATCGGTTTGATCTGAGTTAACTCGTAAGTTATCGGTTTTTTTTTTTTTTGGAAAATGGTCATGGTTAGAGAAAGGGACGTCTAATTACTTCGTATCACCACCACACTTGATTCTTGATTTTACAAATCTTCCTCAATTCCTGAGTACTGCGGGACCATATACTTGATTAGTTCAGTCGGGAAACTCAAAGAGAGGATCATCTTCAAGACAGTTAGTGGATGAATTCTGGGTTTTATATTCCCCACCTCACCTCCCAATACACCAATGAATCGACAGTCACCGCCCCCCACCTCCAATCCGAGCTCATACACGACAGCAGCTGAGTTGCGGAGTAAGGTATATCATACAATCAGCTCTGAAAAGTTGCAGGATTTGCAGCAAAATCCGACATGCGTGTCTACCTTGGAAGATCCGCCATCGATTAAAAACTACCATCAACAGAAAAATGGTAACCTTTCTACGGATACGCAAGACACCTTTCACTCCTTTTCATCTACGTCTGCTTCGACAAATAAAGAGAAAATATCCAGGAAAGAAGATCAAACAAACCACAACTTTCCATCCCACCCATCAACACAACATCATTTCTACAGAGAGCCTAAACATTCAAACAATCAAAAATCACAAAAAGTTGTTGTCCCCAAAAAACAAAAAGATCTCCATATCCCTATTTTACAGTTGACCAAAAGAATGCAGAGCTTAATGAAATCCCACAACGAACACAGCGTAGCGGTGAAAGTGGTTGGAGGGTTTGCGGACTTCTCCCAGATTAAAAGGGCTTTCAAAGAATGAATTTTTCCCATTCGGATCCACCATATTGAGAACAACGCAACCTTCCGGGTAATACGGATGTCTCTAAAGCATAAATCGATAAAGATTTTATTATTACCAACCAACCTTGGATAAACGGCCCGCATGTTCTCCCCGTGTGAGGACTGGTCTTTTTGTACAACACCCGCATAACTGTTTCAAGTTTGCACCTTTTTGTATTCAACTGCTTAACCTGCCTGGACTATTCATGGATGAAGAAGCTATTAGGGAAATCATAGAAAGCTCAAAAACCGGAACTGTCATGCAAGTTGAAATGGAAAGCTCTCTACCTAGGGTTTTAGTTATGATGGACCTAAACCGCCCCTTCATGCCGGGAGTGATGCTAAGTTTTGGTAAGGGAGTATGGGTACAGTTCGCTTATGAAGGAATACCGGTGCTGTGTTTTGTTTGTGGTTTTCCTGGACATGTCTTTAAGGACTGTCACAACTCCGATGGAGTTAACCAGCTGATACAACATGGGAAATTCCCGGACTTTCCGTACTCAAAACTGAATGCAAGAATGAAGGCTTCATCGACAAGAGGAACTAGAATCAACTGCATGCAGGAATACCGACCTACAAAGGCAATCCTGGGTGAATCATCATCAACAAAGGTGGGAATGACGAAAGAATCAGGACCAGACAACCATCCTGCTGCTGAACAAACAAGGAAACCCAATACACAACCGATCCAAGAAGTTCAGGAGGAGATGACTCGGGGAGTTAGGGTCTCAGAGGCGGCAAACATAACTTCCTTTCCAGATAGGTTATCGGAAGAAATGACTCGGCGTGGGCTTGCATGGAACCCGGTGCATCAACAACATGCAGCTGACAAAACTACTGACACAAGCAAGACAACCGAGCCGCCACAAGAAAGTAATAATCCGTCAGAGAGACTAAAGAATGTCGGAACAAGTTCCGAGAAGGACCAACTAAGCTCCACATCATCAATACAGGATGCCCTTCTAGTGGACCAGCAACATCGATGGATGAATCAGATGCCCATATCGGTAAGCCCAACTAGCATAAAGCCCAACAACAAAGGCAAAGGAAAAGCTGGCATACAAGATGCCATTTCCGTGGAATTTGAACACACTGACCAACTACAAAACACAATTCCGGAAGCTTCTCCAAAACCAAAAGCCCAGCCCGGTATCAACAGAATGTTAAGTTTTTTTACTCCTGAATATACTAAAGTGTTGCTGAATGAAGTGCAAAACAGGGGCATGCAAGTAAACTTGTTGGTTCACATGGAGAATGGCAAACCAGAGGTGACAGTAAATACTTCGCCGGCACCAGCTAAGGAACATAAGGTTCTGCGGCCTATCAGAACCTACAAAAGAAGGAATACTAGAACACCGTCAAAGCTTCCCCAACATTTGATGTTACCTAACACGCCGGATTTTGGGCCGCAACCACCACCTGCCAAAGCACGTAAATATGCCTCCATTCTTTGAGATGGATCTCCAACAAATCACCAAACCAAGAGGCCCAACTTTCGAAATACCAACGATGAGAAACCGGAAACCAAGGACTGCAAGGAACATATTTCACCGGGAAGGGGCCGCCAATATTGGGGAGTCGTCAACATTGCAGGGAGAAAAACCAAAGATGAAATGGAGCAGGGGAACCGACAACGACAACTATTCTACTTCCACATCGGGCAAACCGGCATGGAGATTATCCGTTGATGCAAGGACTATCGCCGAAGCTGAATACAAAATTGCGCGTGGTGTTGGCTTGAACCAACACACGCACAAACCATGAGTTACTTGGCCTGGAACTGTCGAGGCATTCATAATGCCTTGACAGTTTCTAAATTACGTGAATACACACGTAAATTTAGACCCTCTTTAGTGTTTTTATCTGAAACTTTGGCGATCGAGTCGCACATGACTTTTTTGGTACTTCTTTAGGTTTTTTGGTTCCTTTTCTCCCATGTGAGGGGCATAGGGGTGGTCTCGCTGATGTGGACATCAAGCCTTAATGTCTCGGTCCTAGTTGCTAATCAAAATGTAATCCATGCATACATCACTCCAACCCAATCTCAGCTCACACAACCATGGATGTTTACTGGCGTTTATGGACCTCCACAACCAACTCCTAGATCGGCACTATGGACAAATTTCGACAGCATGATCGCTACACCAACTGTCCCGTGGCTACTTATGGGAGACTTCAACGAAATTATTGATCAAAACGAAAAGAAGGGCGGAAGACCGGTTACCAATAGCCAGGTCAGAATTTTCAATAATTTCGTAAACTCTCATGGTTTGATTGATGTGGGATTTCAGGGAGACTCTTTTACCTGGACCAATAATCAAACGGATGATCACTTCATTATGTAGAGACTTGACAGAGGCCTTGAAACACAACTTTGGTTAGATACCCACACACAAACGTTGCTGAGACATTTACCAAGAATTGGGTCAGACCATGCACCACTTCTACTCAATGAAACGGCTATGGCAAGACGAAGCATAAAAAATTTCAGAATAGAACACTTATGGTTTCTACACCCACAAATGAAGGAAGTGGTGACCACAACTTGGCAACAACAATTCCATCAGGAGGAGGCGGCTTCGGTGGGCAAAAGGTTACAAACAAGATTGACAGAAACAGCAACAACTCTACAACAATGGCATAAAATGACGTTTGGTAACATCCCAGAACTGCTAAAAGAGGCAGAATTTCAAATACAACTGGCTCAATCAAAATGTGCAACCACATCAGGAAACGAATTGCTGTTTTGGTTGCAACAAGAAAAAGAAACTAGGAATTCACACCTGATGCTTATGCATTGTCATGATGAATACTGGAAACAACGATCTAGAATAGATTGGTTGAATAATGGAGACCTCAATACCAAATTCTTTCATACAAAAGCAACAATCAACAACAGATGCAACCACATTCACCAACTTCAAGATGAGAGCCAAAGATGGGTGTACAACCAAAAGCACATTGCGAAAATGATGATTAAGCACTATGAACAGCAATACGTGGCAGCACCAACAAACCTGGATATGGATCTTTTCGCTAATGTCACTCCAAGATTATCTCAATATCACTGCGACCAGCTGATGGAATCTCCCACAGTAGAAGAAATACATAAAGCACTCCAAAGTATTGGATCATAAAAAGCGCCGGGTCCGGACGGGTACACAAGTAAGTTTTTCAAGACCTTTTGGGACACCACCAAACCTCAAATTATAGCGCTAGTGAGCAATTTTTTTGAAAATGTGGAATTGGAAAACCCCTTCAACCACACGAATATCACTCTCATACCAAAACTTGATAACCCGACTTCGGTAAATGATTATAGACCCATTGGGCTGTGTAATGTGGTCTATAAAATTATTTCCAAACTGCTGGTAGACAGGTTGAGACCAATGCTTCAACTCATGATCAGTCCATACCAGAGTGCATTTGTACCAAATAGAGCAATTCATGATAACATTGCTCTAGCCACTGAGATCTTCCATCATATCCGCTCCACAACACCAACGAAAAACCCTAAAATTGCAATGAAGCTTGACATCAAGAAAGCCTATGACAGCCTAGACTGGGGATTTGTGCGCCAATCTTTGTGCTCCTTGGGTATTCCGATGAAATTTGTGGAGTACATTATGATATGCATAACTTCAGTGACGTATGCTATCAACATCAACGGAACTCCGCAAGGTCACATTAAACCAACCAGGGGCCTCCGACAGGGAGACCCCCTTTCACCATACATTTTCATCATGTGTGCTGAAATCCTGTCCACCAATTTGGCAATCCTGGAAAACAGGGGCAAACTGAAAGGTTTACGTATCTCAAAGAACACCCGGCCAATTCTCCACCTGATGTATGCGGATGACTTGCTTATTACGTGTAAGGCGACGACAGAAACATGCAACAACCTGAACACATTGCTACGCTCATACTCGAGTTCGGCAGGACAAGCAATTAATTTACAAAAATCTGTCATCATCCACCATCCTAACACACCACAGAGTGTTACGGATTGGCGACATGCATGTTCAATATTCCAGTCACGGCATACCCTCCGAAATACTTGGGTATCAATTTCAAGATTGAGAGAAACTCAAAGACCGATTTTTGCTCAACTTCTTGAGACTGGAAAGAAAAGCAAAAGGATGGATGGCAAAATGTCTCAATCAAGCGGGACGATGGCTTCTAATAAACTCAAGTCCGATCCCAACAAAGAAATCACGTTATGCAATCACAAAGCACTCTAAAATGTGCATCACAAAATAGACAGAATTGCAAGGAATTTTTTTTGGGGCATGATAGGGCAACAAGGAAACTGCATATGGTGGGCAAAGACAAACTACACCTTCCGATCAAACAAGGAGGACTGGGGATCAGAAAAGCAGGATTGCACAACGTGCCCTGCTAGGCAAGCGGGTGTGGCAAATTCACGAAAAGCCGGATACAATTTGCAACAAAATGTTCAGACAAAGTACTTGGGAAATGAATCAATATTGAGAAGAATTCCAACACCTCAACCGGCACCCGGCCGGGTTGGAAAAATATAACAAAAATCTCTCACATTGTACAGACAACTATGCCATCAGGATTGGAGATGGAAACTCAACTGCAATTAAGGATAATTGGATTCCGATGAACACTCAACTGCCGAATCAAAAGAACCGGCGACAATCTGGTAAGTTCGCTGATGCTACCGCATTCCTTCAATTGGAACACTGAATTGCTAGTTCAATCTTTCCCCACAAACATCAGTGATGCAATTAGAGCCATTCACATACCAAATCCATCATCTCCCGATAAACCAATTTGGCCTCATGCAAAAAAGGGGAACTACACGGTTAGCAGTTGCTACGAGGTGCTTATGCAAACTCAAACCGCCACGACTAACCAAAATAGCCAGATGAGTGCTGCCAACATGGAAAAAATGTATCGATCTGTGTGGAAAGCTCATCGCCTCAAAAAATCGTGACTTTTCATTTGGAAAGTCAGCCACCATGGACTACCGACCTTTGATGCCTTGAACTACGGACACATAATCAGCACCGATTTGTGCCTGTTTGCAACCAAGAACCTAATCACCAAAGATTGTCTTTTTAGTTGTCGAAAGCAAAGGAGACGTGGGAGCTTTTCTGTAAGTATACCAACACTAATGCATCGCAATATAATACTTATAAAGGAATTGTACTGCCACCTCATCCGCTACCAACAATCATTGCCCAACACCAACATGCACACAACGAAACAACTAACAACGAGACCGACCAAAGTGGACGGACACCATCAACCATTATGTTAAAGCCGCCGGTGGATTTCAGAACCTTTATGGAGATGCATACTCGAAGGGAGGTTTTCACACTAGCCTGTTATACAATATGGAATATCTGGTTGGCAAGAAATGCTAAGGTGTACAACAACAGTCTACAAACCCCAAGTCAAACCTTTCACATGGCGGCATTACTGACCCAGGAATTCGAGTGGGCAATCAAACATAATATCACCGCACCCGATGCAGCGGAACGGAGCCAAAGAAGGACTCCATCAATAGTGTGGATTACATGGAACATCCCGCAACCACAGTGGTTAAAAATTAACACGGATGGATCAAGTAAGATGGACACTCAGGGGACACCGGTGGCGGCAGGAGCAGGGTGGATCTGTAGAAATGGTTGTGGAACGGTGATTATGGCAATGGCGGCTCCTATTGGGAAAACAACAGCAATTGTGGCGGAGACATGGGCTCTACTTCTAGCGGTAAGGATGGCGGCGACAAAAGAATGGTCCAAAATCCACTTCGAGACGGACTCCTTGGCACTGCTAACGCTCGTCTCCGAGGAAAACTCTGAGGGACCATGGATAATTCAGAATATGATACAAGAAATACGACGACATCTATCGCAACTACAACCATACAAAATAACTCATATCTATAGGGAAGCAAACCAGGCGGCGGATGGACTCGCGGAATTTGCGGCAAACAAACAATTACAGCTGAGGAATGGAGGAGCCGACGGCATTTCGACCAACATATGGGAACACACTCACCCGAACTTTCTTAATGTAATTGTGTTGAATGACTCCATGGGGACTCGCTACCCAAGAGAAGTTTTGGTTTAATAAATAAATTGACTTTTCTTTCAAAAAAAAAAAAAAAAAAAGAAAGCCATGTCTATCTAGAGCCATGTTAGGGTTTAGGTAGAAGCCAATTTTATTATGAAAACTCTACATTTATATGCTTAATAATGAGTTGATTGATTAGTAATTTTTCTTCATATAGCTTGGTATTTAATTGCTCATCTGATTTTATTGATTATTTATGCTTTTGAATTGATATGACGTATTGGGTTAAATTCGTTGATGTGATATGCTTTAGGATTGATAAGTAATGCTTTAGAATCACTAACCTATGAAAGCGAAGAAAATTTCAGCGGAGAAACATTAGAGAAACCAAAAATGCATGGAATATATTTTTAAAGATTAGTAGAGTTTGCTTAATTAATTGGTGGAAACCGAAAACCCTAATAACCCATTCCTACTTTGTTTATTGTCACGATTATTTGTTATTTCATTTTGTTCTAAATTTTTGAAAATCTTTAAAACATCTTCTATTCGGTTACTTAGTTTTTGGTATTAGTTGGTAGAGTATTTCACACTCCTCGTGGGAACGACCTGTACTTGCCATTGTTTACTAGTTAGACACCGCGCGCTTGCAGTATTTTATTGTAGGTTTTCGAGCCTACCATCTCGTCTCGGCGAGGTTTGAGGTGTTAAATATATCAGATTGGATGAAACTGCAACCTATTACTGAACTCAGTTTGAGGTGTCAAATATATCAGGTTTGAGGTTGCAAGATTACCATATACATACCCGATGTTCTCGTCCAGGCGAGTTATGAGGTGTCAAATTAAATATATCAGATTGGATGAAACTGCAACCTATTACTGAACTCAGGTTTGAGGTGTCAAATATATCAGGTTTGAGGTTGCAAGATTACCATATACATACCCGATGTTCTCGTCCAGGCGAGGTTTGAGGTGTCAAATATATCAGATTGGACGAAACTGCAACCTATTACTGAACTCGGGTTTGAGGTGTCAAATATATCAGGTTTGAGGTTGCAAGATTACCATATACAGACCCGATGTTCTCGTCCAGGCGAGGTTTGAGGTGTTAAATATATCAAATTGGATGAAACTCCAACCTATTACTGAAATCAGGTTGCAAGATCACCATATACAGACCAGATGTTCTCGTCCCGGCAAGGTTCTAGGTGTCAAATATATCAGACTGGATGAAACTGAAACCTATTACTGAAATCAGGTTGCAAGATTACCATATACAAACCCGAAGTTCTCGTCCAAGCGAGGTTTGAGGTGTCAAATATATCAGATTGGATGAAATTGCAACCTATTACTGAACTCAGGTTGCAAGATTACCATATAAAAACCTGATGTTCTCGTCCCGACGAGGTTTGAGGTGTCAAATATATCAGATTGGATGAAACTACAACCTATTACTGAACTCAGGTTGCAAGATTACCATATACAGACCCGATGCTCTCGTCCCGCCGAGGTTTAAGGTGTCAAATATATCAGATTAGATGAGACTGCAACCTATTAATGAACTCAGGTTGCAAGATTACCATATACAGACCCGATTTTCTCGTCCAGGCGAGGTTTGAGGTGTTAAATATATCATATTGGATGAAGCTGCAACCTATTACTGAACTCAGGTTGCAAGATTACCCTATACAGACCCGATGTTCTCGTCCATGCGAGGTTTGAGGTATCAAATATATGAGATTGGATGAAACCGCAACCTATTACTGAACTCAGGTTACAAGATTACCATATCCAGACCCGATGTTCTCGTCCCGACGATGTTTGAGGTGTCGAATATATCATATTGGATGAAACTGTAACCTATTACTGAACTCAGGTACAAGATTACCATATATAGATCCGATGTTCTCGTCACGGCGAGGTTTGAGGTGTCAAATATATCGGATTGAATAAAACTGCAACCTATTACTGAACTCATGTTGCAAGATTAACATATACAGACCCGATGTTCTCGTCCAGGTGAGGTTTGAGGTGTAAAATATATCAGATTGGATGAAGCTGCAACCTATTACTGAACTCAGGTTGCAAGATTACCATATACAGACCCGATGTTCTCGTCTCGGCGAGATTTGAGGTGTCAAATATATCAGATTGGATGAAACTACAACCTATTACTGAACTCAGGTTGCAAGATTACCATATACAGACCCGATGCTCTCGTCCCGCCGAGGTTTAAGGTGTCAAATATATCAGATTAGATGAGACTGCAACCTATTACTGAACTCAGGTTGCAAGATTACCATATACAGACCCGATGTTCTCGTCTCGGCGAGGTTTGAGGTGTTAAATATATCAGATTGGATGAAACTGCAACCGATTACTGAACTCAGGTTTGAGGTGGCAAATATATCAGGTTTGAGGTTGCAAAATTACCATATACATACCCGATGTTCTCTTCCAGGCGAGGTTTGAGGTGTCAAATATATCAGATTGGATGAAACTGCAACCTATTACTGAACTCAGGTTTGAGGTGTCAAATATATCAGGTTTGAGGTTGCAAGATTACCATATACAAACCCGATGTTCTCGTCCAGGCGAGGTTTGAGGTGTCAAATATATCAGATTGGATGAAACTGCAACCTATTACTGAACTCAGGTTGCAAGATTACCATATACAGACCCGACGATGTCAACTTTTCCGGCGTCGGTGATTCAAATTTTTCCGGAGAAAGCAAATTTTCCGGCGATGACAAGTTTTCCGGCGACGTTGATTCAAATTTTTCTAGCGAAAACACATTTTCCGGCAACGCCGAAAATTACCTAAGGGAAAGCATATTTCCCGGCGACGGTGAAATTGACCAAATTACCCTCGCCGGCAGCAAATTTCAGGCGACTGTGAAAATGACCATATTACCTTTTATTGGCGTTTTTTACTCTTCATAGCAGGGGTACCGTTACAAATTGTCTATTCAAGTTTTCAACCACAAAACCGTCTGAAGTTAGACCTAAATTGGCAGTTATTATTTTCAGGTGATATTACCGATTAAAGCTTTCTCTTGGGAATAGGCGTGACCCTGCAAGAATTTAGAGTTTATTTCTGTTACCAACTGTTGTGTCTTTTAGGTTAACTTAGTTTATAAGGGGGAAAGAAAAGGGTCAGAGAGCAAATAATTTCAGAGAGAAAATTTGTAGAGGGAGACAACTGTTCTCTGAATTTTTTTATAAATCAAATCAATCAAAATGGCTGGTGATGATGATCGACGCAGACGAAAGGGTAAAGCCCCCATGACTGAAGAGCAACAATTGAAAGAGTGGGAAGAGAGGCAAAGACAAGAAAGGTTATCCGTCACTATGCAGATGATTGGGCAGATGACCAAGGATGATCTCCAGAAAGTACAAAAGAGAGTAAGTGACTTGTTGAGAGATATTGAACTCGATCCTCTCTGGCAAGAAATGCATGCTGCGGAAAATGAAGTACAAGAGAAAACGGTATAGATTTATCCAAAGGAACCGGTAGAGATTTTCCCAAAGAAGCGTCTTTGTGATCCCTTCAAAGATGAATATGAGAAGGAAAAGTACTATGCAGTGCATGGGAAAAGGATTAGGTTGGCGGAAATGGCGGAGATCAAGGAGGAAGAGGAAAAAGGATATGGGCGGCGTGATAGTGATGCAAGTGCTACCTAAGATAAAGAGCCATTTTTTGTTGTTCGTAGTGTCATTAATATCTCCAATACATACTGTTACGAAGCTGCATCTGACCTAGATGAGGAACTTTGAGTTTTTCGCGAAGATGAGATTCTTGGGGTTAATGATGAAATTTTGTCCTGAAAGACTGATTCCGAAGCGGAGTCAGATGAAGATGAAGATGAAGAGGAAGAGGGGTATGATGAACCGGAACATATACAAGAGGAAGAGTCTGATGAGGAGGAAGAGTCTGATTCCGAGTGATCGGGTATAACGAGTAAGCCTTATCGAAGGGAAAATGGTAAGTCATATGATTTCTTTTTTGTTCATGGCAATGGAGTCTGAAAATGCAGGAGATGATACAGGGGAAAGTTGCGTTTATTTTTCTTTTCTCATTTTGTTTTTGGTACTTGGATTTTTTGTGTGTAACTGGATATTATGAACATGATAGTGTTGCTGTCAAATGTTGCTCAACACTGAATAAATAGAAAGGTTGTAACTTTATGAAATGCAATATGATTAAGTCAGTTTATTTGTATTGTCCGATGATTATGTGTCGATAATGTTGGAGATGCAGGTTGTAATCTATAAACTAAAACTACAATGCAAAGAACTGGAACATGTACAAGACTAAACTGTAATGAAAACAAATGTATACTGAAAACAATTCACTTTAGTGTTTCTTTGAAATTACAGCATGTTTGAAATTCAAAAAAAAGATTCTCTATCCAGTCTAATTCACTTGATGGAGAGGGATATACACACCTAGTCTTAATCTACAATATGTCGAAGGGTCAAATTACGAACGTCTATATATGTTTGATCTTTATGTCTTTATATCTTCTGTCAATACATGACTAACAAAACTTTTCTTGTGTTGGTTGCGTCATATTCGACTTGCACATAATTGACACAAACCCTACTTACCATATACAACCCACACACCTAATTTTACAATCTAACAATGAATACAAATCACAAAGATTCCTGAGATGTTGATTCTCAAAACAAAATACAAGCTTTATTCACCAATGCTGACATCCTACAACCAAATACTATGTTTGAGTCTAAGATCATCTGTCAACTGACATATAAAACCACTTGGTGGAGGCATAAAACATGCAATTGAGATGTTCATAATCACCAAGAGACTCTCAAAATAGGATACAATTCACAGCAACATAAAAATAAACCTAAAATATGAAACATATAGATGTTCATACTTCATAATCACCATCAGAAATTGTATCATTCAAAATCAAGAGTGTGTAACCTCCAATTTGTAAAATCATTAAATTCACAAATGGATGAATACGAAATACCTTGGGTGAAGATGACTAAGATTTGCATTTCAAAAATTATGAATCCGTATTAACACTTCTATGAGATATCGATTAAACTAAAATCTAGGCTTGAATCGATGTTTCATACAAGAATCGATTAATTCATTTTTGTTGATGAAGTTTTCTGCAACCGAATATCCAAGAAACCCCGAAATGAATGAATGAGAAATACCTTGGATTATGAATCAGTATCAATACTTCTATGAAAGATCGAAGTTTCACATAAGAATTGATTGATTCATTCATTGTTTTTGCTGAAGTTTTTTGCAGCTCTAATCAATGGAATTAGATGAACTGATAATGAGTCTGTAGCTCAAATCAATGGAATTAGATGAACTGATAATGAGTTATGTCTCAGGCGTTGTTCTAGATTTTTGCGAATCATTTGAGTTGTTGGTCAGGGACCAGGGTATTGAGATATGGCATGATGCCTGAGACAAACCATGTTGCAGTTCAAGATATGGGCCATCTATACACAAGTGTGCTGATTTTATTTTGATTGACCTGATTTGTTTGACATTAGTTGATTAATTAGTTTTTGGTCAGGACTCAGTTACCAGGGTATTGATATATGACATGATTCCTGAGCCAAACCATGCTGCAGTTCAAGATATGGCCCATCTATACACAAGTGTGCTGATAATATTTAGGAAGATAATAATTGTATAAATTTAATACAAGTCCAGCTAATGTCAAAAACAGTAGTGGGGCACAATGGTTCGCTTTAGTTTAAGTAAGTTTGAGGTCGGAGGTTCGAAACCCCCTAGACCTTTTTATTTTTCTTTAAAATTTAGGCATTATGCGGCACAGTGTTGATTTTATTTTGCTTGACCTATATTATTTGACCATTTTTCTTTAAAATTTAGGCATTATGTGGCACAGTGTTGATTTCATTTTGCTTGACCTATTTTATTTGACCTAATTGGTTTGACATTAGTTGATTAATTAGTTGTTGGTCAGGACCAGGGTAATGAGATATGGCATGATGCCTGAACCAAACCATGCTGCAGTTCAAGTGAAGATATGGCCCATCTTTTAACTAAATAAAATTAAATAAATATACACAAGTGTGCTGATTTTATTTTGCTTGACTTGTCAGGTTTGACCTAATTTGTTTGACATTTGTTGACCTATTATGTTTGACCATTTTTTGTACACCGAACAAATTATCTCATGAATGTTAAGCCATTTCAGGTGTGAACACTGCCATTATAGATGAAGTACACCAGTGCCACGTAATGCCTCTCAACAGGTGCTGGCTCTTTAGTATCTACCAAAAATCAAATATGATAATTAGTGTTTGGTTGAACTGTCTATCAACCCATTAATGGCAGTTATTAGATATTAAGAATCGGAAGAGTCTACATTAGGATAATGGGGGTGTACCAAATTAGTGGGGGGCGTACCAGCCCCAAGGCAAAACCAGTTTTCTCTTATATGATTTTGGACACCCCCACTAATTTGGTACACTCCCATTAGCAATGTTGGAGTGCAGGAGTTAAGGAGGATTTATGATGGGTTTATGACTTGTTGCACATGCCTTTGAATAGGCGTGAATAGCTAAGGGATGAGACGTTCCACCGAATTCCTTAAATGACTATTTATGGCATCTTCTTTACAAAAGGAAACTAAACAGAGTATTTCCAAAATATGCAAAAATCATCCTAAAAGATCAGGCAAGGAAATTAAGAAACACATAGATTAAGGAGGAAACAATGGGTGATCAAGGAGGAAACAATGCTAACGGAGATAATCAGCCTTCTGGACCTTTTAACTTCGCCAAGAAAGTTGCCAAGACTCTGTGTACTAGAGAGTTGCAGAATTTGAGGGATTTTCAGCAGCAAGAGAATGACAAGAGAAATCGTCAGATTGAGTACGAAAGAGTTCGTCAGGAAAATGCTCCACAATATGAACTATGGAAGAGGAAGAGAATTGCTAGAGATGTGAGGAAAGCTAGAGAAAGAGAGGAGAGAGATGAGAGGAGAAGGAGAATATTTGTTTGGAGAAAGACCCGCAGTGCAACCGACAGTGATTCTAAAGAGAAAGAGAATGATTTTGAGAGAAGTGATGATCATGAGAGAAATTCTGAGACAGAGAAACAAAGGAGGAACAAAGAAAAGAAGCTGGAGGATGCATGGTATGAAAGAATCTTAGCAGAAAAAGCAATCCCTGGGATTTTTGCAAGGACCATGAATGAGAGACTAAATATTGATTCTGATGGAGAAACAATTGATAGTCTTGATGAGAATGGTGAACCAGTTGATGTTGGAGATTTGGAGGAAGAGAATGAAGATGATGAAGGAAGTGAAGATGCAGGTGATAGAGGTTATGGAAGTGCAACTGTAACAGGAAGTCAATATAGCAATGAGTACAACGATGATTAGATGGGCATCGACGACGACGATGACGATAGTGCAACTGAAATTTCAGGCAGTCAACATAGCAATGAGAACGGCGGTGATGATTCTGAATAATCATCCCTGCAACATCAACAAGATTTCGATGGGAAAGCTTCGATTTTGTGAAATCGGACTAAGTGCTTCTTCATGAAAATTCAAAGAAATCTTGTAGGTGTTTGCTGATCATTTTGCTTATATTGCTGATTTTGCTCATATTGCTGAAGCTGCTGATAGAATAGGTATTGGTTTTCTTGTGGTTATTTTGCTATCTCGGATGTTTTTTTTTTTTTTTTTTTTTGGAACAAATGTGCTTGTTTTGATACTGTTATGCAGATGGTAACTGCTAACAATTTAAAGGTGTTAAAGTGTTTGCAGGGGGGTAACAGTTTTAGTATGTGTGTAATTAAGGTGTTTGCAGGGGGGTCAAATAGTCTAGTTTTCCCCGGTATGAATAGTTAATCTCTCAGATGTTTGAGGGAATTACAAACTAGGTTTTTGGGTCATGTTTTGATGTTGATATTGTGAATGGGTTTGATTGTAATGGAACTACTTAGTAATTAGGGATCTGATCAGTAATAGTGATGGTATTTGTAAATCTGGTTAATGAAATTGCAACTTCGGTTTCTTTTTGTGTTGATTTGAATATAGTGGGTGACATTTGGTATGCTGGAGATTTCTTTGTGATTTCTAATGAAAGGAACAATGGTATGTTAAACTGTGGTATGTTGAAATGTATTATATGATCTATAAATTTACTAAAGCATTATCTGAATTCTATCAAGAACTAGAATCCCAGTACAAGGTAAGGGAACATATTACGAATCCTAATTCTCTCCGCTTTTCATCTAAAGTGCAGAAACTGCTTCTCAAAACATACTACAATCTTGATTCACTAATGGTAACAATATCCTACACCCAAACACTATAACTGAGTCTTAGTTTATCAACAAAAGGTATAACAAGCCGTAGATCATCTGTCAAAGCCATAATAACTTGACTCAAGATTGAGTCCTGTGAAACCTACATGATTTCACTGACCCAAAAAACTACTTGGTGCTGGTGGAGGCATATACACATCTAATTATAATCTACAATGTATTCTGACCACTAACCCAAGAAACTACTTTGGCAATGAATTCATAAAGAACTAGAATCTGACTAGGCAAAGGGAACAAATTATGAACAATAGCTTCTCTTTGGTTTTCATCTAAATTGTTGAAACTGGTTGGGATTATCATTAGAGCTAGTTCTTCAATACATAATTGATTGATTCACCCATTTACAAACAAATGGAGATATCCTATAAACAAATTGTGACATCCTACAAACAAGTAAAATACTATGTTTGACTCAGTCTAATTATCAACTAAACCTACAAAGTACACTGAGATATTCTTAAAACTTAATACAATGTACTGCAACATCCACAATTTCATACACAAATCTTCTTAATCACACTCAATAAACACAAAAACCATAAACCTAAAATCTACAATCACAATTGCATCATTCAAATTCAAAACCAATAATTTCTAACCTCCAATTTGTAAAATTATTAAACCCCAAATGTTGAAAAACAATGATTTAGAGAAAAACCAATAAATGAAATACCTTAGATGATGATAACCTAGATTTGCATTTCCAAGATTATGAATTAGTGTCAAAACTTCTATGAGAGATCGATTAAACTTAAATTTAGGGTTACATCGATGATTCACAGAAAAATTGACAGATTCGTGTTGTTAATGAAGTTCTCTGCAGCTGCATCTCGATGTTTCCGAAGCTCAAATCGATGGAGTAAAATGGACGGAGAGGAAAACGGAAATGGGTGGAGAAATGTCTCAGGCTCTCAGTTGTTCTCGACATATTTATTCTCTTTTAATTTTTGCAAAATTAAATAAAAAACGATAAACTAATTTCATTGATTTTAGTATTGTTTTCTAATTTTCAGTAATTAAAATGAAGAGTTATAATGGGAAAAAAATATTGGAGAAAAAAGCCAGAATCGTTGGGAGGCTGGGTAGCCATTGAGTGTGAGACGAAATTGGGAGCTGATAGTAGTAATAGAGGCGCTAATAGTAGTAATGGAGGGTAACAATGTAACTTGGAAATTTAAGTTGAGGATAGGAAGATAATTACCCACAACCCTCCCGAAACTCTGTAACAGATACCAATTATTGCAACGATTATCCAACGTTACAAAGTTACCAGCGTCGATACGACGTTACTTAAAAAATATCCGTTACAAAATCGGGCGTTACAAATTCCCTGATTTCGTGTGGTGTGAAGGATTTTGGAAATGGTTGTCTGAGGCGTTAAGGTGAAAGTGTGGTGGGGGTTGAAGTTAGGTGAAATTGATATTTGAGTGAATAAGTTTTTCCAGGAGTTAGTTGCTGTTGTACAGTGGATTAGAAGGTGACTTGCCAATTTAGGGTCAGTGTTGCATCTAGGGCATATGTCTGAGTTGGTCAGATGGATGTGATATAAGAGTGAGAAGGTTGGTAATCCTTCATTGATGGCTTTCCACAAGAAAAGCCGAATTTTTGGTGGACATGGTAAAGTTCATAGGAATTTGGTAGGTGGTAAAGGGGTGTGAGTTTGTTGACCATGGGTTAGACATTGGTATCCCGATGAGGTAGTGTAGTTTCCAGATTTTGAGTGTGGACATATAATTTTGTCTTGGGGGCTATTTTGGGGGAGATGGATGTTCATGATTTTTTGGATTATATGGATGGGGAGGGTGCTTAATTTTTCATGATTCCATGAGTGGGAAATTGGGTCGATAATATATGCTACCATTCGGATTGGGTAGCATTGTGATGGGTCTAGATTTGTTGAGTGTGGAATCCAATTGGCCTTTATCGGAGTTGATAATCCATCTCCAATACGATGAAAAATAAAATTCTGCATGGTAGGGACAATTGAAGGCAATTGTCTCCATTGAGGACTGGAGGAGGATGGTATAGAATTAATGCCATGAAGAATTGGTTGTTGATCGAGATATTTTGCACTGAAGAGATTTCCACAAATAGAGTTAGGTTGTTCATGTAAATTACAGATTCTCTTCATGAGAAGTGCCTTATTATGATCACTGCTCTTTCTTATTCCTAATCCTCCTTCGGATATCGGTTTTGTTACTTTATCCCAACCTATCAGGTGAAGCTTTTTAATTGCTGAGTCATGTCCCCAGAAAAAATTTCTTGTGATACGATCTATTTGTTTATGAACATTGCTGGGTAGATTTTGTGTTTGCATAATGCGGTTTGAGGTGGGAATTAGGGAGGTTTTGATGAGAGTGATTCTTCCAGCTGGAGTTAGGCAATTTGTCATCTATCCTTTAGCTTTTCGGGCTAGTCTTTGCGGTGGTGGCGGATTTGAAGAATTGCTGAAGTTCGTTTACCTTGATTGGGTCTAGATTTGGGTGGTCTAGATTAAGGTGTTGGTTACTCTAGTTGGAAGCTTTATATGTGATCAGTAAATCATATGTACATTAAATGAATTATGGGTGGTGTTTTTTTTTGATATGTTAAGTCCCCGAACTAACTTTTGGTTTTGAAGGTTTCCTAGATTTGTAGATAGGATTTCCGCACAAATGATGAAAATATAGGAAGATAGCGGGTCCCCTTGTCTGATACCTCTGGTTGGAGTGATGTAGCCATGGGGTGTACCATTTATGTTGATTGAGTATGTCACCATTGTGACGCATAGCATAATGTAGTCAATAAAGGCTGACGAAAATCCAAGTTTTGTAAAAGAGGTTTTGATGAATCCCCAATCTAAGCTATCATAGGCTTTCTGGGTATCTAGTTTGAGAGCTATTTTTGGATCTTTTGTGAGGTTCGAGGTTTTGATATGATGGAAGAGTTCTCCTGCAATTGCTATGTTATCGTGTATTGATCTTTGTGGAACAAAGCACTTTGGAAAGGACTTATTAAAAAGGGGAGAAGGGGTCTAATTCGGCTGACTAGAATTTTTGAAATTATTTTATATGTGACGTTACAGAGCCATACGGGTCTGAACTGAGATGGTTTTGAAGGGTGGTCGATTTTAGGTATTAGTGTTATGTTTGTGTAGTTCATGAGAGGATGCATGTTTAGGTTATTAAAAAAACTCTGAACCATTGCTATTAATTGTTGATGAGTTGTTTCCCAGAAAACTTTGAAGAACTTACTTGTATAGCCATCTGGACCCAGAGCACTTTCGAAATTTATGGAGAAGAGGGCTTGTTTGATTTCCGATGCAGCTACTTCCTTCGCAAGTAGGTCCGATTGTCTGGGAGTTAATCTTGATCTGATATTTGTAAACATGTCTTCTTTTATCACTGTAGGCGGGGCCGCATATTGTTGAGAGTAGTGATCCAGTATGAGATGAACAATGTCTTCCTTCTTATTAATCCAGTTGTTTTGTGGATCTTGTAATTGTTGTATATTATTACAGGCTCTGTGAATGGTAGCTTTAGTAAGGTTTATGTTACTGAGTACTATCCAATTCTGGCAAATCCACAAATTGTATTATCCAGCAGTGCGTTATAAAATATAAGGAAAATAATTTTTTTTTCTAATTAGATATACACCCTGAGAGAAACCACAGCGGGCGACTAAACCCAAATATTTGGTAAATGAACGAGACGTAGTGGGACGTACTATCGACTAAACCACGACTATCGACTAAATCCTAGCTATATTTGGTCTGGACCAAAGAGTAAACCCAAATATAGTCGAACGAACTTATAATCCACGCCCCACCACCAGGCGGGTATATAATGTACGTCCCACACCAGGCGAACGTATAATCCACGCCCCACACCAGGCGTGGTTTATACCTCCGCCCCATATATTTTTTTCTTTTGAATTGGACGTGGTTTATACGTCCGCCCCATGAATCTTTTTTAAACACTTTTGAATGGGGCGTGGTTTATACCTCCGCTCCATTGTTTTTTTTATTTTTTATTTTAAATTGTTGGAATCTCACGCCCCACCACCAGGCGAACGTATACTTTACGTCCCACACCAGACGAACGTATAATCCACGCTCCACCAAATTTAGTCTTCCACCCGTAGCGTCACACACCAGAATAAACCCAAATTTTAATCTTTTTTTCCCTCTTTGATCTTTGGTTATACTCGCACCACTGCAGTCGCTCTGAGCCACAAGTCGGATGTCACAAAAGTAAGAAAGAATGACTGATGTGACCTCTAACTTGTACCGAGTCAGATTAAGATCGTGAGTCAGATCCAAATTTAGGAGAATAAAATCCCAACTGAAGTGAGCCAAACGCACTCTAACAAATGTGGGATTTTTCATTTTTGTTGTAATAAAAGCTGAGCTGTAGGGTGTATCTCTTTTATTATGATTATGAAATCAAATCAGAGATAAAAACCCTAAGTTTAGAAACAAACAATCAAAGAAAGAAAGGGATTAGGGATTCTTTTTGAATGAATTGAAAATCGTAAGTTGATAATCAAATTTCCAAACTCGTTCATCCTCATCTGTTGAATTTTGGGATTTTTTTTATCTATCAATCGATGGATGGAAATTGTGAGGAAAATCTTCATTTTAATTCTCTAACTGAAGATTTGTTGATTGAAATTCTATTATGGCTACCAGTAGTATCCCTTTTACGATTCAAGGCTGTCTGCAAGTACTGGCGATCGATTATTGAAAGCTCAGATTTCATCCATCGACACGCAAATTTTGAGAAGTCCACAAGTAAGTTGGGTAATTTCATCTTTCAATATCGTCCTAAACATATTAATAGATGGGATTATAAACCGTATTTTTTCGTGTTATCGTCGAATCGTGGTAGTGGTGACAGCCAAGAAGATTATGGGCAATGGAGTTACAAAAATTTGGGTATCTCACCACATTTAAGTGATGAGGATGAGGATGAGGATGAAAGGTATGATAGTTACCCTCCTCAAGCAAATATGGTGGGTTCTTGTCATGGCATCATTTGTATACATGATCCTCATCTTAGGGATATTATCCTCTGGAACCCTGCAACTAAGAAGTATAGATGTCTCCCTAAATCATTACCCCTCCTAGATGAATTTGGCAAACTAAAGTCAGAGTTTGTTTTGTTTGGTTTCGACTGCGAAACACATGATTACAAGGTCTTACAGATCACTTTCTTCGAAATCGACAATGAAATCGACATCGCACCACGAAACATGATTCAGATATATAGCTTACAGTCGGATTCTTGGAGGTGGTGTATGGATGCCAATTTGCGTGGCCACTCTTATAAATGCAATACTGTAAATCAAGGTCGATATCATAATGGTAGTTATTATTTCGTAGGAAATAATTTTATCAGAAAACAAAGGATGAGTATTACTGATTCTGTCCCATATTGGTATGGTGATCCAGAGGCAGTGGTTCTCTCCTTCAATTTCAGCAGAGAAAGTTTCAGGATGATACCTGGTCCAGGCGGAAACTTTGTTGTAGATGTCAGAGGAGGTGATCTGGGAAAGATTGTTTACTTAACTCTTCCTTTCATCAGTGATGTATGTGAAATGTATGCTTTGAATGATTATGATTACAGTAGTAATGCTACAAATGCGGATAGTAACGAGTACTCATGGAGCAAACTACATACGTTCACCATTAATCATCCTTATCGTGGCTATGGAACTAAGGCCCTTACCAAAAATGGAGTGTTTGGTTTTCTATGTGATATTGGAGGTGGTTTGGTGTTTATCAACCTTCTTACAGAGGAAATAAAGGATATTGAAATTATTGATGCCCCTTTGGAAGGTCTGGGTGATGTTTATAGAGCCGATGTTTACCAGGAGAGCTTAGTCTCAATCGATAGTGCAGTGCCCAGCAGCAGCAGCAGCAGTTAGTAGAAATGAAATCGGTTTCCACGCCATTCACAACTTTCGCATGCATTATGGTTGGGTTTGTCATCCTGCTGCAGGGTAGCTGCTTAATATTATTATCTTACTATTTGTCCAAGTGAATGATTTCCATTAATGTCCAACAACATATATTTTCAAGTATTATGGAATTCTTGGGGCTTTTAACATACTTGGTACCTCTAAATGACAGTTTGTTGATTCGTCTTATTTGATTGCAGTCATTTATTTGTACAGTGTTTTCTTGTTGTTGGCGTTTGTCTCTTTAAACCTGAGTATTTTTAAATTAGTTATGATTTTCAATGCAATAGTAAATCTTTACTTTTTCCGGTATGTTGCCTTGGTAATTTCACCTAGGAATACCGAGCTTCCATTGAAACCTGATTGCAGGGATGGTTGGAAAGTTTCAGAGGCGAAGATCCAAAACTAGCTTCAGCACTGCCTGTTGAAAAAGATTTGTTTTGGATCTTCTTCTTCTTCTTCTTCGACATCAAAAAGGTTGCACGAGGTAAGTAGTCCCTTATTTTAGATGGAGTGGAACTTGTCTCTTTTCTTACAGGAAGGAGTTGGTCCTGTTCCTCCACCTTCTTCTCTCATGAACGCTTGAGTCCTGTGGATGTCTTACCATGGGGAAGGAAAGTCTGTGGTACAAAGTATGTGTCTCGAACAAGGTGAAGGTGGAGAAATACAAACTTCTGAGAAGCCAACTTATTTTGTTTTGTGAGCTTTGGAAGCAGAAAAGAGTATTTTTGAGTATTGCATGTTTCATGCTTTAGCATTTGGCGGAACAGTATGTTTATTACAAAATAAAATTGGTAAGCAGTTGGATGAGTTCTAATATAAGTCTCATGTTATGAATGATACTTACTTTTGTCGTCTGGAAGAGATGCCTAATACACACACCCCACAGGAAACATGGCTGATGTACATGCTTCCTGGTGTTCTGGATCTCCTGGCAAACAATTGGGTCGATCCAAGACATAAGGTGAAAGATAAGACCACTCCGTTGTTCAGCGGAAGAGGTTCTTGCACGCCTCTGTAGGTGCAAGTACTACCAGAAATACGAGAATCCTGTTGCAGAATGATACGGCTCCATGAGTTGACAAAGTTTCCACCATTTCTGATACGATGTCAATTCGAAAAATAGATGTTGCTGGATTTAATAATGGCGGCTTGGAATTCCTTTTGTCATCAGTGGCAACAGGGGATTTGTTCCAGAGGTACCTATCTACATGTGAGTTTTTTGTTTAATATTCGTCTTTTTCATTATGGTGAACGAATTTTGTGCTCTGGTGATTTTGTAGAATGTCTACTACGATATCTAAGTGCTCATGGTATGGTGTACACTTATGACTTTTGACATTCTGCTAGACATTGTTGTAATTCTGCTATACGAATACAATATTAGCTTCCTTTTGAATATGGATTATGTGGTCTGATGCCATTGAGATGATTAATATCCTTGTCTTTTCCCCCTCCTACATTTAATCCTCGCAGTGTACCTGCTTTAAATTTAGAACCCATCTGTGGTTTAGAGCTCATTAATTATCGACCCTGAATAAAAGTTCTACGTACCTTTAGTGATTACCATTAGTCTGCACGCCAGGGGTTTTGTATTTTGGTCCATTGCAGGTTGCTGCTTGGCCTATAGGTCACCACCTCGAATACATTAAGCCACTGGGGGTTCTTATGCGGCTGTGCCGCTGCATAAAACAAGTTAATCAGTAAGGTTTACTCTGAAAACCCCTGTTGTCCGAAAAAGGAAATTTTCTAACGATTTATGGATGCAAAGCCGTGTTTTCGTGTTTTATTATTGTAGATTCAGAACATATATATAGATCCTTCATTTTCTCTTCTAGAGTGTCAGCTCATAATCTCTTTTCGCATAGGTACATGTCGGGCCTGTTACTCCTCCTCCTGGTCTCATGAAGGTTGATATTCCGTGGATGTCCACTGTGAGGAAGGGAAATCTGCCGTACAAAGAAGTTAGAAGCATATTGAACAAGCTGACAGTGGAGCAATACTGTATTGTGAGAACCCAGCTTATTGATTCAGTGATCACAATCCCGTCCAGGCATTACGTCTGTGATATTCAGCAAACCTGTGACGGTGCCAGCTGTTTGTCCTTTGTATGCTTTTCTATGTTGTGAAGTTTCTGTATATACCCATCATTTCCTTGAGATGAGCCAAGCAAAAGAAATCTTGGAAACTTATGAATCAACAAATATGAAGGCGGGAAAGACTAGGCAGAAGATTATGACTGGTGCCGCTAACCAAGATTTGGACCATGGATACTCTGATTCGAGGAGAAAAGGAAGAATCTTGGAAATATACCATTCACTTGTGAGCTTTCAAAGCAGAGAGGGTTTCTGACGATTGTTCGTTTCAATGATACTGTGGCTTGTCATCAATGGCAACAATTGACCAATCTTAGATGCTAACTGTGGCTGTTGGCGAACGTTTGTTTTGTAGTGTGGTGAGTTAAAGACCAATGAAAATTTTAATACAATTGCACAAGAGAATTAACAAGAAGAAAGATATACTATTTTTTCTGACACTAAACTTAGAAAACAAGAAGAATATTACAGAAAAAGATAATACTTATCAATTTATCAGAAACATCCAATTTTTCAGTACGTGCTTCTTTATTCTTATCCCAAACTTACTTACTACTACTACCACAGTAAACGTAACTCAAGACCCACATGCTACATGTTTTTTCATGCCATAAGAGAACCCTATATCTATATCTTGAGACCAGCCATATGGCCGCTGCAGTTGTGCCCTTTCAGCTGAGACTGAGAATGATCAAGTCTCGCGAGATCTCCTTTTCGGATGGTAACCTGGATCTCAAACAACAGTTGATCACGCTTACTGTTAAATAGGCATTTCATGTAAGGTTTTACTCCGAGTGCCTGTGTTAGAACATCAGAAGCCGTGGTGACATTAATCTCTCCCTTTACAATTAATCCCAGTTGGTTAAATCGGCCATAAATGTCTCCTAACTGTTCGAAGAGGGCGTGCGTGTCGCGAAAGTAGTCTACAGTGGAAAGTTGAGAGAAAACACCATGATAATCCCACTCATGGGTCCAAAATCCCCACACTGACGTCTTCCTCTCGACTTCCTTCGGACCATGACCACTTGGGACGAAATAAGCATCCAACCAATCATCGTACAGTTTATTAACTAGAACTCTTTCATTCAACAACTGCAAAACGAAATAATTTATCATCATTCACAACACTTAATCTCTCTAATCCTTTGAAATTTAAAGTATTATTATGCACAGTAAAAAGAAGCTTTGTGTTGTATGAAATATTCGAAAACTGACCAAACTAGCTAGCTTGATCCAACTAAACTCCTTGCAATTAAATGTGAAAACAATATTCTTGAAAGCATATCTATATTATAAGAGACAATGGTGTTTTTATCAATCGACGGTTATCTACAGATTGGATATATAAAGAATGGTCAGATTTAACTCTATCAGATAGGAGTTGTGTTTTTCCCTATGTACCAAAAACTACATTTCAGGTATATAAAGAACGGTTGATTTCATCACGTTTTGGGAATTCAATGTCCTAACTATGAATAGTAATATTTATCCGAGTTGTAACGTTTTCGGTCATTCAATGTTAACAAAGTCAAAGCTGTTTCTCTTCTCCTTCCGGCAATAGTCATACCAATGAAGGTAATTTATGTAAATTTTAATTTCAGTTTAGAGGAAAGATGACCAGCCAAAGGCTTACCCATCCTACAAATCTATAATCCTGGGTAATTTTGGTTGATTGAGAAAATCAATCTTAATTTTTTCCCTTATTTACGGTGACGCGCAAATTTCAGTAATATATGCTCCAAGATTTGTTTTTGTAGTTCTACATTCAAACTGTATTAGGTTATTTGAATTTCGTTTTGTGTATGTCAGATTTCTAATTGTTTTCATAATTTTCTCCTTTGATAGACAGAGGGTTCCTCACTTTTCAAAAGGGAAAATTTGTTGAGTTCTAGAAAGAAAGATTTGGACCAATACAAGTTCTCATAATTTCAGGTACACATTACAATCTCCCTTAATAAGTTTCCTTCTCTTGAATGGATTTAATAAAATAAACGGTATGTAATTTGTATTAATATTTCATAGTTGATTCGTTGTTTCTTCATTCGTGGTGAATTTTGTTTTTTAGGGTGTTGTTGGAATGTCTTAATCCAACAAATACGAAGGTCTAATAGGTTTATAGGATTTTGTAGATTTTTAACTTTTTTCTTTTTTTACCTCAAAATTGCTAGATATATTATATATTTAACAAAAAGACCCTTTTTAGTTTTGGTTTCAATGGATAGTACAATGTGACTGTGACTAATATTCTTTCTTATTTTCGCTATTTTACATTTGGTTTGAATAGTACTTCCACTAAATACTTTGAAGAATGTCTAAGCTCAAAGATGAAAACGACCATCTAAACGGATAGTCATATGTTAAGAAATCTATTGCAACATAGGTGGGTTGTGTTTTTGTGTTCGTCGACACAGTGACCAGTTATTAGTTTTGGATTATACACAGTGACCCGTTATTAGTTTGCACGCGCTATCAAGCAAAAATTCTTACTCAAACGGCCATTATTGTCCAATCGGACCATACATCCTTGGTAATTGACGATCTGCTTTGCGTAACTTAACGGATAAGCATCTCTGGCACTTGCTATAGTTTCTTCATGCTATTCACTTTTTGCTTCTTACCCTTTTAATCTATTGGAATTTGGACTTAACTGCTCTAAGATATTTTACTAAGCCAGGGAATATTGTCTGTGAACCAAAAGATATTGTTTGCAGGCACATGCCCATGGAGTTGTTTGTCAAATTTAATGTCAGGTCAATGATAACCATTAGAAATAATTTGTAAATTTGTCTGTCAAAAAAAATTGGTGATTGGAAAATGTCATTCCTTACAGAATTAATATTGTGCACACTTTATTAGGATTATCGATGCATTGGGAATTTTATTATTCATAGTCCAAATGTCTTTGTTCGATAGATAATGAATGTCTAAAACATCCATGGTCTCTGTGTCTATGATCACTCTTCCCTTATACCTGTTTAGTTGTAATTATTTTCTATTACACCTATTTGAATTTGTGATTTCATTGTTATTCATCTTCTTATTTTTGCATTAAAATATGGATTTGATTTATAATTTTTCATTTAACGAGCCTAATTCGTGATACTAGAAGCTTAGGCATGGGTTGTGACTACTTATATAAGATGTCGGATATGTTCCCTTGAGTTGTTTTTGATTCTGCTGCTTGAAGTTCCAAATTATTATTTGGTTTTGTTAATGAGCATTTATATATAGAAAAGAGTATATAGCGGCAGCAATATTAATATTCCGACTGGATATTCACTAATGGGATGAACCAAGGTATGATTGTTTCTTCTTATTGTTTGTTTGTGGAAGCAATATAGACTGCTTCACCCCATTTAACTCATGGGAAGTCGATATTGTGTTGCGCAGGTTGGCATTGTTTGGTGTGATATTGGAAGATGGCTAAGGTCTGGATGATGCTTAGGCTATCAACCGAATTCATGAAATTGACGATGGAAATCCATGCCAGATCCCGGTTGGATCACCCATAAGTGGTATGAAATTGATTGGAAGTGTATTGAGGTTATCAGTTTAGATACGTTGTTAGTCGCGAAAATGTAAGCAACTTATATTGTGTACCTCTTTTGTAACCCTTTCATTTGTTGTCTCTTTTTAAAGCTAATGCTAAATGGAATGCAGACGATGAATTGCTTGGGGTCAAGTAATGGGTACTCAGTTTGACTTTAGCCAGTGAGAGCCGTCTGTAAAACATTTGAAAGAAATGCAGATGGAAATCTACATCAAGGTGTTACTCTCTTGATCATCAATACGAAACTGTGGTCAATGTAAAGAGTTTTAAGAAATGCAAAAATAGTTTTTAGAGTTACCGTGTATAAAGGATGACAAACCTATCGTATTAAATGGGATTTAACAAGAATCTAATTCAATATACACTTTGAGCAGGACATGAACCTAGCAGCTGGCACCTCCACAAACGTATCTGATCAGTTTGAGGGGGAGATGATTGGGATATCAATATCAGCTGTAGTTATACTCTTTATAAATCCTTGGCTCTTTGTGTATATGTAATCTTCGAGAAGTCATCTTAGTTTGTTGTCCAATCATTATAATTTATCCACGATTGAGGTTTAAATATAATGCCTTGGATATGGTTCTTAAATATTTGCAGAGTGTTGCATTTGTTATTTTGATTTTCTCCAAATCTAGACAACTGTTTCCCGAGGGTGCTATATTTGTGCTAAAATATAGGCTTATATGGTGTGCACTTTAAATAGAATATTAGATGTATCCTAGAACCTCAAACTGAATTTGTTGGAAATTATTTATTTTTAAGATCGATTCATTACAGAAAATAAACATTAGTGTTTCCGCTGCTTTTAAAAATAATAATTCTAAAAATAAAATAATAATGGAGTTGTTAATATTATCTTGAAAAATAGTATCTTGAAAAGAAAATAGTAAGTCACGTCGACTGAAACAGTACCTTCAGCTAAAACGCGGGTTTAGTAATGGGTCAAACCGCACCCAACATACATATTACCCTTTTTTTCTATGGTGTTTGATCTAATTTTAATCGGTTTTTCTTAGTGCAATTTCAAACTTCAAACTCCCTAATTATCGACCAAATATTTTGAAACTTCTTTCATTTTAAAATTAAAATGATGAAGTGCTATCGGGCGAAAAAAGAAAATGTGACAAACAAAGTAATCTAAGTTTGCTGAAAAATGATCTATGACTATCAGGCTTAGGGGAGGAAACATATTTTCTTGACAGGAGGCTGGAATGCTCTTATGCTCAACAATTGCACAATGGTTAACACTTTTTGACTCACTAAGTTATTCGTTATGATAAATTTTCCTTCGCTGCTAATTTTCAAAGGTAACAATTTTAATTTCCGCCTTTTTCATTATAACGAAAACCATGCCAATTCAGATTTACAAAGTGAATATGCTTAAACTAAATAAGGGTGAAATATCTTTACCAATATTACCAGTAAAAAAAAATCCCCTGATTATATAAAAAATTGTTGATAAAACATCGAATAATCTAGCAAGTCCACATTCTTCAACAACGAACAACATTAATGATCCAAAACCCGTGTCGTTACGGCACGGGACATACCCTAGTTTGAAACATATTAAGCTCTAAAAAACCAAGGTGATA
The DNA here is from genome assembly GCA_023531295.1 of Papaver armeniacum. Lineage (NCBI taxonomy): Eukaryota > Viridiplantae > Streptophyta > Magnoliopsida > Ranunculales > Papaveraceae > Papaver > Papaver armeniacum. The sequence continues at coordinate 668,712 of JAJJWW010011338.1, read as the reverse complement.
CTCTTTGAATTACATATACACCATCCATATTATCTATATTATAAGAGACAATGGTGTTTTTATCAATCGACGGTTATCTACAGATTGGATATATAAAGAATGGTCAGATTTAACTCTATCAGATAGGAGTTGTGTTTTTCCCTATGTACCAAAAACTACATTTCAGGTATATAAAGAACGGTTCAGATTTCATCACGTTTTGGGAATTCAATGTCTGAACTATGAATAGTAATATTTATCCGAGTTGTAACGTTTTCGGTCATTCAATGTTAACAAAGTCAAAGCTGTTTCTCTTCTCCTTCCGGCAATAGTCATACCAATGAAGGTAATTTATGTAAATTTTAATTTCAGTTTAGAGGAAAGATGACCAGCCAAAGGCTTACCCATCCTACAAATCTATAATCCTGGGTAATTTTGGTTGATTGAGAAAATCAATCTTAATTTTTTCCTTATTTACGGTGACGCGCAAATTTTTCGGAATATATGCTCCAAGATTTGTTTTTGTAGTTCTACATTCAAACTGTATTAGGTTATTTGAATTTCGTTTTGTGTATGTCGATTTCTAATTGTTTTCATAATTTTCTCCTTTGATAGACAGAGGGTTCCTCACTTTTCAAAAGGGAAAATTTGTTGAGTTCTAGAAAGAAAGATTTGGACCAATACAAGTTCTCATAATTTCGGTACACATTACAATCTCCCTTAATAAGTTTCCTTCTCTTGAATGGATTTAATAAAATAAACGGTATGTAATTTGTATTAATATTTCATAGTTGATTCGTTGTTTCTTCATTCGTGGTGAATTTTGTTTTTTAGGGTGTTGTTGGAATGTCTTAATCCAACAAATACGAAGGTCTAATAGGTTTATAGGATTTTGTAGATTTTTAACTTTTTTCTTTTTTTACCTCAAAATTGGTAGATATATTATATATTTAACAAAAAGACCCTTTTTAGTTTTGGTTTCAATGGATAGTACAATGTGACTGTGACTAATATTCTTTCTTATTTTCGCTATTTTACATTTGGTTTGAATAGTACTTCCACTAAATACTTTGAAGAATGTCTAAGCTCAAAGATGAAAACGACCATCTAAACGGATAGTCATATGTTAAGAAATCTATTGCAACATAGGTGGGTTGTGTTTTTGTGTTCACGACACAGTGACCAGTTATTAGTTTTGGATTATACACAGTGACCCGTTATTAGTTTGCACGCGCTATCAAGCAAAAATTCTTACTCAAACGGCCATTATTGTCCAATCAGACCATACATCCTTGGTAATTGACGATCTGTTTTGCAGAACTTAACGGATAAGCATCTCTGGCACTTGCTATAGTTTCTTCATGCTATTCACTTTTTGCTTCTTACCCTTTTAATCTATTGGAATTTGGACTTAACTGCTCTAAGATATTTTACTAAGCCGGGAATATTGTCTGAGAACCAAAAGATATTGTTTGCAGGCACATGCCCATGGAGTTGTTTGTCAAATTTAATGTCAGGTCAATGATAACCATTAGAAATAATTTGTAAATTTGTCTGTCAAAAAAAATTGGTGATTGGAAAATGTCATTCCTTACAGAATTAATATTGTGCACACTGTTAGGATTATCGATGCATTGGGAATTTTATTATTCATAGTCCAGTGTCTTTGTTCGATAGATAATGAATGTCTAAAACATCCATGGTCTCTGTGTCTATGATCACTCTTCCCTTATACCTGTTTAGTTGTAATTATTTTCTATTACACCTATTTGAATTTGTGATTTCATTGTTATTCATCTTCTTATTTTTGCATTAAAATATGGATTTGATTTATAATTTTTCATTTAACGAGCCTAATTCGTGATACTAGAAGCTTAGGCATGGGTTGTGACTACTTATATAAGATGTCGGATATGTTCCCTTGAGTTGTTTTTGATTCTGCTGCTTGAAGTTCCAAATTATTATTTGGTTTTGTTAATGAGCATTTATATATAGAAAAGAGTATATAGCGGCAGCAATATTAATATTCCGACTGGATATTCACTAATGGGATGAACCAAGGTATGATTGTTTCTTCTTATTGTTTGTTTGTGGAAGCAATATAGACTGCTTCACCCCAGATTTAACTCATGGGAAGTCGATATTGTGTTGCGCAGGTTGGCATTGTTTGGTGTGATATTGGAAGATGGCTAAGGTCTGGATGATGCTTAGGCTATCAACCGAATTCATGAAATTGACGATGGAAATCCATGCCAGATCCCGGTTGGATCACCCATAAGTGGTATGAAATTGATTGGAAGTGTATTGAGGTTATCAGTTTAGATACGTTGTTAGTCGCGAAAATGTAAGCAACTTATATTGTGTACCTTTTTTGTAACCCTTTCATTTGTTGTCTCTTTTTAAAGCTAATGCTAAATGGAATGCAGACGATGAATTGCTTGGGGTCAAGTAATGGGTACTCAGTTTGACTTTAGCCAGTGAGAGCCGTCTGTAAAACATTTGAAAGAAATGCAGATGGAAATCTACATCAAGGTGTTACTCTCTTGATCATCAATACGAAACTGTGGTCAATGTAAAGAGTTTTAAGAAATGCAAAAATAGTTTTTAGAGTTACTGTGTATAAAGGATGACAAACCTATCGTATTAAATGGGATTTAACAAGAATCTAATTCAATATACACTTTGAGCAGGACATGAACCTAGCAGCTGGCACCTCCACAAACGTATCGATCGCTTTGAGGGGAGATGATTGGGATATCAATATCAGCTGTAGTTATACTCTTTATAAATCCTTGGCTCTTTGTGTATATGTAATCTTCGAGAAGTCATCTTAGTTTGTTGTCCAATCATTATAATTTATCCACGATTGAGGTTTAAATATAATGCCTTGGATATGGTTCTTAAATATTTGTAGTGTTGCATTTGTTATTTTGATTTTCTCCAAATCTAGACAACTGTTTCCGAGGGTGCTATATTTGTGCTAAAATATAGGCTTATATGGTGTGCACTTTAAATAGAATATTAGATGTATCCTAGAACCTCAAACTGAATTTGTTGGAAATTATTTATTTTTAAGATCGATTCATTACAGAAAATAAACATTAGTGTTTCCGCTGCTTTTAAAAATAATAATTCTAAAAATAAAATAATAATGGAGTTGTTAATATTATCTTGAAAAATAGTATCTTGAAAAGAAAATAGTAAGTCACGTCGACTGAAACAGTACCTTCAGCTAAAACGCGGGTTTAGTAATGGGTCAAACCGCACCCAACATACATATTACCCTTTTTTTCTATGGTGTTTGATCTAATTTTAATCGGTTTTTCTTAGTGCAATTTCAAACTTCAAACTCCCTAATTATCGACCAAATATTTTGAAACTTCTTTCATTTTAAAATTAAAATGATGAAGTGCTATCGGGCGAAAAAAGAAAATGTGACAAACAAAGTAATCTAAGTTTGCTGAAAAATGATCTATGACTATCAAGCTTAGGGGAGGAAACATATTTTCTTGACAGGAGGCTGGAATGCTCTTATGCTCAACAATTGCACAATGGTTAACACTTTTTGACTCACTAAGTTATTCGTTATGATAAATTTTCCTTCGCTGCTAATTTTCAAAGGTAACAATTTTAATTTCCGCCTTTTTCATTATAACGAAAACCATGCCAATTCAGATTTACAAAGTGAATATGCTTAAACTAAATAAGGGTGAAATATCTTTACCAATATTACCAGTAAAAAAAAATCCCCTGATTATATAAAAAATTGTTGATAAACATCGAATAATCTAGCAAGTCCACATTCTTCAACAACGAACAACATTAATGATCCAAAACCCGTGTCGTTACGGCACGGGACATACCCTAGTATAAACATAAGAATCAATTAAAAAAAAATTCTTGAAAGAAAAAAATTCTTTATAACTCAAAGAAACAAACCAAGAGAAGAAAAAAAAAAACCCATGAAAAGAATTCTGGTGACTAATTAAAGAGTAAAAGACTGGCATAATTATTTTTGAACAAACTTTAACTTAAGAACAACATATAAAATTTAAGAACAACGTATATATACCTTGGATAATTCGATATTTTTGCGTGGACTCGGAGGTGCTGGCTTTGGGTTTGTACCAAAATTCGGCCAGAGGCCGTGAATGGTAAACCGATTAGGCAAGTCCTCTTTCCATTTTTTGTCACATTTCTTGTTATAAGCTGGAAAGTTGCATAGAGATTTAGAAAATTGCAGAACTAAGCTGAAGTTTGTGAAACCGGCAGCAGTGATGAAGAAGAAGGTGATATGGTGCTTAAAGCTAGTAGAAGAAGAAGAAAAATTGAAGCCCTCATTTTGTGAAACCAGAGTAAGCTACAGAATTCTTCTTGGGATGGCCTGGTATTTATAATAGGGGAGAGGATCATAGGGTGTACACAAGTGCACAATAAACATGCACTTTTGAACCGTCAAACCATTGAATTATAGAGATGTTAATAACTAGATGCGAAATCCGACGATTCAAAACTATACACACTCACAGTGTTGTTTTCTAGGGTTGGTTACAGCTTTTATATTTCTAGGGAGATTCAGAAAAAAAAAATTAATATTGATTTTTGGTTCGGTTTCTGTTCTGGAATTTAATCAGTGATGCAGTCACTTGCCGTAATTAATTAATCTTACCGGCTATAAAGTACTGTTGCGCATAAAGGAGGAGTAGGTATTCATCACATTTATGATCTTACCATATTATATACTACCAATGGGTTCCATTCATGTCCAGAATGTGGAAATTTGACGAACTCAGCAGCTTAAAATAACTAGCCCTACATTATAAATGTTTATAGTGAGTGGAGCCAGCGAAGAAAAACAGTAACACTCGAAATTGGACTAAAAGTTGAGGAGAGTAAAACTCTAAATTATTCTCCATATGGTATGTTTGATATGTAACCACTGTATGACTATACCTGCAGATTGATATGCATGAACCTTTTTTTCTTTTTTTCTTTTTTTGTTGCCAGAAGGAAAATCACAATAATAATTAATGTAGTATGTTAATGCAGGCACAAGTAACTTATCTTCATCTAACTTCTTTTTGTTCCTTTTCTGCAAAACGAGTCACTGCATGCATTTCAAAAAATGGATTAATGCAGTGGATTCATAACTTTTTCAAAACAAATGTGCTTCGGGTTAGCAATTCGGTGAGCCGCAAAGCCACGGATCGACATGGCTTGCTAGCTAGCTAACTACATTTTTTTCTCGGGGGTTTAACTAAGGTTTAGGATTGACAATAAGACCTTTGATTTCTTATTCCCATCGAGGGGCATTATGATTTAGACATATAGACATTTATCTCGACCCTTTGTGTCATTCATTCTCCTAGCTGCTGAAATGGGTAGATGAATGCACAAGATTATTGCATGACCATATTCGTGGAATTAAGAGTCATATTGCTCTTTTATGGTGGTGCCGTTGAAAGATGATCATATATATACTACTAATTTGGGTTGACAGGAAACTTCCTAGCTTGTTGCTCTCATTAATTAATCGAATAATGCCTTCATTCCTAGGACTCATCGACTACCACCTACTACAACTCTCTCGCATTCATTACATTGAAACCTTGATTTGAGTGGCCAAGATTTGTTCTTTATTCTTTTCTTCATTTCCCCTTCTGTGTGCATCGATATTGACCTTTAGCATGTAGTAATAGGGAATTCAAAGTTTTGCCATCAATAAATGAGCAAACAAGTAATTTTGAAATTTCACAACCATTTCTGAGATTCATTTTGAATTTGTAAGCTTTTTGGCCAAAATGTGATATGGGTCATGAAAACTATGTGCCCAGTAAAACCGGCTTTATAGCCAGCAGGATTATTTAACCCATGTGGTGAAAAAATGTATGATTCTTCCAACTTTGTTAATGATCAATGTTTATTTTTCAAGAAGGCTATTATTGGGGCGTCACACTCCATTAGAGGGGCTTCACTTGGATATTTGGTGACCAAAAATCTGGTTAAGGGATATTTTGATTCCATAGCAATTTGTCAAAATTGCCCTTCAATTAAAACTACTAAAAATAGATGAGGAAGAAGCAAACTGATCCTAGTGATGGTAATCAACAACTCAATCAACCTCAACTTCATCCTCAACTCATTCCACCGATTCAATCAATTGAAGAATCATGTTTTCAAACTCCTCAACAACAACCCATGGTGTATGTAAGGTAATAATCAAACAAATCCATCTTTTTGTACCCGTTTTTGTGCTTAAATCGAATGAAATCGAAGTAAAATTAGGATTTTATTTACTTTCGCTAGTGTTACGCCTGGGTACGGTACTAGATTTTTCAATCGTAATTCCAATTTTACGCCTAGGTTTAGTTGTTTACTGTGCGTAATTCCAATTTTACGCCTAGGTTCAGCTTGATTTCCGGTGCGTAATTCCAATTTTACACCTAGGTTTAGTTGATTTTCCGTGCGTAATTTAGGACGTCTAGGTTTGCTATATGTAGAACCCGGGCGTAATTCTTCCCGGATGTTTTGAAGAATTCCAACTTTGGGTTTACGCCTAGGTTCTTGCACTACACTTCCTGTGCGTAATGTTGGAAGTCCAGGTTTTCTATATGTCGAACCTAGGCGTAATTTATCATGGATGCTTTGAAGAATTCCAACTTTGGGTTTACGCCTAGGTTCATGCACTACATTTCCCAGGCGTAGAACTGAATTACGGTTGGACTAAAGCAAAACCCTCTTCCAAACCCAGACGTAAAACTGAATTACGGTTGGAACAAAGCCCAACCCAACCGTAATTTGCCATGAAAGTCTAAAAATATCAAATTTATTATCGTTCTTAAGCTAGTTTTCAACGAAATTGAACCCATGGGAGATAGTTTAGAGGTGTACTCGTTGATTTTCAACCATTGGTTCTAAACTTTGTCCTTAATTTACAAATATATATCAAAATTCATCTTCTTAAATTAATTAGATAATAACTAAATTTAATTAAAATTAACTAAATAAATAAAGGTTGTTTGGTCATTACACAATTATTTGAGATAAGGGGTTTTTGAAATTACTTACGGGTGACCCGTTTTTGTCCTATTAGGTGACGCCCCTCTAATGGAATGTGACGCCCCAATAATAGCCTTCTTTTTCAAAAAGGGAAAAAAGAAGAGAAAAGAAACCCCGAACATTGAACAGAAAATATTCAGTTTTCCTCTGAATAATTAAACGTTCCACTTCCACCGCCACCGGTGTGAGACGAGATAATTATATTTCTTTCTCCCTGGAAAAACAGATTGTAGGCATGTGCCTTTTTTAATCTGATCTCCGGCAACAATCAACCTACATTTTCACAAGACTCGCACTACGAGAAAAATTCTAATCGACGTAAGCATCACGACATTGTTTCATGACCATATTCGAGGAACAAGGGCGACGGTCTGATTGTCGAAACTTGAATCGCAGAAGCATTAAAAACATCAACATTTTATTCGATAGATTCACTATTTAGGAAGGATCAAATGAAAAAAAAAATCAATAACTCCTTGAGCAATTTTGAAACACTTCAAGTTCTACCGTAGATCAGATATTTTTACATATACGCACACACATCTACATGCAATATCGTTTACAGAGATTAAAGCTAATGTGCGTGGATGGTCCTTTTCTTCGTCCACTTGCATTGCGACCTATAATGTGCTACTATGTCCCAAAATTTGACCACGTGACCGAAATCTTCCATGCCACCGATATTTTTTTTGAAGGAAACATCTTGATTTCATTAATATAACAAGAATGAATACATCCTGTTCAAGTACATCAAAGATGAAAACAATGATAAAATACATATATCTTGTTTCATAGATGAAACAGATATTTGAAACATGGCATTTGAAATAATATTCTGCCATTTGAATTCTTCTTCTTCATTAAGAGTAACATGTCCCAGAGGGGAGTAATTTGCGCAACCCATCGTTATCACGATCACCTCTATTAGCCTTTGATCTTCCCATAATTGTAGAATTTCGACTACTTCTGGTAAATCGTCATCGTTGATGTTGTTGATATGAATGATCCATTCAATAGAAACGCCATAACAGCTATTAGAAATATCTAATTGGCTTACAGAAGCCATTAGCAATGAAATCAATTGAAGATAAACTAAAAACATTATTTACAAACCCTAAAATCGCTAAAAAGCGATAGTTTTATTTAATACTAGAAAATAATAATAATATTTATAACCAAATCTGTCAATAGATCTGAAGATTTCAGACCAAATCTGATAGATTTGGATTATAATCTAAGAAATTTACAAGAATTTAGTTTCAGAGAAAAATCAGTTAACCATGCCACTGATATTGCTTAATGTGTGCACATGGTTTCACCTTAATGTGCACGGTAAAAAAAATGGCTTCTCTTAAATATAGCCCACACTTTTGTTAACTATAGCCCCAAAAATTAAGTTAAAATGAAAAGTCAAAGTTACCAAACATGTTTTAATTATTTTTACTAATAATCTCACTTCTTCCCCAAAATTAAAATATAAAACCTAACTTTTTCTTTTTTAGATCCGAACTGAATTATACTTCAGTCTATTTCTAATCGTTCTATCATTATTCGTACAGATTGCCTTATTATAAACCTTACCTTTTACTTTCCCCCCAAAACAAACTAAACCCAACTTTTTATCTTTTCTCTAAAATAATATACTTATTTTTCCTAAATCATGATTATAGTAATATCCATATTTTTTTTCCCAATCATGATTACATTAAATTAAATTGGTTATTCTAAAAAATCATCAGCTATACCATAGATCAACATAACTTTCATTATGAAATTTATATATTTAACTTTTTTTATTTTTTTTGATTTAGGGATTTGAAAACTTATTTTGGGCTATATATAAAAATCATGTATAATTTTATGGGCTATGTTAACAACTACAAGGATCTATTTGGTTAGATTAATGACTTATTTTATGTGGGCTATAGTTAATAAAAGCATGGTTATATTTAAGAGAAGCCAAAAAAATTCCTTTCTTGAAAGATATTACTGGCTATAAAGTACTGTTGCGCATCAAGGAGGAGTAGGTACTGATCACATTTATGATCTTACCATATTATGGAAATTTGATTAAATTAGCACCTTAAAATAACTACCCCTACATTATAAATGTTTATAGTGAGAGGCTGAGAGCCAACGAAGAAAAACAGTAACACGCAAAATTTGACTAAAAGTCGAAGAGTTTTTTTTGTGGAAATTGAATTATTGTCCCTACTTCTAAAGGGCCTTCACAAATATCCCTAACAGACTTTATAAATGTCCCTGATGGCATAATTGAAATTTTCATTAAAAACTTAATACTAGTAATTCCGTGTTTAACCTTCCTCCCCGTTCACACCCACACAGATTCATCTTCTTCTTTATTTCTATCTAACAAAACCAGGAGATAAATCTCCATCGCCTCCGTCGCTCTCACCACCACCATCTTCATCGTTCCCATCACCACCACCATCATATTCATGGAGATCGAGAGATTTGGTTTTCTTTGGTTTCTTTATGTGATGAACTGTGAAGAGATCGAGAAGATGAAGCTATCTCTGAACTGAGATTAAAGATGAGGAGGCTGCAGTCATTTGAAGCAGAAAATAAGATTTGATCGCCACCACAACTAGCACGACCACTAGTATCAACAGATCTGTCACGATTTGGTTTTTTGATTTCAACTGATTTCATACAGATTCAGAGATCGATTTGCATTCTCGTTGATTACAAATCCGATCTAGTTACTTGTTCTTGGTAGTTTATTAGCGGCTTGGGTGTTTTTATGTATTCAGAAACTATCCAGGTATGTTTTAATGTTGAAATTATAGATCGAGATCTGTTTTAGGTTACGATTTATGGTGGTGGTGTAGGAGCGACAGCGGATAAGGTATGTTTCTTTCGATACTGGTGATGTAGATGGAGGTGGTTTTGGTTGGAATGATAAAATTGGTGTTGGATTTTGGTTTTGGTTGTTTTGGTGGTGGTGGTGGTGATGGAGATGTGTGATTTTTTTGGTGGCAGTGTTGGTATGAGTTGTTGTTACAGAGATTGAAACCTGTTGCTGAATGAAATATGGTGGTTATCTCAAGGTTGAAGCAGCAAGGATATTGGATCAACTATGGTTGTTGATCCATATATTTTGGATCAACTATGGTTGTTGATCCATATATTTTGGATCAACTCCTATTGTTGACCCAACTTTTTATTGGATCAACTATGGTGGTTTTGGTTGGAATGATGAAGTTGGTGTTGGATTTTGGTTTTGGTTGTTTTGGTGGTGGTGGTGGTGCTGGAGATGTGTGATTTGTTGGTGGCGGTAATGGTGGAGAGGTACGAATGAGAAATTAGTCATGGAAATAGTAGTAGAATGGTGGTTCCAGTTATTGTTGTAGTTGTTTAGATTGGTTTTGAAGTCGGTCTTGGAGTTGTTGGTGTTTATGAAGCTACGGTAATGAAATACGGTGGTTATCCTGGGTTGAAGCAGGCAAAGGATATTGATCAACTATGGTTGTTGATCCATATATTTTGGATCAACTATGGTTGTTGATCCATCTATATGGGATCAACTACTGTTGTTGATCCTTTGAACTCATGCTTTGTAGTTTAAATCATGTAAATTTGTTCCAATGTTGAACTTGTGGTGCAATGGTAGCATGACTGACTCCATGTCAGATGATGCGTGTTCGACTCACGCCAAGTTCACTCCATTTTACATGGATCAACTTTCATTGTTGATTCAATTTTACATGGATCAACTTTCATTGTTGATCCACTTTTAGTGGATCAACAATGGAAGTTTATCCACTAAATTGGATCAACTTCTACTGTTGATTCTTTTTTTTTTTTGATCAAATACTTTTGGTTCTATTTTTGTTTGGATCAACTACTATTGTTGATCCAAAAATATCTAAACCAGCGGCGGCGGCGACGACGGTGGCGGTGGTGGTGGTGGCGGCGGCGACGGACTAGTGGTGGAGGAGGACTGTTGGTGGTGTAATGGTGGTGGTGAAGGAGTGGTGGTGGAATATTAGTGGTGGTGGCGGTTGGTAGGTGGTGGTTGTTGAACGGTGGTGGTGGAATGGTAGTTGAATGTTGGTGGTGAAGTGGTAGAGGAACAAATTTGTTGTATTTTGAAATAAAGATAAATATTAATATGGGTGAGGGTATTAAGGTAATCTAATATTAAATGAATAATGTTATAAAAAAATATGAACATATTTATTATTGTATAAGGACATATTTATTGGGTGTCAAAAGTAGGGACATATAAATAATGTACCCAAGAGTTTTAGTACCTTAAAATAACTACCCTACATTATAAATAACTACCCCTACATTAAATTAGCACCTTAAAATAACTACCCCTACATTATAAATAACTACCCCTACATTATAAATGTTTGCATGAACCTTTTTTTTTTCTTCTTCTTCTGTTGCGGAAGAATAATTACACTCCCTAATAATAAATGTAGTATGTTAATGCATGCACAAGTAATTTATCTTCTTCTACAGCATGATGCTCGTGTGGTTCTGTTATCGAGTGGAAGGACCAAAGTGCTTATACATTGGATTATCCGGAGGCTATATTTCAGTCTACATTCGTAGACACCATAGTTTCGATATTACTTAGTCTATTTTTTTCTGAAACACCATAGTTTCGATACGAGAAAATAGGTCATTTGTCAAAAAAAATTTAAAACACGGTTCAAATGGACGAGTAAAAAAAAGTACGGGTGAAATAGCCAAAAAAAAATAGCAAGGATGAAACTGGATTTATCCTGGCTTATACTTAAAAAATAGTAAGGATGAAACTGGATGCATCCTGTGTAAAATAAAAATAAGAATAAAATATTTGAAAATGGACAGATGAAACCGGTTACATCCTCGCCTATTTTTAAATTTTTGTCCATTTAAACAGTATCTTTTTAATTTTTGGCTATTTAAACAGTATCAAAACCTAAGTGTCTTTTTCACCCAGGAATTGTTGATTTTGATCTTTTTGACCAATTTTGTGTTTCGATATTACTAAGTGTGGTATGATTTTGATGTTTATCTGAATTCATTTATTCGCACCCACTAGACAGTATACTAAAATTGATGAGAATAAAAATTGAAACTGGATTTAGTGCATCACATGCATTGTTCACATTCAATTTTACTACAGTACTACTTTAAATATTTACAAGTTAGAAGTAGTTTTATCTTGAAATTTTGGTTCTAGCCCTCTGAAAATGGAGCTTCAAGCCTTCACTTCAGATGTGGACGGTTTGCAGGGCCCTCAATTCTGAGCACCTTCCAAAATGCATTATTCTTTGTTTGTGGAAGTAATTTCGTGGGATGACTAATTAATGCATCACATGGTGAGAATAAAAATGAAACTGGAATTAATGCATCACATGCATTGTACACAATCAAACTTTAACCTTTTGAAATGTCACCCCCAGAAATGTCCCAGAAGAGTCGATAAAGGCGCCCGAAGGAGTTGATAAAGTCACTCAAAAGTTTTTCACTATATGCAACCAAAAAGTTATCTTTGTACCCCACAAATTGCTATTCGCAACCCCAAGAATTGCTAAACGTAGCCCAATTTGCTAAAGGGACACCACTGTTGGATAAGGGGTAGTCATCTTCAACCTTTTGAAATTCAAATTTTGGCGGGAAAAGAAGAACATAATTTAGGGTTTGGATTTTGATGAGTTAGGAAGAGACTAAAGCGCTGAGAATCATTGGGTTTGTTCCTAAGGTCCAAACAGGGATGGTAATGGTCTTTGTTTTGACCATAATTGGCTAAATTATCTAAAAAAGATGAATCGAGCTCACGGATTTTGGCGGGAAAATGTGTTCTTCATGAACAGATTTGATGTTCGGATTTTGGAGAGGTTATATGGAGATTTGATCGCTCAAACTTCTTGGATGGGCATGTTTGGTCGAAACAGGCTTGGTATCGTGTGTTGAATCGATTGAATTGATCCACAACGTCGGATTGAAGCAAAACAGGGGAAGAAATATCCACGGGTCTCTGTTGGTTCGAGTTTGGAAAGTTTGAGAGAAGTCTTCGTGGATTTTGTGCTGGATATGACTTGGATTGATCAAGTTTTCGTATTTATCTCACGTAAACAAGAATACAGAGTATCACGGGTTTTTGGTGGTATTTTTGGAAGAGTTAAACACAGAAATATGGTTGATTACCTTATTCATAGGTAGTTGACGTGTTTTGGGAGGTAAAAATGGGATCGAATCATCTTATTTGTGGCAGTTATCTAAAACAGGGAAGGTAGAGGAAGAATCCCGTAACTTGGAAAGAAAATCCTATGACTTTCTGGAGGAGGAAAAAAAAAGCAAGAGATTTTCGGGATTTATGATGTTGTTGCGTATATAAAGAGGTGTTGGGAGATGTAGGGGGGGACGGAGACCTTGGAGAAGAAAGTAGAGGCTTAGAATCGAGAAAACACAAGTTTAAAAAAAGTTACCTGCTGCTGCAAAATTTAAGAACACCAAGAACATTGTACCACCAGGAACGGTCGCAGAAGCTGTCTTAGATACAATGACAGAGAATCTTCTATCGTTCTTCAGACAGTAGAAAAACAAAGGACTCTCAGAAGCGGTCGTTTATTCACGAAGGTGCTCAATTCATTGTTAAACTCCTTTAGCGAGTGGAACTCATTGTAAGCATTTTTTTATTATTTTTAATACAATGATTAATGAAATTTTCTCCAATTTTCGATCAATGAGTATCTAAATCTATTCTTTAGGGTTTTTGAGGAAACTATTTTTGATGGGTATTATTTAGTAATTAATTTCTTTGGCATATTTACTCCATATTTGTGTTTTTAATTTGTCAAAAAATTCTCTCTTCTTTACATGCTTCGTAATAATTGTTTTGGGTAGTTTCTACCGTTCTTTTATAAGCGAAGGAGGATTAGGCCTTAATTGTAACGTTATATTTTCCAAAGCATGAGATTGGGTTCCAAACTGTTTTGAGTAAAATAGGAGTAATTGTCAAAGAAATTGTTATTGAGTTTACAAAAATTAGAAGTAGTGGAATTCAAAACCCTAGACTCATCTCTCCTTGGTAACAAAAATCAATTTTAATTAGTTTGTCTTAGTATTTTCTTTTAATAATCAAAAAACCAAATCTTTAAAAAGAGTCCGAGCAACGAATCTTTCTTACCACTTGTAAAAACTACATCGTTTTTTGCGCGCCGACGCGGACTTGCATTTAGGTTTTAGATTTTTATTTTTATTTTCTTTTGTCTTTTTTAGTTTAGTTTTTGTTTTATTTGATTTTCTTTTCCTTGATTTTACTTGGGTATTTTTCTTGTTTTTATTTGTGCATGTAATATTCTATTATTATTGTGGAATTGCCTACCAAAAGAGGTAAGTAACAAAACCCAAAATTTTATTATTTTTTAGGTTTTATTTCTTTTTTGTGTATATTTATTTCTTATAAAAAAAATACACGTTGCACACACCAATTGCATCGTCGATTTACCGAATTTAGGAAACCTATGGAAAAGTACGCCGAACCCGTGCCTTGGGCCATTTGGGAGTTACCACCAAATTCCACAAGCCTCAACCTTGTACCTTAGGTTATATTTTTCCGAGGTAGCCTAAGCTTACCTAATTTAGTAAACCCTTCATTTGCATGTGCACGAATTTCTTGCTTCACTAGTATTCTTGCTTCACTAGTATTCTTGCTTGTGTATGCGACATTGGAAACGGATAGGAGATAGACTTGAGGAGAACGACCTTTTTAGTTTGACACCAACCCGCTACAAAGATATAGGTGATACTTCAATTTTTTCCAAGATGGTTAATGAAAATGATGAGGGTGAAGTCCCGCCAACCAAAACCCTTAAGGACCGTTTGAACCCATCTAGAGTGATACGTGAACCTGGGGTTGTTTTAACGGCCACTACTGTTAAGTTTGATATTAAACCTGGGACATTTGGCATGCTACGTAAGTTTAGGGGAATAGAGTATATATGAAAGCCCATATACCCATATCCGTGACTTTGAGATGATTTGTGACACCATGAGTTATCCGAATGTCACCAAAGACGATGTTAGGTTGCGTTTGTTTCCCTTTTCCATAGAAGAGAGAGCCGGTGAGTGGTATCATATCATTCCTTCCAAAACAATCACTACCTGGTATGGACTTGTAGAGGTTTTCGTTAAGAAATTCTACCCACACCATAAGACTGCTCGCTGTTCGACAAATCGATCCAAACCTTTAAGCAGAAATAAGGTGAACACCTACACGATTATGTAGAAAGGTTTAATGAATTTTTATACCAATGCCCACATCACGGCTTTGATAAATCCCACATGGACCAAATATTATATGAGGGCCTTGATAGTGAAACCCGAATGCAGGTAGAAACAATGAGTGGTGGAGAATTTACCCATCAAGACCCAGATGAATGTTTTGACGAGTTGGTCGAGTTATCTGAAAAGACTCGTCAATGGGCTTCAATGAGGGATCCCGAAATAACTAGGAACCCTATCCATAAGGTCAATAGAGTTGATAATGGGTCAGATATCCTTAGGCGTTTAGAGGCCTTAGAGATGAACCAACGGTCAAACCAGACTATGAGATGTAATAGTGATCCTAGAACATACCCATGTACCATTTGTGGTGATCAAAGTCATATATGATCTCAATGTCCCCTGTTCTACCCTAGTGAAACTACCCGAGACCAGGTTAGTGTCCTACACGGTGGTATGAACTCTAAATATGAGGGTCGACCCAAGTTTGACCCATACTCTAATACCTATAACCCTGGTTGGAGACATAACCCTAATTTTTCGTGGTGTAAAGGTAACGATCAAGGTAACCCATCTAGCAACCCACCACCAGATTTCTCTAGGAACCAAGCTCAAGTACAAGGACCGAACCCAGTTGATAAAAAGGTGTCATTTCTAAAGGAAAGTTTAAAGCTCTTTATTGACCGTAGTGTGATAAACCATGCCGAGACTACCCAAAATATTAACCATTTAAGTCAAAAGCTCGACGACTTTGTCCTGACGAGTCAACGTAACCAACAAAACAAAGGACCGGGCTATTGCCAACCTAGAGACTCAATTAAGTCAACTTTCGAACCTAAGCAAATGATAGGGAGAATGAAAATTTCCTAGCCAAACAACTCCAAATCCAAAAGGATTCAACCAGTTAATGGGTCGGGTAGTTCTAAACAAAACGAACATGTCAAAGCAAAGTATCACCCTTAGGAGTGGCAAAACTCTAGAAAACTCTGTAGAATCACCAAAGGATAGTAGTCCACCAAGAGACCGAGGTTGACCAAACTTCGTCTAAAGACCCTAATGGGCCTGAGTGTGCTAAGATTCCAAGTGAGGAAGATATCCCTGAGAGAGTGTATATACCACCTGCACCATTTCCTCAAAGACTCTCTAAGAAAAAGCCTAGTACATATGCTGAAATCCTAGACATCTTTAAGCAAGTTAATATCAACCTGCCTTTATTAGATGCAATTAAACATGTACCGGCTATGACCAAGTTCCTAAAAGAAATGTGCACTGTCAAGAGAGATGCGAGTGTCCATAAAAAGGCATTTTTAACCCAACAAGTTAGTTCCATAATCTCACAAAAGTACCTAGTCAAATTTAAAGATCCTGGTTGTCCTGCTGTCACATGTGTTATAGGTAGCCAAACGATAGACAATGCCTTATTAGATCTTGGGGCTAGTGTGAATCTTTTACCTTTCTCGGTATATGAACAACTTGGAATAGGTTGAGATGAAACCAACTAGGATAACACTACAGTTAGCCAATATGTCAGTCAAAATCCTACGTGGAATTATTGAATACCTTTTGGTTCAGGTAGAAAACTGTATTTAACCTGTTGACTTTGTGATTTTGGACACCCAACCTGTCTCTAGTTAATATATAAATATCCAATCATCCTAGGTCGTCCGTTCCTAGTCACTGCAAATGGAGTCATACATTGTCAAACTGGCCTAGTAGAATTTTCATTTGGGAATCAGAAAATTTCCGTGAACGTTTTTAAGGTGTTACAAGCCCCACCGGACCCCGAACACTATGAGTCTATATGCATGATTGATTCACTAGTTGAGAATACTTTTACCACAAATAGTATTAGTGATCCTTTAGAGGCGTGCTTGGCCCACTTTGGAGCCTACTATGATGAGGATAGTCATTTTGAAGAAGTTAATGCGTTGTTAGATTCTGCGCCAGTAATGAATTATGGTAAATGGCAGCGTAAACCAGAACCTCTTCTGCCGACCATAGATAAGCCCCTCCCATCATCAATTAATGCACCAACCCTTGAATTAAAGTCGCTACCAGATACACTGAAATATGTATTTCTGGGTAATGAGAATACTCTTCCTGCCATAATTTCCTCTGACTTAGAGCCCGATCAGGAAAGTAGACTAGTTAGTGTTCTCCGTAAGCACAAGACTGCGATAGGGTGGACTATAGAAGATTTGAAAGGAATTACTCATGCTGATTGTATGCACCACATCTACCTAGAAGAAGGTGCCAAAACCTCAAGAGAAATGCAGAGACGTTTGAATCCTAATATGAAGGAAGTTGTTCGTACTGAGGTACTTAAGTTATTAGATGCGGGTATCATATAACCCATATCCGATAGTAAATAGGTCAGTCCTGTTCAGGTTGTCCCAAAGAAGTCTGAGATAACTGTAGTTGCGAATGAGAATAATGAACTGATCCATACCCGTGTTACTACCGGGTGGAGAGTTTGTATAAACTACCGTAAGCTGAACTCAGCAACTAGGAAAGACCACTTTCCTCTACCATTCATCGACCAGATGTTAGAAAGATTAGCTGGCTACATCCATTATTGTTTCCTAGATGGATACTTTGGTTATAACCAAATCCCTATAGCACCGGAGGACTAGGAAAAAACAACCTTCACATGTCCATTTGGTACTTTTGCTTATAGGTGTATGCCATTTGGGTTGTGTAATGTACCCGCAACATTCCAACGTTGCATGCTAAGTATCTTTTCGGACATGGTTGAGCGATTTCTCGAGGTCTTTATGGACGATTTTTCGGTTTTTGGATCCTCTTTCGATGAATGCTTGCACCACCTTACACTAGTTCTAGAACATTTTAGAGAAAAGAACTTTGTACTTAATTGGGAAAAGTGTCATTTTATGGTTAAATCTGGAATAGTGTTAGGACATGTGGTGTCCTCTAAGGGAATAGAAGTTAATAAATCCAAGGTTGAACTAATTTCGAAATTAAGACCACCTAAGAATGTAACAGATGTTCGATCATTCCTTGGCCATGCTGGATTTTATCGCCGTTTCATCAAAGACTTTAGCAAGATTAATTGCCTTACCTCTGTCGAACCTACTTGTTAAAGATACTGCCTGAAGCCTGTGTTGCGGCTTTTGATAAGCTAAAATCATTGTTGACTTCTACCCCTATCATCCAATCACCCGATTGGGACCTCCCATTTGAACTTATGTGTGATGCGTCCGATTATGCAGTTGGTGCTGTCCTTGGCCAACGACGTGATAATGCACCTAGTGTGATTTATTATGCTAGTAGGACCCTAAACGATGCCCAGTTGAACTACACAACCACTGAGAAAGAAATGTTAGCCATCGTTTTTTCTTTGGAAAAATTTAGATCATATCTCCTAGGGTATAAGGTCATAGTCTATTTTTATCATGCCGCACTTAAATATCTCCTTTCCAAGAAGGAATCCAAACCTCGGCTGATTAGATGGGTATTATTGTTCCAAGAATTTACTCTATATATTCGTGATA
The DNA here is from genome assembly GCA_023531295.1 of Papaver armeniacum. Classification (NCBI taxonomy): domain Eukaryota; kingdom Viridiplantae; phylum Streptophyta; class Magnoliopsida; order Ranunculales; family Papaveraceae; genus Papaver; species Papaver armeniacum. The sequence goes on along the minus strand of JAJJWW010011338.1, from coordinate 649,912 downwards.
AGAAAGGGTCTGAAAATGTAGTAGCTGACCATTTATCCCGTATCCTTGATAAGACTAGAGATGATGAGAAACCGATCGATCCTTGACACGTTCCCTGATGAACAACTATTTTCCATCTCTTTGTTACCCTGGTTTGCAGACATTGTCAATTATTTGGTAACTGGTCAAATGCCCAACCATTGGTCTAAACAGGATAGAGCTAAATTCTTGTCTGAGGTTAAATACTTTTTCTTGGATGATCCGTACTTATTCAAATATTGCCCTGATCAGATCATCCTTCGTTGTATTCCTGACAACGAAATCTCCAGTGTCCTGACTTTTTGTCATTCTGGAGCTTGTGGGGGTCACTTTAGTTCTAGGAAAACAACTGCGAAGGTTTTGCAATCCGATCTTTATTCGACAACTCTGTTTAAGGACTCCCACCTATTTTGTCAAAGTTGTGATAGATGTCAAAAGTTAGGAAAGATGACCCGGCGTAATATGATGCCACTTAGTCCTATATTAATAATAGAAATATTTGATGTGTGGGATATAGATTTTATGGGTCCTTTTGTCAATTCTTATGGAAACTATTACATCTTATTAGCTGTTGACTACGTGTCTAACTGGGTTGAAGCAATCGCTACCAAGACAAATGATCACCACGTTGTGATCAAGTTTGTTAGAGACAATATTTTATCTCGATTTAGCATGCCTAGAGCAATCATTAGTGATGTAGGTTCCCATTTTTGCAATTGGTCTTTCGAGGCGGTTATGAAGAAATACTCCATTACCCATAAGGTTTTTACACCTTCCACAAACTTGTGGCCAAGTTGAAGTGTCTAATAGGAAAATTATACAGATTTTAGAAAAGACCGTAAACCCTACCCGAAAAGATTGGTCTTTGCGCTTAGTATAAGCTCTGTGGGCTTACCGAACCGTTTTTAAGACTCCACTTGGGATGTCTCCATATAGACTTGTCTTCGGTAAAGCCTGCCATTTTCCTGTAGAATTAGAACACCGAGCTTATTGGGCCATTAAATGGCTAAAATTTGACCTACCAACTGATGGTGATAACCGTAGACTGCAACTCAATGAGTTAGGAGAAATTCGTAATGATTCTTACCAGAGTGCGAAAATTTACAAGGAGAAAATAAAAATATTTCATGATAAATCGATTATTCGAAAGACATTTGAACCATGTTAAAAAGTTCTCCTTTACAATTCTCGTTTACATCTTTTCCCTGGTAAATTGAGGTCTCGGTGGACCGGACCATATTTTGTCAAATTTTCTTTTCCTCATGGTGCAGTTGAAGTTGAAAATCCGAAGAACGGAGAAACTTTCAAGGTTAACGGTCAACGGTTGAAACCATTATTGGAGTTACCTAGTCATGCAATAGAAGAATCGGAGCCGAGAGATCCCGCCTACCAGATTAATTTGAACGGGTCACAACGTCCTGGCTCAAGACACTAAACTTAGCGCTTATTGGGAGGCAACCCATACATGGTGATGTTAAGGTCCCTCTGGAGGACCCTGCTGTGTACATTAGTTTTGTTTTTGTTTTTATTTTCTTTCTTGCTCCCATGGAAGGATTGCTACGCTTCATCCAGGTACTATCTTTCTGACTTGCCTCTTTATTCCTCTTGTTACTTATATTTTTGGTACTGCACTTTATTTTGAAACATTGAGGACAATGTTAGATTTAAGTGTGGGGGTGGTAGGCTAGGAAAGATGCCTACGACTATGTCTACTGCAAGTGCACAGGCCTATTGGAGGCAAGGGCAAGCACAGGTCGATCCCACAGAGAAGTGGTGTGTATGTGAGTTGATCTCAAGGCTTTACTTAAACTGATTTCAAGAGAGTGACAGAGTAATAGGTTGTTTTGGTGTTGTCGATGCGACTAAGTTGAATTGTGACTCTAAACTAAGGTATTGAACAAGCCCAAGGTGTTGAAACAATTGGTTGAGTGATACTAGGGTGATTAAATCCACCTCCTAATCCTATACTAAGGTAACACACATAATATTATAATCTTACACTTCCCCTTGGAGGGTTTAGGTGGAAATTATGCCAATTGACTTCACAAATTATCCCCAATATAGAGTGTCTTCTTACAAAGACACTCTATCACAGGCTAATTTGCTCAACAATTGGCTAATAGTCCTAATGCAATTCAAAACAATAAGACTAAAACTCAAATGTGAATTAACTTCATATAATCAATAGGGGTTTCATCAACACCCTAGATAAATGTTTAGAACATCATGCAAATGATAAAAACAGTTCAAAATGGAATTACAAAAACTAAACCCTAAAACATGCTATCTATCTCTCTCATCAAGAACAACATTTATATCTCACCAACCGCTCAAATTAACCACTAATCGATGACCCAAACCTTCTTCCTCTGCTCTGAATCGACCATGCTTGGGTTGTTGGTGAAACCCTATCTCTAACTATCTTTAATTTAGCTTCTAGGGTTATGAGAGAAGCTAAAAAAGAGATAACTAGACCTAGAGAGGTGGAGAAGGTATCGCAGCGCGGCTGGGGGTAAGGAGATGATGATGGTGGAGAGGAGGTGGCTCGGCCATGGTATGGTCGGGAGAAGAAGGGGGATGGGTTTGTCTGCAGAGTTGTTGGGGAGAAGAAAGAGAAGAGGAAAGAAGAAATGAGGTTAGGTCAATGGGGTGTAGGTATAGGGGATTTTGGTGTTGAGCGGGTACAAAGGGGATGATGTGAAGGGTGTAGCGACCATTGGATGCCGCAGAGATCGATGAGAAGGTCAGTAGGATATTTAGCCACTGAGCGGGAGTAGCGAAGATTTATGAGATGGGTGGAGCGACCGTCGGATGCAGAAGGGCGAGATCTCACGGCTCAAATGGTGCGGGCTTGGATCCGGATCATGGGTAGCTCGAGCCCATGTCTTGTAGATGGGTTGCTCCTTGTTGGGTTGCAACTGATGCGCGCGCGGGCTTTGGCTTTCTCTGTTCCATAGACACTTGCCTCCAATTTTCTCGCTTCTTTGGCTCCTCAATTTCTCCGAGCTTTATTTATTACCTAAAAACACAAAATTAATTAGTACAAATATTTATTCTTGAAAACAAAGAAAATACAAAATCTGGATAATATCTGATTTCTGAGCACAAAAGATGAGTTAAATGCCAATAAATAGGTGTATAAATATGCAATATTTGACACTCATCAAATACCCCCAAACCTGAATTTTACTTGTCCTCAAGAGAAATAGAAATTAGGAAATCCTAATTATACCCCGTCGCAGTCTCTCGAATGCATTTAGCGTATGCACTAAGCCTTTAAACCCCTAGGTGTCCCTAGTGGACGAGTTGTAGTCTCGTGAGGGTTTACCAGAGGTGTACCCACAAAACCTTCTCCAACTTCAGAGTGTAAAAGAGTCTCAAGCATCCAAAGAGCTATGAGGACATAGAGTTTCTGCATGCTAGTAACAAGAAGTTAGAACTACCAAAGAACGCATTCTCATCCTTAAGTGCTGAGCGAGAAGTAACCATACCATATGAAAGAATTCGGATTCGATTGTGATCATAAGCCTCGACTTCTGCCTCACCATTAGGGTTTTATGATAATTGCACTCAAAAAGATCGCTTTTTAGTCTCTCATGTGTGCAGGCAGGAATAAAGAGAGAAATCCTGCACACGTTGAAGGTAAGAAGGATAACCTTCCGAAATAATTTCTGACACTCCACGAAGTGTGGACAAAAAGAATCTTTTCTCGATGATCTCTAAGAAAGGAAATCAACCATTAGCAAGGATGGGAGTACTCACTTACCTTCTCACCCGATCGGCAATTAACATCATACTCTCATAGGAACCATAAAAACGCCTTCAATCTTCGGTCTTCTGTCTTCAACTCAAGATGACGAACTTCTAAACTTCACAAAACTTGACAATTTTTAACTTTTCTACTCAATTTCCTTGTTGTTTGGATTTTTCTTCTTTACCATGATGGTATCAAAACTAATTTTTTTTTTTTTTTTTTTTTTTTTTTGAACATCTTAACAATTTTCTTTACATGAAATGAAAATAAAAACGATGAAACAACTAACTCCATGGACAAAGGACTTTATCACTCAATTTTCCACAACTTATATTGTCTTGATTTCACAAATTTCATTAATTCTCATCTTATTTTCTTTTCTTTGTTGTATGTAAACCTTGGACTATCTCAACTTTTCCTTCAAATATTCTGATGTTGCTCCGCTTGCTGACGATGATGTGTTTCTATGGATCTGTTGATTGAGAGAGAGAGTGATGCTAACTGCAAATCCATATTTAGAAGGAGTTTTCATCTTTAAACGTCACCCTCATGATTGACAAAATTAGCACTCAAGAGATCAAAAATAGTGCTGAAAGTGGTGCGAAGTTGGGTAGCTCACCATTCCTACCCTAATTGACGTACGGTGACACACACACTCTAACAGCTTTTCTAGAAAGTCACAAAGAGTGAAGGTCGGTACCTTGCTTGATGTAAAATGGGTAGTCTCCACTATGGGTGATCACAATTATACTACCGAATATCTAAACAACACCTAATTCGCCCCCCGGTATGGTTAAATCCAACTTTAACGCTCTAATCAACTAAGGAACCCGATTGTGTTCTCCAGGACTTCCAAGTTCTCGTTATTTCGGTCGACTCTCTATGTAAACATAGCTAGAAGCATGCTAGTGACTCTAAAATCTCTAAAAGTTGGAGGTTTTTATGCAAGTATTTACAAAGAGTTTTGAAATTTTTTTGGATTTTTTTGGATTTTTCGATTTTTTTTTTTCTGATGATTTTTGAAAAGAAAGACTAAAAACTCTATATGCAAATGCATGTACCCCCAAACCTAAATCAAACATTGTCCTCAATGTGTCAACATATGATAAGAATTTAAATAGTCACATACCAAGAGAACTATGTTGAATAAAGAAAAGGGAAGAGATTACCGGATGTACAAGGATGTTGCTAAACCAAAGGAGAAAGAATGCTTTGAAAGCAAACAACCAAAGGGCAATACAAAAAGTTTGGTTAGCACACATAAGAAATATGCAAAAAGCAAAACGAAAAGGGAAAGATGATGGATTTTTAGTCCATAAGTATGTACACAAGTGAACTAGATCACCACATAGATGGGGTCTTCCAAGTCGACGGTCTCAACTTCTCGGTGGAAGATTCTCCGTAAATGGTTTCAGCCTTCTGACCATTGACTTTGAAGATGTTCTTGGTTTCTCGGGTTTTCAACTTCTACTACTCCATGGAGAAAAACGGTACGTACCAAGAATGGTCCTGTAACACCCCGTGTTTTTAGCATGGCGCATGCTAAAAGATGCGCCATGGCCTGAGATGAAGCTTCATCCAAAGCTTCTGTTGCGTAAGAAAAGGAACATTGGCCCTTGGCCAATGTGTTGACAGTGTACGACCAACATGGACGCATATCGGGTTGGAAGTGTACGACCAACATGGCCGGATATCGGGTTGGCAGTGGACGGCCAACATGGCCGGACATCGGGTTGGCAGTGGACGGCCAACATGGCCGGACATCGGGTTGGAAGTGTACGGCCAACATGGCCGGACATCGGGTTGGCAGAGGACGGCCAACATGGCCGGACATCGGGTTGGAAGTGGACGGCCAACATGGCCGGACATCGGGTTGGAAGTGTACGGCCAACATGGCCGGACATCGGGTTGGCAGTGGACGGCCAACATGGCCGGACATCGGGTTGGCAGTGGACGGCCAACATGGCCGGACATCGGGTTGGCAGTGGACGGCCAACATGGCCGGACATCGGGTTGGCAGTGGACGGCCAACATGGCCGGACATCGGAGTTGGGATTGGTAGTGAACAGCCATCTTGGCCGAAGTTATTCAGAAAATACATGGCAACGACCATGAATAGTAAATAGGAGTTGATGAAATATTTTTGGTCCCCTTTTCATACTTGTAAAAATTCCATTAAGACATATATAGGGAGGGGTAGTTGGTTGATGGTGCATATACGGGCTATGCACCAAGTAAGCTTCATAGCTTAGTTTAAGAGTATAAATGATGCCTAAGGCTCATTTATAGTTGCGTAGCCTCGCGAAGAGGGCATTTGATGCTTAGGCATTGTTATGCCATATTATGGGACCAAACATGCATCACTTGGATGCATTTCGACTAACGACCTATACGGACTAGGCCATTTCCATTATTGCTTGGCCACGGCCTAGCAAACGAGTTGGAACAAGTTGCTTGTCCCTTCGCGGATGAACTACTATTCCCATGCTTGATCCCTTTAGAGTAGGGAAGGGTACGTAGGTAGCCGCAATGAGTTGCAAAGATTGTCTGGTCCAAAGACTTTGTCGCTCATATCATCTAATTCGAGATGATTGCGACAGCCGGCCCTCATATCATCTAAGCTCGGTAGCTCGACGCCAGAGATGATTGTGGCCATACTTGATGAGGCTTAGTTGCATGCCAGCAAGTGGATGCTCATACTTCCTATCAAGTTACAAAGAGCAAGCTAAGGCCTATCTGGAGGCGAAAAACCCGAATGTCGTAATTTAGCTCAAGAGGAGTCCATTTTGATGGGACATGACCCAAAGATCGAGACATGTGGATCTATAGCCAAATTCCACATGGTCACCAGAATTTAGCCAAATTCCATCGTTTAGGGCCTCAAAAGGACGTTTTTGCCGTATTAAGGAAGTTTTTGCTTTCCTTAATAAACCCTTTGCGGAACAAGGGTAAGTTGGAACGGTGTGGAGGCTTAAATAGCTGCATCATGCTCCACGAGCATGCATGCCAGGGCAAATGAACATGCATTTGCCTAACTTTAAGGCTCGGATCGTAGCTTCATCATGGCGCATCAGGGAAGTTACGGCCTGCGGGGCAACGCGCCAAAGGCGTAATTTTCCGGTCCGTCACAGATGGTATCAGAGCAAGTTCCGAGAAAACTCTAGGGACTTGTGCGGAGTGGACTCATTAACGAGTATTTTCCATCATGGAAACTTAAAGTTGGAGAGTAGGCAACCTTATGTGCAGGTAAGAGTTTGTAACTGCTGGGCCAGTTACTTTGCAAATCGAGTTGAGCTTGTATAAGTACTGTGAGTTTGCCAGGCCTCTGTGGCACCCCGCTTACGAGCATCCGAAAGACCGTCTGGGACGGTGGGTAGACAATGGGACCGATCATCCCCACACGTTGGCACCGGCCAAGGGTGTGCGTTGTCGCCCGGCTAGCATCCCACTTATGAGTGGCAACCCAGAACTGGGTCGTGACGGTGGCTTGCATCCAACTCGCACCGGCATTAGAGATTGGTCCTCACAAAGTTGCGTTAGGTTTTGCTTTGTCATTTCGATGAAATCTTCCAACCTTGTGAACTTTAGGGACTTCGAGTGCGTAGTATGGGATGCGCATTCAGGATACCCGGTCGAGATATCCTCTTGGCACCGCCCAATTGCGATTCTTGGTATTGTTGTGGGCACTTTTGGATTCCTGGGCAGGTGGTATGGGACATGTGCTCAGAAGGTCTAAATTGTTGTTCATGACAACTTGAAGAAACCCGTGGTATGGGACTTTTGCTCAGGAAATCCAACTTGAAGAGATTGTCCATAATAGTTTTGGTTTTGAATTTCGGGGACGAAATTCTTAGAAGGGTGTGATAATGTAACACCCCGTGTTTTTAGCATGGCGCATGCTAAAAGATGCGCCATGGCCTGAGATAAAGCTTCATCCAAAGCTTTCATTGCGTAAGAAAAGGAACATTGGCCCTTGGCCAATGTGTTGACAGTGTACGGCCAACATGGCCGCATATCGGGTTGGAAGTGTACGACCAACATGGCCGAATATCGGGTTGGCAGTGGACGGCCAACATGGCAGGACATCGGGTTGGCAGTGGACGTCTAACATGGCCGGACATCGGTTTGGAAGTGTACGACCAACATGGACGGACATCGGGTTGGCTGGACGGCCAACATGGCCGGACATCGGGTTGGCACTGGACGGCCAACATGGCTAGACATCTGATGTGACTCAATAATGTTGTAGTAAATAGGGTTCGTTGAGACTTGTGAAAGCAAAAGATTTTAGAATTATAAAACTTAAAAACAAACAAAACTTAATATAAAAAGTGATTTCAAGATTAAAAATAGACCAAGGCTCCGGATTCCACTATTCCTCCTAATTGATTGGTTTATAATGATATTTCAAGAATTATTGTTAAACAATTTTTCTCATTAATTCACTATTAATCTTTATGGTGTCCAAACATTAAATTGTAATCCCTAGGCATGAATTATCAAAGAATTGATTCTGAGCATAACACATCGAATTGATTCACAACTAATTAAGAAAACCAATTTTTTCTTTATGTTGATCCTAGTGAATTAAATAAAATAAATAATTAAAGAAATTATAAAAGAAATTACCAATCAAGCATGAGTGAATAGTTTCCTCCGTTGCCTCGGTCACTGGGTAATTTATCCGCTCATCATGTCGAAAACCCTCTCAAAGAATTTATTTATGCTCAAAAAAATGGGTTACAAATGATGAACAAAAGGAGAAATGATGAAAATCGGGTTTGCAACAGTTATAAGTGTTGCAAACTCTGTTAGAGACTACGATAGATATGAAGTGCGGCTGTATACGATAGCCGCGACCCACGATCGGTAGTCCTTTTCACCGTTGAAAACGACTGTCCTTGAGAGTCCTGTTCTTCACGTTCTTCACAATGCAGCAGCAGAACTCGATCTTCCGAAACTTGATTTCCGGCTCTTGTAGCGTACCAAATCCTCCCAAACTCTCCGTATCTCTTCTATGCTATCTCCCCCCCTATTTATAACCCAACAGCCTCGATATATATCGCCATAACTTCAAATAATTCTCAATATTCTTCACGGCCTGTTTTTGGCAATAATCTCGATTTTTAATTTCCCCACGCGTTTTACATCTTCCAAATTGCTATATTTAACTCCTTCACACTCCATAGAGTTGCTAGGGTCTGCCAGATACGTTCAAACACCCTTGTTGCTTCGCAAAATCTCGTGAATATCTTCTCCGGCGTGTGCTGCCCTGATTTCCTTCTCGCGGCAATTCCAGCCCAACTAGATCGAAACCAACTCCTATATCATCCCTGTCTAGCCCATATGAGACTACCCAAACAATTCCAGCCCTTTTAGTCTCCTTTAATCGCCTCCAAAATCCAAACCCTAAATCTGCGTGAAACTCAAAATTTCCCGCCAAAACTTCATTTTGAAATGGAGAAGATGAAGTCCCCCTATCCTGTTCTGGGGTGCGAATAGCAGGTGCCTCCTTGGGGGTGCCCCTTAGCAATTGGGTTACCCCTTATCCAAAGACGAGGGTCCGAATATCAAATGTCCTCCGGGGGTGTTCCGCGCAACTTTTTGAGCCGAAATTTCCAAAAATACCTAAAAATACATAAAAAACACAATATTAGTACAAAAATCGAGTTCCAACAATAGAGACAATGAGGACAATTCAGACACAAAAATGTGTCTATCAAAATACCCCCAAACTTATTATTTGCTAGTCCTCGAGCAAATTTATTCTAGAAAATAAAAATCATTTGAACCCCTAGGTGGCCCTAGAGGCGGAGTGTTGTCTCCGGAGGGTTTACCAGAGGTGTACCCACAAAAACTGTACTTCTAATTGGTCACAAGTATCCGAAGAGCTACGAGGACATACATATTCTCAACCTATCTCCAAGTGACTAGAATGCCAGAGAAATTAATGGTGTCAGCTCTAAAGCTGGCTGAAGAAAAGGGGAGACACATCTGCAACACTGCTAGATAAAGAGATATCCGCTACACAGACTAGATAAACATTGTAAGATGCGTCCGCCGATTTACAAATGGATAAGATTAGGAGAGAGAAGAAGATGAGAGGGACATCTCGCTACACACTGGACTAATTACGTGTGATGAGTTAAACCAAAGTGCTAGAAAGATCTTGTGCCAGATTGAAAGCGGACTAACAAAGCAACCAAATGTATCTTTCTTCGACTCTCTCATAGTGCTCAGTAGAAACAACATCTTCTTCAGTCTTCAACTGTTGATGATAAACTATCAAACCTCATAGAAACTTGACAATTACTTTTCTCTTTGATTTCTTGCTTGACATAAAAATTTCTACTTCCCTATGGCCTTATGGAACAAAAACTAATTATAGAACAAAAAGAACGTAATGATGATTTTTTTTTTTTTTTTTTTTTTTTTTTTTTTTTTTTTTTTTTTTTTTTTTTTGAGTACAAAAATTACAAGACAAAAATTTACATGTCCATGAGAGAAGGACTTAAGTCTTCAACTTCGATTTTTGAATTATTCTTTTCTATTGTTGCTTATAAACCTTAAACGTCTTCCACTTTCTTCAAAGATTTTGATGTCGCTCCACTTGTTGATGATGATAAGTTTCTACTGAGAGAGAGTCGTAATCCAGTAACTAAGACTACACATTATGAGGTTGCTTTGTCTTTCTGGCATTTCCTGACCTACTTGCCTTTCTATCATGGATGGTTAGGTCCATCACTAGTTACCCTCTAAAAGGAACAAGTTCTCTCCTGAATTTCAAGGATCTCAATGTCTTTTTCTCTAATGTCTCAGTAGGTTGTTATCCCTAGCATTCCAATTTCTATCTTTTCGGTGAGAAACAGTATGTAAACTTAGCTAACCGGATACCATGTGACGCTAGAAGTTTCAAAAGTGCAACTAAAAAGTTCTTCCCCACCCCCAAACTTAAATCTAACATTGTCCTCAATGTTTCTAATGAAAGAGCAATACCAAAAAGTAAAGTAACATGAGGAATTAGTAAAGAGAGAAGTCGGAAAGATAGTACCTGGGTGAAGAGAGAAATCAAAAACTAATATACAACATACAATCGCCTCGATGGTCAATCAAGGGTAAACAGGTCCTCCGTAGGGACCTCCTCAACATCACCTGTAGGAAAGGGCTCTAAAAAGGGTTTCAATCTCTCGACCGTTAACCTTCGAAGAACTACTACCATCCGGTGTCTCGATCTCAACAGCTCCATGAGGAAAGACAAGTGCGAACAATAAAAGGACCCGTCCACCGAGAACGTAACTTCCTGGGAAAAGATGCAAGCGTGTATCATACGTAAGAACTTTATCATACGTAAGAACTTTTTGACTGGAGAAAATGACTTCCGTAAAATATTTCTATCATGCACAAGTTTCATTTTGTTCTTATACTCCTTCGCACTATCGTAAGCATCTATACGAATCTCATCCAACTCATTGAGTTGGAGTTTCCTATGGGCTCCTGCCTTGTCAAGTGAAAATTTAGCCGCTTAACAGCCCAATAAGCTCTATGTTCTAACTCAACAGTAAATGACATGCCTTGCCATAAACAAGCCGATAAGGCGACATTCCAATAGGGGTTTTAAACGCAGACGGTAAGCCCATAAGGCATCGCAAGCCTAGACGACCGTCTTTCCGATTAGGATTAACTGTTTTCTCTAATATACGCTTTATCTCCCTATTAGAAACCTCTACCTGACCACTAGTCTGTGGATGATACGGGGTGGCTACCTTATGTGTAATACCATATTTCTTCATCAGAAGCCGAAAAGGTCTATTACAAAAGTGCGACCCTCCATCACTAATTATAGCTCGCGGTGTACCAAAACGTGTAAGTATATTATTTTTCAAGAACTCAATCACAACCCTATGGTCATTGGTTTTACACGCAACCGCCTCAATCCACTTAGAGACATAGTCTACGGCGACAAGTATGTATAGGTTACCAAAAGAATTCGGAAACGGACCCATAAAGTCAATGCCCCACACATCAAAGACCTCAACGATTAAAATAGGGTTCAAGGGCATCATGTTCCTACGGGAAATGGTTCCTAATTTCTGGCAACGTTCACAAGTAACACAAGAATCGTGGGAGTCTTTAAACAACGACGGCCGTAGAATCCACACCGCAATATCTTAGCAAGCAGCTTTCTTAGCACTAAAGTGACCCCCACAAGCATGATCATGACAAAAGGAAATAATACCGGACTGGTCACTCTCGTGGTATACATCTCCTAATAATCTGTCCGGACAATACTTAAATAAATAAGGATCATCCCAAAAGAAGTGCTTAACCTCTACTAAAAACCTAGAACGATCTTGTTTACCCCAATGTTGGGGCATTCGACCAGTAACAAGATAGTTCACTATATTCGCATACCAAGGTGATTGGGAAACAGAGAACAATTGTTCATCACGAAAGCTATCCCTTATATGAAGGGAATCATTAGGGGAACTAACAACCAACCTAGACAAGTGGTCTGCTACTACATTTTCTGCACCCTTTTTGTCTCTAATGTCTGGACAAAATTCTTGTAGTAAAAGGATCCATCTAATCAATCTAGGCTTGGTATCCTTCTTAGACAAAAGGTATTTCAAAGCAAAGATGATCAAGATAGATTATGATCTTAGAACCTAAGAGATAGGGTCTAAACTTGTCTAAGGCAAACACAATGGCCAACAGCCCTTCTCTCGTAGTGGTATAGTTCAACTGGGCATCATTCGTAGTTTTGCTAGCATAGTAAATCACATGAAGTAATTTGTTTTCTCGCTGACCTAGCACAACACCAATAGCATAATCAAGCATCGCACATGATCTCAAAGGGTAGGTTCCAGCTAGGTGCCCGGACTATGGGATCGGTAGTGAGTAAAGTTTTAAGCTTCTCAAAAGCCTCTAAACAAGCACCATCAAAGACAAACTTAACATCTTTTGCAAGCAAATTGCAAAGAGGTCTAGAAATCAAGCTAAAATCCTTAATGAATCGACGATAAAAACCTGCATGCCCTAAGAATGACCTAATATCTTTTACGGTTTTTGGGACCTGTAAAGTCTTAATAAGGTCAACCTTGGCTTTATCTACCTCTATACCCTTAGAAGATACGATATGCCCTAAAACAATTCCTGAACGAACCATGAAGTGACATTTCTCCCAATTAAGCACTAAATTCTTTTCCTTACACCTAGTCAAAACTAATGACAAATGATGCAAGCACTCATCGAAAGACGAACCAAACACTGAAAATCATCCATAAAGACCTCTAAGAACCGTTCTACCATGTCAGAAAATATGCTCAACATACAACGCTGAAAGGTCGCAGGGGCATTACATAGCCCAAAAGGCATGCGTCTATACGCAAAGGTACCAAAGGGACAGGTAAAAGTGGTTTTCTCTTGATCTTCTGGGGCAATAACAACCTGATTATAACCGCAGATCCATCTAAAAAGCAATAATGGCTACGTCCACTAATCTCTAGCATTTGGTCGATGAATGGAAGGGGAAAGTGGTCTTTCCTAGTGACCTTGTTCAATTTCCCGTAGTCAATACAGACACGCCAACCCGTGGTCATTCTGGTTGGGATTAACTCATTGTTATCATTCCGGACTACAAGAATACTGCAGATTTCTTGGGAACAACCTGAACGGGGCTGACCCACTTACTGTCTGAAATGGGGTAGATAATGCCTGCATCTAACAGCTTAAGAACCTCGGCTCGAACTACTTCTTTCATATTAGGGTTCAGTCGACGTTGCATCTCCCTAGAAGGTTTGGTGTCACTCTCTAAATAGATATGATGCATACAATCAGTAGGACTTATACCCTTAATGTCTCGCTATGGTCCACCCTAAAGCTTCCTTGTTATTCTCAAGGACGGTTATTAGCCTACTTTCCCGATCACTATCCAAGTCTAAGCAACAATCACAGTAAAGTCTCAGAAGGGCCTAAAAACACATACTTCAGGGAATCTGGCAATGGTTTTAGGTCCAACTTAGGAGGCTTTTCTAACGAAGGAACTAGGGTAGACTTAGAAATTGGTAGTGGTTCGAACTTAGGCTTCCAGCCATTACTAGTGTCTAGCAAAGGGGTTGAATCTAACATGGCATTCACCTCATTAATCACATCATCATCATCAAAATCAATCCCAAAGTGAGCAAGACATTTCTCTAATGGATCTTCTAATAAAGTGTTTGGTAATGACTCCTCGACTAGTGTTCCTATCATGTTCACCTCTTCTATGTTCGAGTCATCTAGTGCAGAGGGTAGCTTACTAATATTAAAAATGTTCAGCTCAATAGTCATATTACCAAAAGACAAATTCATAATACCATTTCGACAGTTAATGATCGCATTGGATGTAGCTAAAAACGGGCGACCTAAAATCACTGGTATTTGGTTCTCTGGGTCAGGAACAGGTTGGGTATCTAGGATAACAAAATCCACCGGATATATAAACTTGTCGACCTCTATAAGAACATCCTCAATCACACCACGAGGAATTTTTACGGACCTATCAGCTAACTGAAGAGTCATCTGAGTAGGTTTCATCTCATCAAGTCCTAGCTTAAGGTACACATGGTACGGAAGTAAGTTCACACTAGCTCCTAAGTCAAGCAATGCTTTCTCAACACGGTATTCACCTATTGTGCAAGAAATAGTAGGGGACCCTGGGTCTTTATACTTAGGAGTAGTGGTATTCTGAATAATATAACTCACATGACTAGCTAGGAAGGCTTTCTTCTGGACACTAAGCTTACGCTTTCGCGTGCACATATCCTTAAGAAACTTAGCATAAGCGGGAATCTGCTTAATTGCATCTAATAGTGGAAGGTTTATAGTTACCTGCTTAAAACCTCTAATATATCATTAAAGGTGGACTCCTCTTAGTTGGAACTAGCAGTTGTGGGAATGGGGCTCTAGGAACAAATCCGGCTTATCAGAACCTCATCTGGTCTCTTTAGAGATTCTATCGCAGTCTCTTCGGCCTCGGGTTCGAAGGGTGAACTACAAAGATGTTCACTATCGTGCATGGCAACCTTGTTGTCTATGACTCTTCCACTCCTAAGGATAGCATTCACATGATTGGATGGTCCTTCACTTATTTCATTAATTCCTCTAGGGTTGGGTTGAGTTTGACTAGGAAACCTACCTCTTTCTCTCAAAGATTCATTTATCTGACTAATCTGAGTTTTCAACTCGGAAATAGCCTGAGAGTTAGCCTGACCTATTCTCTTATTTTCTTCTAAACCTTGAGAAACAGATTGTTGAAGCCGCACAAAGTGTTACGAGTTAACAAAGCAAGATTCTCTTCTAAACTCATAATCCTTTTATCTCAAGGGTTCTCAAGTTGTACCTGAGCTGAAGGACTCTTAGTATAGCCAAAGCCTGGGGGTATCTGAGAGTTACTAGACTGACCTTGATTCTGGCCCTTAGACCAAGAAAGGTTTGGATGGTTTCTCCAAATGGGGTTATAGGTTTCTTGAATAAGGGTCAAACTTTTGACGATTATCAAATCTAGCATTATTATAAAGAGCATTGGCTTGCTCTTCAACAGTATGGCCTTCCCAAAAAGGCTCTATTCTTCCACCACTTCCACTAGAATGACCTAATTCTAAGGCTTCTAACCTTTTGGCTATGGCTGCTATTTTAGCATCAGACTCATAAGATCCTTCTACCCTATTGACATTTCCTCTACTTAGAAGAATTTTTTTCTGGGGTTCCTTACTATTTTCCCATTGTTAGGTCTTATCGGCGATTTCATTCAAAAATGTCATCGCCTCATCAACAGTTTTATTCTCAAACCCACCTGTGCATAAGGACTCAACCATGGTTGTTGTCGAATAATCTAAACCCTCGTAGAGGATCTGAACTAGCCTAACCTTTTCTAAACCATGATGAGGACATTGAGATATTAAGTCATTAAACCTTTCCAAATACCTATATAAAGATTCTCCCTCTTGCTGAGAAAAAGTGCAGATTTGCGTCCTAATAGACGATGTTTTATGCCTAGGGAAAAACTTCTGTAAAAAGGCAGCGGTAAGTTGGTCATAGGTTTCAATTGACTCAGAAGCCAAACTATATATCCATGATTTGGCTTTATCTTTTAGGGAAAATGGGAATAACCTAAGTTTCAGCTCAGCATCATCTAGGTTTTTAATTTTCAGAGTACTACAAACTTCCTCGAATTCCCTAATATGAAAATAGGGGTTCTCACTTTCTTTCCCTAAAAAGATTAGGAGCATCTGCAGGGTCCCAGGTTTCAGTTCATAGTTTGCCTCAGTTTCAGCTAACTTGATACATGACGGACGAGAGGTCCTAGTTGGGTTTAACAAAGCTTTCAAAGTTGCCATTTCTGGCACTACCAAAGGACTAGGAGTACTTTCTTCACTAATTGTCAAGTTTTCAAAGCTGAAATTTCCAAAAACGGGGCTCTCAAAAGAAGAGTCTTCGAGCTCCCCGCTTCCACAAGAAGAACTACTAGGTTTGTCACTAATCAAACGACCTAGAGTGTTTCTTTTCCAAGCCCGTTCTCTAAAGTCCTCGGGCATACACTAGAAAAACAAAATAAAAAGAAAAAGAAAAATCCTAATAGGAAGGGAAGTTCTATGCAAGCACAAACAAGGCTGACTCCACCACAGCAAACCTAATGGTATCTAGCAAACAAAAAGCATGATGGCTCCACTTAGATTGTTTTCTGACCCGCTTTTCTAATCGTTCGAAAGGGAATTCGTTACAATTTAAGCAAAACCCTATGGATCAATCCGAGTCAAAGTAAGTTGAATCAAGGAGAGGGAAGCTCAGTGGAGCTTTGATACCCAAGGCCTTACCGCTATTACAAGGCGGCGCAGTCACGCATTCAACTTCACAGAGACCATCATGAACTTTAAAGTATGCTAAAAGAGTAACCAATATTTTTCGAGCGAATTTCCTACTAAGCTCGTTACCCTATCGGTCTCGTTCTATTCCAATTTTAAAGCTTAGGTTCGCGTTAAGTATTGTTTTCCTAAGGCGGGCAAGAAGAGAACGATGATGAAATCCGAACCCTTATCTTATATGGCCAGTCCTTGCCCTTTACTAGGAAATTAAAAAGCCGTTTTCTGTGTCCTCAACATATATTCACACGAAGGAAGACAAGAACTCGCTAGCGGGGATTCGCGAGTGTTTCGACAAACTTACCTCCCGTACTGACGGGGGATGAACCGTTGTAGTCGACTCCTGCCACGACTCCTATGTCATGTACGAACCCGAGGGGCCGAGGTGATATCGTAATCACCGTCCTTCTCTCGCAAAACAGCTTTGATATTTAATACTACCCTTCCGTAGGGTTTAAAAAATAAGGAATGTCCGAATGTCCAAATGTCCAAGTCCAAAAAGTAAAAGAAAAGGAAAGGAAAGTCTAAAAAAAATAAAAATATCTAAAAAAATAATAAAATGCCTCTCTTTTTTTTTTTTTTTCTCTCTTTTATAAAATATAAAAAGAATCTTCTTCTTTCGCTCCTTTTGCTTTGTCTTTAACTCCAAATCTTTAAGTATCCACCAACAGCTTTGGCAAATATTTCTTTCGCTCCAAATCCCAAAATCTGAAAGGAAAAGACAAAAACCCAAAAACGTAAAGAAGAACAAATAAAAAAATAAAAAAAAAAAAACTAAAAGAAAATCTAAAAACTCTAGCCTAAAGACAAGTCCGCGTCGGCGGCGCCAAAAATTGATGTGACTCAATAATGTTGTAGTAAATAGGGTTCGTTGAGACTTGTGAAAGCAAAAGATTTTAGAATTATAAAACTTAAAAACAAACAAAACTTAATATAAAAAGTGATTTCAAGATTAAAAATAGACCAAGGCTCCGGATTCCACTATTCCTCCTAATTGATTGGTTTATAATGATATTTCAAGAATTATTGTTAAACACTTTTTCTCATTAATTCACTATTAATCTTTATGGTGTCCAAACATTAAATTGTAATCCCTAGGCATGAATTATCAAAGAATTGATTCTGAGCATAACACATCGAATTGATTCACAACTAATTAAGAAAACCAATTTTTTCTTTATGTTGATCCTAGTGAATTAAATAAAATAAATAATTAAAGAAATTATAAAAGAAATTACCAATCAAGCATGAGTGAATAGTTTCCTCCGTTGCCTCAGTCACTGGGTAATTTAGCCGCTCATCATGTCGAAAACCCTCTCAAAGAATTTATTTATGCTCAAAAAAATGGGTTACAAATGATGAACAAAAGGAGAAATGATGAAAATCGGGTTTGCAACAGTTATAAGTGTTGCAAACTCTGTTACAGACTACGATAGATATGAAGTGCGGCTGTATACGACAGCTGCGACCCACAATCGGTAGTCCTTTTCACTGTTGAAAAACGACTGTCCTTGAGAGTCTGTTCTTCACGTTCTTCACAGTAGCAGCAGCAGAACTCGATCTTCTGAAACTTGATTTTCCGGCTCTTGTAGCGTACCAAATCCTCCCAAACTCTCCGTATCTCTTCTATGCTATCTCCCCCCCTATTTATAACCCAACAGCCTCGATATATATCGCCATAACTTCAAATAATTCTCAATATTCTTCACGGCCTGTTTTTGGCAATAATCTCGATTTTTGATTTCCCCACGCGTTTTACATCTTCCAAATTGCTATATTTAACTCCTTCACACTCCATAGAGTTGCTAGGGTCTGCCAGATACGTTCAAACACCCTTGTTGCTTCGCAAAATCTCGTGAATATCTTCTCCGGCGTGTGCTGCCCTGATTTCCTTCTCGCGGTAATTCCAGCCCAACTGGATCGAAACCAACTCCTATATCATCCATGTCTAGCCCATATGAGACTATCCAAACAATTCCAGCCCTTTAGTCTCCTTTAATCGCCTCCAAAATCCAAACCCTAAATCTGCCGGTGAAACTCAAAATTTCCCGCCAAAACTTCATTTTGAAATGGAGAAGATGAAGTCCCCCTATCCTGTTCTGGGGTGCGAATAGCAGGTGCCTCCTTGGGATGCCCCTTATCAATTGGGTTACCCCTTATCCAAAGACGAGGGTCCGAATATCAAATGTCCTCCGGGGGTGTTCCGCGCAACTTTTTGAGCCGAAATTTCCAAAAATATTTATTTCCAAAAATACCTAAAAATACATAAAAAACACAATATTAGTACAAAAATCGAGTTCCAACAATAGAGACAATGAGGGCAATTCAGACACAAAAATGTGTCTATCAACATCGGGTTGGCACTGGACGGCCAACATGGCCGGACATCGGGTTGGAAGTGTACGGCCAACATGGCCGGACATCGGGTTGGCAAAGGACTACCAACATGGCCGGACATCGGTTGGCACTTTGGACTCCGCCAACATAGCCGACATCGGGTTGGTAGCGATGGACGGCCAACATGGCCGGACATCGGTTGGCGATGGACGGCCAACATGGTCGGACATCGGAGTTGGCATTGGTAGTGAACAGCCATCTTGGCCGGTTATTCAGGAAAATACATGGCAACGGCCATGAATAGTAAATGGGGAGTTGATGAAATATTTTTGGTCCCCTTTTCATACTTGTAGAAATTCCATTAAGACATATATAGGGAGGGGTAGTGATAAGCACGTATGTGCTACATTTTATACCCATATTTATATTAACTAGTTCTTGATATTTCGCTAATAATTATATTTTAGTGCTTTTGCATAAATTACAAGCGAATCCGAGACGGTACTATAATATTGGTTAAAACAGGAGCTAAATGGCGTTTGCGACGTTTGGCGCTTAAGACTAACTTTGGCTTGCCATGTTAACGCCTTAGCACTTAGCATCACTCACGTTAGAATATAATATGCTGGACCTAATGATTCTCTATAATTGTTTCAAGAAGGTGAATTCCACTAGTGGTCTGGGAGAAAGTGGAAGATACACCTAGCACCATTTTGGATTTGTATGATAAATCTAATCAAGTCTCAAGCAGTGAGCCACTAATGGGGATACAAAACAAATAGTGAGACGTGAATGAAGCCACGCTTTGATTTCAACTGGTGGTACTGTCTAGTGTGGGTCTTGTCTAAAATGAATGATAATTCAATATGTGGAATCGGTGAAGGAAGATGATTAGCTAGACAGGGAATTGAATCTGGTGGTTGAACTTGAGAAATATGTTGGCTGGATACTCGTGAATGATGGGTTTTGAGAAGAATTTGAAGGCAAGGGTACTGAGAGCAGTCGTGAATTAAGATGGAAGCTATCCCTCCACAGAATGATATGAGTGTCGAACAACAACAACATGGATGGAATTCTGGGCAGCATTGAAACAAAGACGTAAAGAAGACGAAACGAAGCTTGCATGGAGAATCTGTTGTATATTCGGAAGCATCATATGGTGTTCACTTCAACGATAAAGCAACAGCTCTTGGAAAAGGGTTCTGGCAGTGATTGACGTTTTGAATCGGTGGAGAATGGGATGTCAGCAATGGTGAAGTTGGTGGCTAGATGGACAGTGAATGGTGACCGGTGGGTGGAGGCTAGTAGTTCGGAAGTTGGCAAAGAGAAGCTCGTGTTTGAGTCTCAGTGCTGGAGATGCCATCAAAACCGAAGTTGCGTACGTAATGGGACGGAATCAAAGCGCAAGGAAATGGTGGATTTATTATTCTCAGACTAGTAGTTGTTAGATCGAGAAGGAAATGAGAACGGGAAGTGTTCATGGAACACCAGTCGGATGCAGCTCTCTTACGGGTATTGGTCTTGGTAGTTGTATACGGATTTGAAGACGAGATCGAAGGGTAGAGGTGCTGTTGTGATACCGATGGAGGAAGCTTCTGAGACGAGACGGAGTTGGCTGTAGTAATCGAATAACGAGGAGAAATAAGAGCCCGAGTCTGTGTAACGGTTGAGCAAGTTTGGCAGTTGAGTTTTCGGACAAAACAGGGAAGTCTATGATAACGGTGATGAACTGCTGCAACTCTGGGATGACATGAAGTAGAAGACGAATCTAGTTAAGAAGGTGGAATGGGCAGTGAATGGATCCGTGGTTGATCTGTTGCAGGTGCAACTGGTGGAGGAAGCTATGCCGTACTGATCGGTCAGAGAATAAGAAAGTTCAGGCACTGTAGCTGAGACGCAGGATGGTTGCAGTGGCGATTTTAAGAAGAATCATTTGTCAGGTTTCAAATAGCCGGCATCGGAGCTTTAATTGGGTGTAACCCATCCGCAAGACTAGTGCGTACGTGAATGGAGTTGGACCGTGCAACTAAGCTAATGAAAGGAGCGTGTTAATATCAAGGATGAGAACATCGACATCTCTTGGCAGTGAGTGGTGCATTTGCTGCATTTGCAGAGATGGAGCTACAGCCTACGGCTGATTGTTCGTTATTGGCTGGACTTCCATCGAGCGAGAATATATGGCAAGAAGTTCGGGCCTGTGTGTTGGCTGATTCAAATCTAGTTTGCTGGGCATCGAACTAGGTACTGGTGATAGCCGAAGAGGTGATGGTCATGTGATCGCTGAGTGCAACCGGCGGGCGATGATGTGGAGTTGGCCGGGCTTTAAAAAGTGTTGTTGCTGTCCTACTTGGGAAATAAGTTGGATTTTGAAAGCTGGAGCAGGTTATGGACCCGAATGGGCTGGGCCTTGGCAAATGCTCTGGGTGTTGTTTTCTCGCAACATCTGCATAGACTGCATATAACGTAGGGGTGTGCAACGGTTGGACGGTTGCGGATTAGGGGTCACCCGCAACCAAACCGTAAAAGTTGCGGTTTTGGAAAATCAAACCGTGTCCGGTCCAATCACCCGCGGTTTTTTTCATCCGCGGATCAACGGATGATACGGTCCGGTTGCGGATCAACCGCGGATTTACTCATGAAAAAAAAAAAAAAAAAAAAAAAAAAAAAAAAACTAAGTTAAGAAAGATAGACAAAGAATGCAATGTTAATTCATTGACAACTTGGCATGTTATTCTTAGCTGTTTGGTAATGAAAATTATATGGGTCTTGAAAAGATTTAATTTATGTTTTATGTTCTTATCTCTTAATGTTTGGGCCATATCATGTGACTAGAATTTTTTGTTGGTGCTTTCAGGTATTTACATTGTGCTAACATGCTTTAGAATCATGGTTTATATATAAAACCCAAAATTGTGGCTACACAAGCCCACGGAACTAGATAGGGAAGTTAAGGCCTTTACTACCCTACGGTGCGGTTAAAACCTCGGTTCTACGAATCCAACCGCAACCAAACCGCTAAACCTTGCGGATTTGAAAACTCAACCGTGTCCGGTCCGTAGCCTCTTGCGGATTGGTTTTCACCCGTAATTTTGCGGACGGTTGCGGGTGAAAACCGCGGTTCCGGTTTTTTTGCACACCCCTAATATAACGGAAGAGAAGGAAACGAACGGGGGGAGGCCGTCGGGAGTTGGAAGCGGCGCGACACAAAGCCGTGAAGAGAGAAATAGGGTTTGGAGTTTTACTTCTCCGAATCCGTTTTTGATTAGCTAGAGATTTCATTTTTGATTTGATTTATTTGTGGCTTTTAAGAAAGTCATGTCTAGCTAAATTGCTTGTTAGGGTTTAAATAGAAACCAAGTTGATTATATAAACTTTACGATGATATTTCTAATAATGATTCATTGATTAGTGATTTCTCTTCATATAGCTTGGTGTTTTATCGTTCATGTGATTTTCTTGATTATTTATGCTTTTGAATTGATATTTCGTGCTTCGGTTAAATCCCTAGACGTGGTATGCAAGGATAGATAAATAATGCTTTAGAATCGCTACATACGAAGCGAAGGAAGTTACAACGGAGAAACTATATTTTAGAATTTAATATAACATCTTCCGGGACATAAGATTGATTTCGAAATTTTTCTTGAGTAATAAATAGAGATTAGTAGAGTTTTATATAATTGAATTGGTGGAAATCGAATACCCTAATAACTCATTCCTACTTTGTTAATTATTACGAATTATTATCATTTTAATTTGTTCCGAATCTCTGAAATTGATTGTTCAGTTTTTGGTATTAGTTGGTTGAGTATTTCACACTCCTTGTGGGAACGACCTGTACTTGCCATTGTCTACTAGTTAGACGCTGTGCACTTGCAGTATTATTATTGTAGGTTTCCGAGCCTACCAGGTAGTTGGTTGATGGTGCATATACGGGCTATGCACCAAGTAAGCTTCATAGCTTAGCCGGAAGAGTATAAATGATGCCTAAGGCTCATTTATAGTTGCGTAGCCTCGCGAAGAGGGCATTTGATGCTTAGGCATCGTTAAGCCATATTGCGGACCAAACATGCATCACTTGGATGCATTTCGACGGAAAGGCCTATACGGACTAGGCCATTTCCATTATTGCTTGGCCACGGCCTAGCAAACGAGTTGGAACAAGTTGTTTGTCCCTTCGCGGATGAACTACGGTCTGTGCTTGATCCCTTTAGAGTAGGGAAGGGTACGTAGGCAGCCGCAATGAGTTGCAACATTGCCGGTCCAGCACTTTGTCGCTCATATCATCTAATTCGGAGATAATTGCGACAGTCTGGCCCCTCATATCATCTAAGCTCGGTAGCTCGACGCCAGAGATGATTGTGGCCATACTTGATGAGGCTTAGTTGCATGCCAGCAAGTGGATGCTCATACTTCCTATCAAGATACAAAGAGCAAGCTAAGGCCTATCTGGAGGCGAAAAACCCGAATGTCGTAATTTAGCTCAAGAGGAGTCCATTTTGATGGGAAACGGCCCAAAGATCGAGACATGTGGTCACCAGAATTTAGCCAAATTCCATCGTTTAGGGCCTCAAAAAGACGTTTTTGCCGTATTAAGGAAGTTTTTGCTTTCCTTAACAAACCCTTTGCGGAACAAAGGTAAGTTGGAACGGTGTGGAAGCTTAAATAGCTGCATCATGCTCCACGAGCATGCATGCCAGGGCAAATGAACGTGCATTTGCCTAACTTTAAGGCTCGGATCGTAGCTTCATCATGGCGCATCAAGGAAGTTACGGCCTGCGGGGCAACGCGCCAAAGGCGTAATTTTCCGGTCCGTCACAGATGGTATCAGAGCAAGTTCCGAGAAAACTCTAGGGACTTGTGCGGGGTGGACTCATTAACGAGTATTTTCCATCATGGAAACTTAAAGTTGGAGAGTAGGCAACCTTCTGTGCAGGTAAGAGTTTGTAACTGCTGGGCCAGTTACTTTGCAAATCGAGTTGAGCTTGTATAAGTACTGTGAGTTTGCCAGGCCTCTGTGGCACCCCGCTTACGAGCGTCCTAAGACCTTCGGGACAAAGGTAGACAATGGGACTGATCATCCCCACACGTTGGCACCGGCCAAGGGTGTGCGTTGTCGAGCCCGCTAGCATCCCACTTACGAGTGGCAACCCTGGTAACTCCGTCGTGACTATGGCTTGCATCCAACTGCACTGGCATTAGAGATTGGTCCTCACAGTGTTGCGTTAGGTTTTGCTTTGTCATTTCGATGACATCTTCCAACCTTGTGAACTTTAGGGACTTCTGAGTGCGTAGTATGGGATGCGCATTCAGGATACCTGGTCGAGATATCCTCTTGGCACTGCCCAATTGCGATTCTTGGTATTGTTGTGGGCACTTTTGGATTCCCGGGAAGGTGGTATGGGACATGTGCTCGTAAGGTCTAAATTGTTGTTCATGACAACTTGAAGAAACCCGTGATTTCGAGCATCCGGTATGGGACTTTTGCTCAGAAATCCAACTTGAAGAGATTGTCCACAATAGTTTTGGTTTTGAATTTCAGGGACGAAATTCTTTGAAGGGTGTGATAATGTAACACCCCGTATTTTTAGCATGGCGCATGCTAAAAGATGCGCCATGGCCTGAGATGAAGCTTCATCCAAAGCTTCTGTTGCGTAAGAAAAGGAACATTGGCCAATGTGTTGATGTGTGTACGCCAACATGGCCGCATATCGAGTTGGAAGTGTACGAACAACATGGCCGGATATCGGGTTGGCAGTGGATGGCCAACATGGCCGGACATCGGGTTGGCAGTGGACGTCCAACATGGCCGGACATCGGGTTGGAAGTGTACGGCCAACATGGCCGGACATCGGGTTGGTAGTGGACGGCCAACATGGCCGGACATCGGGTTGGCACTGGACGGCCAACATGGCCGGACATCGGGTTGGAAGTGGACGGCCAACATGGCCGGACATCGGGATGGCAGTGGACGGCCAACATGGCCGGACATCGGGTTGGCAGAGGACGGCCAACATGGCCGGATATCGGGTTGGCAGTGGACGGCCAACATGGCCGGACATCGGGTTGGCAATGGACGGCCAACATGGCCGGACATCGGAGTTGGCATTGGTAGTGAACAGCCATCTTGGCCGGTTATGCAGGAAAATACATGGCAACGGCCATGAATATTAAATGGGGAGTTGATGAAATATTTTTGGTCCCCTTTTCATACTTGTAGAAATTCCATTAAGACATATATAGGGAGGGGTAGTTGGTTGATGGTGCATATACGGGCTATGCACCAAGTAAGCTTCATAGCTTAGTTTAAGAGTATAAATGATGCCTAAGGCTCATTTATAGTTGCGTAGCCTCGCGAAGAGGGCATTTGATGCTTAGGCATCGTTATGCCATATTATGGACCAAACATGCATCACTTGGATGCATTTCGACGGAACGACCTATACGGACTAGGCCATTTCCATTATTGCTTGGCCACGGCCTAGCAAACGAGTTGGAACAAGTTGCTTGTCCCTTCGCGATGAACTACGTTCGTGCTTGATCCCTTTAGAGTAGGGAAGGGTACGTAGGCAGCCGCAATGAGTTGCAAAGATTGCTCGGTCCAGCACTTTGTCGCTCATATCATCTAATTCGAGATGATTGCGATACCTGGCCCCCTCATATCATCTAAGCTCTGTAGCTCGACGCCAGAGATGATTGTGGCCATACTTGATGAGGCTTAGTTGCATGCCGCAAGTGGATGCTCATACTTCCTATCAAGCTACAAAGAGCAAGCTAAGGCCTATCTGGAGGCGAAAAACCCGAATGTCGTAATTTAGCTCAAGAGGAGTCCATTTTGATGGGAAATGGCCCAAAGATCGAGACATGTGGATGGTCACCAGAATTTAGCCAAATTCCATCGTTTAGGGCCTCAAAAGGACGTTTTTGCCGTATTAAGGAAGTTTTTGCTTTCCTTAATAAACCCTTTGCGGAACAAGGGTAAGTTGGAACGGTGTGGAAGCTTAAATAGCTGCATCATGCTCCAGGAGCATGCATGCCAGGGCAAATGAACGTGCATTTGCCTAACTTTAAGGCTCGGATCGTAGCTTCATCATGGCGTATCAGGGAAGTTACGGCCTGCGGGGCAACGCGCCAAAGGCGTAATTTTCCGGTCCGTCACAGGTCCTGACCATCGGGAACGTAGATTTCCTAGAAACAAATGCAATCTAGTGTTGTACAATAAAACTCTCTGACCTGGGGTGAAAGACTTGCGCAGAATGCGCTTGTCGTGAAACACTTTAATTCTATGTTTGTACGTTTTGGCACTATCATATGCATCATTTCTCAATTCTTCTAACTGATTGAGTTGAAGTTTCCTATGGGTACCAGCCTTATCAAGATCAAAGTTCAACTTCTTCACATCCCAGTATGCACGGTGTTCTAACTCAACAGGTAAATGACATGCTTTCCCGTACACAAGTCTGTAAGGAGACATCCCAATGGGAGTCTTGTATGCAGTTCTATAGGCCCATAAAGCATCGTTTAAGCGCAAAGACCAATCTTTCCTAAAAGGATTGACAGTCTTCTCAAGAATACGCTTAATTTCCCTATTAGAAACTTTCACTTGGCCACTGGTTTGAGGATGGTTAGGTGTTGCGACCTTATGAGTGATTCCATACTTGCGCACTAGTGATTCAAAGGGTCTATTGCAGAAATGACTACCTCCATCACTGATTATTGCTCTAGGGGTTCCAAAACGGGAGAAAATGTTCTCCTCAAGATAAGAAAGAACAACTTTATGGTCGTTGGTTTTGGATGCAATGGCCTCTACCCACTTAGAGACATAATCAACAAAGAACAAGAATGTATAACTTACCTTTAGAGTTAGGAAATGGACCCATGAAATCAATACCCCAAACATCAAACAGCTCAACAATCAAAATGGGTTGTAAGGGCATCATGTTTCTCTTAGAGATACTTCCTAATTTCTCGCATCGGTCACAAGCAACACAAAAAGTATGGCAATCCTTAAACAAGAAAGTTGGCCAATAGAAACCGCTTTGCAAGATCTTTGCAGCAGTTTTCTTGGCACTAAAGTGGCCTCCACATGCATGGTCATGACAGAAAGAGATGACATCCCTTTGTTCTGAATTGGGAACACATCTCCTAATGATTTGGTCTTGGCAGTACTTAAACAAATATGGGTTATCCCAAAGGAAATGTTTAACTTCAGCCAAGAACTTAGAACGGTCTTGTTTAGACCAATGCAAGGGCATTCTACCTGTAGCAAGGTAGTTCACAATATCAGCAAACCATGGCATTTCAGACACAAGCATCAATTGCTCATCAGGGAATGATTCCCTAATTAGCACAGCATTCATCAAGATTCAACATTCAACCTAGACAAGTGATCAAAGAACAACATTCTCTCGACCCTTTCTTATCTCGAATTTCGAGGTTAAACTCTTGTAACAAGAGTATCCATCGAATTAGACGAGCCTTAGCATCTTTCTTAGACAAAAGATATCTCAATGCAAAGCATGATCGAAATAAATGATGACCTTAGACCCTATCAAATAAGATCTAAACTTGTCTAATGCAAACACAACAAACTAGCAACTCTTTTTCAGTTGTGGAATAATTCATTGAGCATCATTAAGTGTTTTACTAGCATAGTAGATCATATAAGGAAGTTTGTCTACTCGCTGGCCCAAAATGTAGCTCCTACAAAGATAGTCGACGCATCACACATAATCTCAAATGGTAATGACCAAACAGTGGTCCGACTATAGGGGCAGATGTAAGGAGATCCTTCAGTTACTCCCATGCTTCCTTACATGCATCATCAAAGACAAATGCAACATCTTTTGCAAGAATATTGCACAAAGGTCGTGAAATTTTACTAAAGTCTTTGATGAATCGGCGGTAAAACCCGCATGGCCTAGAAATGATCTTATGTCCCTCACAGAACGAGGTTGAGGCAAGTGTTGAATGAGATCTACCTTGGCTTTGTCTACTTCTATGCCTTTTTCCGAGATGATATGCCCTAGAACAATGCCTCGAATTAACCATGAAATGACATTTTTCCCAATTCAAAACCAAATTCTTCTCCTTACACCTAATCAAAGACACAAGTGAGGTGATGCAAACACTCATCAAAAGAAGACCCAAACAAAGAAAAAATCATCCATAAAAATCTCAAGAAACTTATCTACCATGTCGGAAAATATGCTCATCATGCAACGTTGAAAACTAGCTGGTGCATTGCACAGCCCAAAAGGCATACGACGATAAGCAAATGTTCCATAAGGACATGTAAATGTGGTCTTTTGTTGGTCTTCGGGTGCTATGTGAATTTGGTTGTAGCCAGAAAAGCCATCTAAGAAGCAGTAGTGACTATGTTTTGCTAACCTTTCCATCATTTGGTCAATGAAGGGAAGGGGAAAATGGTCTTTCTTGGTTATTGTGTTCAGTTTTCTATAGTCAATACAGACTCGCCACCCTGTGGTCACATGGGTGGGAACAAGTTCATTCATCTCATTTTGAACAACAGTAATGCCAGACTTTTTGGGTACTACCTGAATGGGACTGACCCACTGGCTATCAGGAACTGGGTAAATGATACCCGCATCAAGCAATTTCAGAATCTCACCCTTGACAACATCTCTCATGTTGGGATTAAGTCTCCTTTGCATTTCCCTAGACGGTTTAGTGTTCTCTTCAAGGTTTATATGATGCATGCAAATTGTGGGACTTATACCCTTAAGATCGGAGATGGTCCAACCTAAAGCTCCTTTATGTTCTTTGAGTACTTCTAAGAGTCGACTTTCCTGTTCTGTGTCTAAACATGATGCAATAATCATAGGTAAAGTGTCATAAAGACCTAAGAATGCATACTTCAAGGTATCAGGTAATGGTTTCAAATCAAGCTTAGGTGGTGTATCAAGAGATGGGGCAGATTTGGAATAAGAGAGTGGAAGTGTTTCCACTGCATTCTGCCATTTAGCAATATCCATGGGTGGAACCGATTCAAGCAAAGAGTGAATTACTCCAATGTACTTAGACTCGAAGAGATCTAAGTCAAAGTTATCTAAACATGCTTGCAAAGGGTCCACTGACAAAATGTCGGGCAAAGAGTCTTGAATCAGACTCTCAATCATGTTAATCTCATGCAAATCAGTATCATCACAATCAATGGGTTGTTGACTAGTGTTAAAAACATTCAGCTCTACGGTCATGTTACCAAAAGAAAATTTCAACACTCCATTACGACAGTTGATGATGGCATTGGACGTCGCCAGGAAAGGACGTCCTAAAATCACAGGGATGTGATTACTTGGGTTTTGCACGGGTTGAGTGTCTAAGACGATGAAGTCTACCGGAAAGAAAAATTTATCAACCTTGATTAACACATCTTCAACAATACCACGGGGGATTCTCACAGATCTGTCCGCTAACTGTAGCGTAACAGGTGTGGGCTTCAGCTCCCCAAGGCCCAGTTACACATACACATAGTATGGAAATAGATTCACACTGGCTCCTAAGTCTAGTAACGCCTTTTCGACCGTATGGTCACCTATGGTACATGTAATCGTTGGACTACCTGGGTCTCTAAACTTAGTTGGGATCTTGTTTTGGATTATGGAGCTCACTTGCTCAGTGAGAAAGGCACGTTTATGCACATGAAGCTTACGCTTTTGTGTGCACAAGTCCTTCAAAAACTTAGCATAGGTGGGTATTTGTCTAATTGCTTCGAGAAATGGAATGTTTATGTTAACTCTTTTGAACATTTCCAAAATCTCGTTGTATTGGTTACCCCCCTTCTGTTGCACCAACCTTTGTGGGAATGGAGCAACAGGTAAATGACTTGGCAAAGGAACATCAACATCGCAGGACTCTTGGTCTTATCAACAAGCTCGATTCTTTCTCTACAAAGGATGTTTTCTGCGTGTTGTGTGTACCGGTGAGTCCGATATAGACTCGCTTGACGGTGGTACACCTACATGGTTCTCGACAACTCTACCACTACGGAGAGTGGTGACAACATTCACATGACTATGTGAAGTTTCATTGCAGGTACAGGAGCCTGCTTGAAACACATTCTTTGGATTTTGTTGGGGTTGACTAGGAAGTTTTCCTTTCTCTCTCTCATTAAATGCATCACAGATTTGACCCATTTTAAGTTCTAGACTTGTGAAGCGTTGGTCGGTGGTTTTCTGAAGTTGTGAAAGATTTTGGGTTAACAGACCGACACAGTCTTCAAGGCTAGTCTTTTTCTCTACGGGTTACTGAGGATGTGGTTGTACTTGGGGGTTTCTAGGATATGAGTATCTTTGGTTGTTATTTGTTGGTCCCCCTTGTACAGGTCCCTTGGACTATGAAAAGTTAGGGTGATTCCTCCACCCTGGGTTGTAGGTTTGAGAATAAGGGTTGTTCTCTGGCCTATGGTATAATGCATTGGCTTGCTCGCTTTTGGACTCTTGAAATGCATGTAAGTCCGGGACAGCTGTCCACTAGGTGGTCAGAGCTATGGCATGCGGCACAAGTGGCCATTTCAATTTGGTCACAGAGAGTAGGAGCATTAGATTTTACATTCTTTTGCAACTCAAGCACTTCTATTCTCCGGGCCAAAGATGTCATTTTTGCATTTCCCTCAAAGTCAGACTCGATTCTATGAACGTTGTTGGCAGGGGTAGTCCGTTTCGGTTCTCGGTTGGACTCCCACTATTGAGTCTTTTCAGCGACTTCGATTAAGAAAGTCCAATCCTCATCGACACTCTTGTCAATAAATGCACCATTGCACATTGAGTCGATTGTGGTTCGGGTTCTAACATCTAGACCCTCATACAAGATTTGCACGAGTCTCCATTTTTCAAAACCATGGTGGGGACATTGGAGTAATAATTTATTGAATCTCTCCAAGTACTTTGTTAGAGTTTCGTCTTCTAATTGCACGAAACCATTTAGACTTTGGCGAATGGTCGCCGTCTTATGGTTTGGGAAAAACTTTTTGAAAAACTCTTTTGTGAGGTCATCCTGTGTTCTAATGGACTGTGGTTGTAGGGCATGTAGCCAAGACTTTGCTTTGTCTTTCGTGAGAAAAAGGAAATGGGTCTCAGCTTTGAGAGACTCCTCTGGCATTTGGTTAAAACGCAGAGTCCCACAAATATCCTCAAAATCTCTCACGTGATGGTAGGGGTTCTCAAAAGATTGACCCCTCTAAACACGGGTAGCATGTGAATGGTGCTTGCTTTCGTTCAAAACCGACCAAAGATCGGCCGGGTAGAATGATGCAAGAGGGCTGTCTTTCCCTAGTTGGGTACATGTAGTCCTTGAGACTACGGGGTTGGTTTTGTTCATCACCCATAGTTTCTCTTTGTATAGGTCTGGGCTTGGGCTTTCGGCTGAAGAACCGGGTATGCTTACGATTTCGTCCGGCGGATTCTAACTAGTCGATTTGTTTGGTCTCTAAAAGACACAATCATAGCCTAGCTAGCGCATCTAGCATGTTAACATACAATCAAGTTCAACACAGAAAAGCAAAAACTCAAAAATGGCCCACCAATACAAGACTCAAGCCCAAAAGATTTCTTTTTGATGTTGTAAGGCCCAGCTGATTGGGTGGTTCCAGCCCAGTTTATGGCAGGAGCAGAGCCCAGTTTGGGTGAAAATGTACAACCCAGGTTGTTTGCAAAGCCTAGTGGTTGGGCTTTCTGTTTATGTGCAGGTTTTTATGGTCAGGCAAGCACGTAGATTTGCACAGTGGCAAGGAAAATTCAACTTGGGCACAAGAAGGAAAACAAGATGCACCGAATGTACTTATGCACAAAGTTGTGTGCACAGACTCTCAAAAATGTCACAGCACAGGACAGGTAATGTGCTGGTTGGTTTGAGCTCAACACAGTTTATGTGCTCAGACAACACATATGGGTAAATGAGCACAACACAGGTCTAAGTGCGGCTCACAACACAGAGTAGCACAAGCTCACAAAATTTAACACTCAACTTCTAGCACAAAGGAGTGCTTCCTGCTGTTGTTTTAAGAGGCACACAACACAAAATGGCAGGTGAACAAAGAGAGTAAAACTGTGTATGGTGCACTGGGTTAATGGATGTGCTCACTCAAGGTGAAGCATGTGCTGGGTTTGTGTGTGGCATACAAGTGAGATGCTAATACAAACTTAGACACTCAATAACTCATTCAAACACCACAGGGTCACACACAATTTGCAGAATTTGTTACACAAATGACAGGTGAATCAGCAAGTAAACAAAGCTTGGCCTTTACAACATACCACTGAATGTCAACAAGGTCAGTTGACCTCAAGATTCAGAGTTTAGGCACAAAAATTACAGGTTTGCACAAGTGGTACTGGCAGCAATC
Source organism: Papaver armeniacum (assembly GCA_023531295.1). Taxonomy (NCBI): domain Eukaryota; kingdom Viridiplantae; phylum Streptophyta; class Magnoliopsida; order Ranunculales; family Papaveraceae; genus Papaver; species Papaver armeniacum. The sequence continues at coordinate 617,541 of JAJJWW010011338.1, read as the reverse complement.
TTGGCAGATAATAGCTCATACAAGGTCTACAACCAGATCAAGTATGCATAAGGGTAGAGTATGTGTGGCATCAACTCACTCAAACTGATGTCAATGGCCCGAGTTGATGTCAATTGTCACAGTTGACTTCACTTGAGCTTTCAGTTGACTTGGCTATCCAAGTTGCAGCTCAACTCACAGCTTCAGGGGCTGGAGTTTGGCACAGGGCAATGGAAGTTAAGAGTATAAAGCTCACAGAACAATGATCTCAGGTGTAAGCAATACCTAGCAGGGAGGCTAGTTTATCAGGCAATTATGGTTCAAAGATTCACAGGTCATGCTCAGGTTACACACAGCACAGGTTATATCATTCATTCATCAACAAGCATGTTATATCAACATTCATGTAACAAGGTTTGAAACACAATACCACCAGTGTAACACTGGGTTTAGGCAATTCCACCCCGTCCCGCGCTTTTCCTTATCTTCCTTGGGTTTGCTCAACAAAGACAACACGCACAGACAAGCAATAAAAGCAAGCACCCGTTAGCTCAACAAAGAATTTAGCTCCCGTAGTGTGTAGGTCACAAAGACATTTAAGTATGTAGATCACAAAGCAGAAAATAAATATCAAGACTGGTTATAACTAGCCGAGAAGACTTTGTAGTATGAAGGTTTATCACGACTTGGCATCCGTTCAGGGCAGACTGCCACTGCTTAACAAAGCTAACCACAAAACAATGAGGTGAAGTCACCACAGATCCAACGAGTTACAACATGAGCTAGCTACAGATGCTAATGATGAGGCATAGTTTTACAAAGGATCTGAAGAACCAAAGAACACTACTACATCTAGAGATTACAATAATAAGAGGTTTTAAAGAAAGTAAAATGTAGAGGATGGAACACAATGACTAAGCTAAGTTATACTAGCTACAAATTGCAAACAAAAGAACTGTTAACACATATATACAAATCTTAGGATGAAATCAGTAAAGAAAGCACTATGGAATGGCACAGCACACTACCAGTTCCCCGGCAGCGGCGCCAAAAACTTGGTAGGCTAGGAAAGATGCCTACGACTATGTCTACTGCAAGTGAACAGGCCTATTGGAGGCAAGGGCAAGCACAGGTCGATCCCACAGAGAAGTGGTGTGTATGTGAGTTGATCTCAAGGCTTTACTTAAACTGATTTCAAGAGAGTGACAGACTAATAGGTTGTTTTGGTGTTGTCGATGCGACTGAGTTGAATTGTGACTCTAAACTAAGGTATTGAACAAGCCCACGGTGTTGAAACAATTGGTTGAGTGATATTAGGGTGATTAAATCCACCTCCTAATCCTATACTAAGGTAAAACACATCAAATTATAATCTTACACTTCCCCTTGGAGGGTTTAGGTGGAAATTATGCCAATTGACTTCACAAATTATCCCCTAGTATAGAGTGTCTTCTTACAAAGACACTCTATCACAAAGCTAATTTGCTCAACAATTGGCTAATAGTCCTAATGCAATTCAAAACAATAAGACTAAAACTCAAATGTGAATTAACTTCATATAATCAATAGGGGTTTCATCAACACCCTAGCTAAATGTTTAGAACATCATGCAAATGATAAAAACACTTCAAAATGGAATTACAAAAACTAAACCCTAAAACATGCTATCTATCTCTCTCATCAAGAACAACATTTATATCTCACCAACCGCTCAAATTAACCACTAATCGATGACCCAAACCTCGCTTCCTCTCGCTCTCGAATCGACCATGCTTGGGTTGTTGGTGAAACCCTAGCTCTAACTATCTTTAATTTAGCTTCTAGGGTTATGGAGAAGCTAAAAAGAGATAACTAGACCTAGAGAGGTGGAGAAGGTGGCTGCAGGCGCGATTGGCAGGGTAAGGAGATGATGATGGTGGAGAGGAGGTGGCTCTGCCATGGTATGGTCGGGAGAAGAAGGGGGATGGGTTTCTCTGCAGAGTTGTTGGGGAGAAGAAAGAGAAGAGGAAAGAAGAAATGAGGTTAGCTCGATGGGGTGTAGGTATAGGGGATTTTGGTGTTGAGCGGGTACAGCAGGGGATGATGTGAAGGGTGTAGCGACCATTGGATGCTGCAGAGATCGATGAGAAGGCTGTAGGATATTTAGCTACTGAGCGGGAGTAGCGAAGATTGATGAGATGGGTGGAGCGACCGTCGGATGCAGAAGGGCGAGATCTCACGGCTCAAATGGTGCGGGCCTGGATCCGGATCGTGGGTAGCTCGAGCCCATGTCTTGTAGATGGGTTGCTCCTTGTTGGGTTGCAACTGATGCGCGCGCGGGCTTTGGCTTTCTGTTCCATAGACACTTGCCTCCAATTTTCTGCTCTTTTGGCTCCTCAATTTCTCCGAGCTTTATTTATTACCTAAAAACACAAAATTAATTAGTACAAATATTTATTCTTGAAAACAAAGAAAATACAGAATCTGGGATAATATCTGATTTCTGAGCACAAAAGATGAGTTAAATGCCAATAAATAGGTGTATCAATATGCAATATTTGGCACCCATCAGGGGGTGAGGGAAAAACTTTTAGTTAGTTTTTAATAAAAAAAAAAGACACTTGGATAGCAATATGTGTGTGTTTTCCCTGTCTCCGTCGCCTAAACAAGCGTGGAACGCAGGATCCATGGGAACTATCATGTAATCTACTGACAAGAAGCATGCGCTTGGATCCTAAAGATCAAATCATGCAGTCTACAAAAAAAAAAAAAAAAAAAAAGTTTATTATTGTGCAATAAAATCGACCGTTGGTTCCCTTGTATATACCAGTTGTGTTGATCTAGATTTAGGATTATCGACCGCTGGTTCCCTTGTATATGCCAAGCTGTGGTGATATTAGTCCAGACCACTATCTCAATCCATTAGGATCCATAGGTTCATCTAGGCGGAGGCCTTCAGACAGATATGGGAAACACTGTTGAACTTAGACAATATTGTTTAGAACTATCTATCTCTATAATCCATCTTCTTAATCTATTCATTTGTGTGATTCCGATTATTGATGTCCATAGTGCGAATATCTGAATAGTTCTCCGTCACTTATATATATATGAATATGACTCGCATCCGGGTACTTCCTTTTGTAACCAATGAAAGTATGCCAACCAAGGAGATTCTTTAGTGTCGTTCCTAAGTTCTTCACAGATATCGAGGGTTTAGAATAAAGGTTTTGTAGGTACACCACTGGTAAACCTTCCCGAGACTATAACTCGGCCACTAGGGCCACCTAGGGGTTTAAAGGCTTGTTATACGTGCTAAGTGTGACCATATCCTCGACGAGATGGAGTTGTATGTATTAAAAATTATTTTAGTTTGATTTGCTCGACGACTAGGAAAGTCTAAGTGTGGGGGAATTTGATAGGTGTCTAAAACACCTTGATATTTATCTATTGTTTATCCTTTCTTTGTTATGTTTTCTTGTAAATTATGTATCTTTTATTTGATTTTGAGTTTTAGGTACTTTGGAGCAAAAGAAGAGGAAAAGTCGCTTAAAAGGGCTGAAGTGTCATTTCATGTGCAACTACTGATGGAGGCGAATTATCTCTCATTATTTGCTTTTATTTCTTTATCTCTGAAAGGCATGCCGGCTTTAGTGATGCAAGTTTTGTCTGAAAAGCATGGCAACCTTAGTGATGAAATTGAAGAAAAGAAGTGAATATGAGAAGTAAGAGATGGTCGCTCGAGAAACTACAAAAGGCACCCCCGTAAATGTCCCTAAGAGTCGATAAAGGCGCCCAAGGAGTTGATAAAGTCACCCAGGAGTTTTTCACTATATGCAGCCCAAAAGTTATCTTTGTACCCTATAAATTGCTATTCGCAACCCCAAGAATTGCTAAACGTAGCCCAAATTGCTAAAGGGACACCACTGTTGGATAAGGGGTAGTCATCTACAACCTTTTGAAATTCAAATTTTGGCGGGAAAAGAAGAACAGAATTTAGGGTTTGGATTTTGATGGAGTTAGGAAGAGACTAAAGCGCTGAGAATCATTGGGTTTGTTCCTAAGGTCCAAACCAAGATGGTAATGGTCTTTGTTTTGACCATAATTGGCTAAATAATCGGCAAAAGATGAATCAGAGCTCATGGATTTTGGAGGGAAAATGTGTTCTTCATGGAAAAATTTGATGTTCGGATTTTGGAGAGGTTATATGGAGATTCGATCGCTCAAACTTCTTGGATGGGCCTGTTTGGTCGAAACATGCTTGGTAACGTGTGTTAAATCGATTGAATTGAGACACAACGTCTGGATTGATTGAGCAAAAGCAGGGAAGAAATATCCACGGGTCTCTGTTGGTTCGAGTTTGGAAAGTTTGAGAGAAGTCTTCGTGGATTTTGTGCTGGATATGACTTGGATTGATCAAGTTTTCGTATTTATCTCACGTAAACAAGAATACAGAGTATCACGGGTTTTTGGTGGTATTTTTGGAAGAGTTAAACACGGAAATATGGTTGATTACCTTATTCATTGGTAGTTGACGTGTTTTGGGAGATAAAAATGGGATCGAATCATCTTATTTGTGGCAGTTATCTAAAACAGGGAAGGTAGAGGAAGGATCCCGTAACTTGGAAAGAAAATCCGGTGACTTTCGGAGGAGGAAAAAAAGCAAAAGATTTTTGGGATTTATGATATTGTTGCGTATATAAAGAGGTGTTGGGAGATGTAGGGGGACGGAGACCTTGGAGAAGAAAGTAGAGGCTTAGAATCGAGAAAACACAAGTTTAAAAAAAGTTACCTGCTGCTGCAAAATTTAAGAACACCAAGAACATTGTACCACCAGGAACGGTCGCAGAAGCTGTCTTAGATACAACGACAGAGAATCTTCTATCGTTCTTCAGACAGTAGAAAAACAAAGGACTCTCAGACGCGGTCGTTTATTCACTAAGATGCTCAATTCGGTGTTAAACTCCTTTAACGACTGGAAATCATTGTAAGCATTTTTATTATTATTTTTAATACAATGATTAATGAAATTTTCTCCAATTTTCGATCAATGAGTAGCTAAATCTATTCTCTAGGGTTTTGGAGGAAACTATTTTTGATGGGTAATATTTAGTAATTAATTTCTTTGGCATATTTACTCCATATTTGTGTTTTTAATTTGTCTAAAAATTCTCTCTTCTTTACATGCTTCATAATAATTTTTTTGAGTAGTTTCTACCGTTCTTTTATAAGCGAAGGAGGATTAAGCCTTAAAATAGTGACGAGAGTCATAAAAAAAGATCTTGTAACGTTATATTTTCCAAAGCATGAGATTGGGTTCGAAACTGTTTTGAGTAAAATATGAGTAATTGTCAAAGAAATTGTTATTGAGTTTACAAAAATTAGAAGTAGTGGAATCCAAAACCCTAGACTCATCTCTCCTTGGTAACAAAAATCAATTTTAATTAGTTTGTCTTAGTATTTTCTTTTAATAATTAGAAAACCAAATCTTTAAAAAGAGTCCGAGCAACGAATCTTTCTTACCACTTGTAAAAGCTACATTAGATGTTGGTCATTGCATAGGAAATTACTAGATGCATGTGTTTTTTGTACTCATAATATATGGAACTGTAGTTCCAGGAAATCCTAAAACTACACCCTTACTACGATCTACAAATCAATCTAAATGTAATCCATGAAAATCACAAGAACATTCATTAAGATCTTCAAATTGAATACAAAATAATAAGCAAACCCTAATTTGTGAAGCAAATAATCTTTTTCTCTCCTAAATATCTTGTTTAAACTCTTAAAAAAGCTCTCCCTCATACAAGGTCTCTCAGATCCTTATATAGGAGTTTACATAGTGGAGGACAACTAGTAAAGCCACTATTTTCGGATCTGGTGTGCATTATTAACGCGCTCTTACATTGACTCTTATCGCACAAACTCGATAACATCACATGGTTCTTCACACTTTACTCGTGATTAAGATGACGTCATGTGATGCGTCATTCAGATAAGTTGTACGCGATTGTCTTCGCTCTTGATAATCATTATTTCGCACATTTAACTGGTGTGCGGTATTTTGTATCTACATTTTGCCTCTTCTCATGTCGTTTCTTTGGTTGATATTCAATCCGCACATCTTTGTTATACCAAACATATGACATGTTACTCCCCTTAGTCTCGTGCTTTCACTCTTTCGTTAGATAAAAACATTCAAGTACCAATGTTCTTTTCCCTAGCGATGCCAATCAATATAAATATCAATGCCAGCATCACCTATTTACTCCATATATTTCTCCCCCTTTTTGTCACAAAAATGACAAAGAAACAAAAAAATAAAGGACAACACGAAAAAAATCTTACAAATCTCAGAATAGACTTGCAAACCTGTAGAGTTAGGCACGAGAGTTCCACATATCATGTTCTGATAACCAATATCAAAACTGAAACAACAAGTAGTCTTATTTTGATATGTTTCCAAGGAAAAAATTGCCCGAACAAAATTTTACAATTTAGTTTAGCAAACCAAAAACAACTAAGCATATTAGTCCCTTTGCTAAACCGATTGTTCAAAAACAACCGCTTGATTCGATAAGACCAAAATAAAGATAAACTCTATTTTTCTCATCAGGTTCTAATTATCCATAAACTTAGACCTTTCAATTTTAAACAAGACAAGTACTAGGTTAGTTAACTAGCATTTCTTGTCTAGGCATTTGATTAGATTTAAATAACCGAAACCTCACTTTGATAAGTCTAACTAAGATCAGAATTAACTTAGTTTCTTATCCGGAATCGAATTGGACTAAACAACTCATCCCGTACACATATTAGTTCGTTAAGCCATAAATAATTCATACAAACCAAAATAAATCAACTTGCATAATTATTCACCTCAACCGGAAGCAATTCAAACAACATAGACATTATAAGTACCACAATTGCACTGTAATTTTGTAATCCTAAACGATTGATACCATACAAAAGCAAAATAACAAAAGTTTTTCTTAACCGGAACCAATTGAATCACACACAGACATCAATTGTACCGAAATTTTGTAAGCCTAAACAATTGATACCATACAATAAAGCAAGATAACAATAGTTTTTCTTGACCGGAACCAATTGAAACACACATCATGGAATAAATATCAATTGAACCGAAATTTTGTTAAGCAAAAGTAACAAATATATATAATATAAACTCAGGATTTTCTTAAACAAGAAAACAATTAACTAACAATATTGTTACCTCAAATTTCGCATCCACTTCTCCAATATCATTGCATCTTCGTCTAGGGAGAATTAGTATCGGAATATCACCACATTGTCATCCTTATGCGTGAACAAAAGAATAGAAACACACCTCAACCTTTACCAGAGAAAGGTTGAAAACCGGTTTTAACAATTGCAAGCAAAAGTTGAAAACCTTCGAAACACATATGCTTTTATGCTAAACCAAAAACGATTCAACATATTGTGACTTTTTCACATATTGTTTCTATCAGAACTCCTTATAATCCTTTGATAAAGCCTACTTACTAGGGCTAGAACTTAATCCCTCTAAATCAAAAAGTCACTCAAACCATGAGGGTTCACAATATATGAGATCGAATATTAAGGTAGTAAAATCGAAATCAAACATCCCATAAACATACATAGCAATAAGGTAAAAGCAATTAAGCACAGGCTATGTAAACGAAAAACTATCACAAGAACAATTACTCAAACAAATAATTTTATTCATAATAGTTCTATTCATAATAGACCAATACAATTAATGAAATAAATAAAAAATTGATGTCTATTAAACTATATTAAGTATTACAGCAAATAACTTTATCTCTAGTGGTGCTCTTGTTGTTCACTGAGGGCTCTTCAGTGTTCAGTTTTCTCATGTGCTTCCCCACCTTTCAAAAGATTGATCACCAAGGTGAGCATGCACATATCAACACAACTAGCTAGGTTGTGTTGAGTTGATCCTTGTCTTGTATGTCACGAGTGACGAAGACCGAATCATCATTCTTGACCTCTTGCTTGGTTTGTTTTTTCTTGTTCCATCTCTTGTTTTTCTTCTTTGACTTGTGATGAAGAGTGTCATTATCACAATCTTTACAAGTAAAAGAGATTTTAGACATAATGTCTTTCTTTAGTCTTTCAAGAAGACTCTTGTAATTATTGTCACCAACAATTGACAGCTAAGAGTCATTCTTGTGACTAACTTTTGGTACTTTCTTGGCTATGGAGGACTTAGGGACCCATTTAGAGTTGGGTTTCGCAGGAGCAACTTTCTCCTCCACAATACCATTAGGATCATTGTCCTTTTGAATACTTTGCGAAATATCCTTTCTCCAATTTGGAACATCAGATCTTGTCTTTGCATTTGAAACGTCATCTCTCTTTCTATAATTGGGTATTTTATGAGATGACCTTGTCGAGTGATACGCAAAATTTGAACTATCATTATAATAATTCTTTTGCCTAAACTTAGGACAATAATAATCTGAGTTCTTATGAGGAGCAAACTTAGCCAATTCATTTGATACAAAAGAAAGAGCATCTTGCATCTTACGAACCTTGCATCCCCATTGCAAGTGTCCTTTATTACCACAATAATAACAATGCTTAGTATAAATATACGAAGTATGAGTTTTAATGTTATCTTTTTGTGGATCCTCTTGTATTGGAGCTTGACGAGTTTTCTTCTTCTTCTTATCCTTGCTCAACGTTGTTGCCTTCTTGACATACTTCTCTTCTTTACAAGAAAATGAGCATCTTTGTCATCAAGGAAGCCTCCGATTGAAAAGAATTTGTACCTTTAACAAATTTTACCTCTTTTCTAATATTTGAAGCATTTATTACCTTATAGCCCAATCCTCGTGTATCACGATGATTTCTACTTGCTTCTAACATTGAGGTTAACTTGTTTGAGCTTTCATTGGATTTTTTCAGTTCCAAATTTTCTTGTTCCAACGTTTTGATTTTATCAAGAGCACCAGCTAGATCAACCTCAAGGCGTTTTTCTCGTGAGAGATATACACCTTCTTTCTCTTCAAAACTCTTTTTTGAGAGTTAATCCTTGCATCGATTCAACAAGTTTTTCTGCCAACAAGTGAATTTTTTCAAGATCAACATCACGCTCTTTCTCTTACAATTTTGTTTGAGAGAGACTAGCACTGGCTTTTTCTTTGAGACCCTGTATTTGTCGAGAATTAAACATAGCTTCGATTCTCGCACGTTTCTTTTACAAAAACAGCTTCTCTTTCAAGACTTTCACATTATAATTTCTTAGAATTTAGATCGTTAAATACGATCTTTAAGAAGATAATCAATGGTTTGGTAACCAATATAATATCCTTGAAAAACCTTTTTCAATTTATTGTTCTCGACAAAAAGGAGTCAAAAGACCAACGAAATCAAGTTCTTAGCTTTTGGTTTTTCAAAGGTTCCAAAGAAGCTTTAGATTATTCTCGAGATACCCTCTTCTACTTCTTGTTAAAAATCCGAGTTATCATCATCGGAAATTTCATCTAACTCTTTTTGTAGACGTATTTTCCAATGTCATCGGTTTATACATTATTAACAAGATTAACTTGTCTCGTAGAATCTCTAGAGATGATTTCTTCGTATATTGATTCGTAGATGCCATCATGAAGTGTTAATTCGAACTCTTGATATCTTGCTTTATGTTAAATGAACCATTCATTAGATTCAATTCTTATAGGTTGGATCGCACTGCATTGTTAGATCTTTTCATGTTTGCCCGCTCTCGATACCAATTGAAAAGTGATTGTCTATGGACCGAGTCGAGACAATGCAACTAATTGGTTCACGCTTCGTGTGATCGTCTATGGATACGAGATCGAGACAATACACCAACGAAGTATGTTTACTTGATACAAAGGTTCGAGACTTAACCAAACACAATAAGATTGCTTATCAAGTAAATAGGAATTAACGTTTGTGTGATTTACTTTAATTATAATAAAACAATTATAATGCGGAAAATAAAAAAGTAAATGACACAAGAAGATTTTGTTAACGAGGAAACCGCAAATGCAGAAAAACCCTGGACCTTGTCCATAATTGAATACTCTCAGGATTAAGCCGCTGCACAAAATTACACCTAACTTTGTATAGTTGAGACCAAGTAACTAACCCTATAGTTCACTTAGTTTTGTCTGTATTCCCACGACTTGTGAATAAGTCACGTACTTGGAATAATTCCTTCGGTTCGTATTCCAAATAGTAAAGGAACAACAAATCTGTTTGGTATCAACTCTATTCAACCAAGTGATATGAGTCGGACAAAGGCTCTTCTGTTTATCTTAACATAAACTCTTTTGTCGGGTCCTTAGATCTATCTTATGTTCAATCACCCAAAGGTAATCGTTTAAGATTAATCCAATCAATACCTTTAATCACAAGGAAATGTATTGATGCCGATCTACTCAATTAATCAATCAAATCTACCACAAGGATAAACCGATTATTAATTGGTTCCTTTTTTAGCGAAACAAGTATTGTGCACACCAAAGATTATAAAACCAAAGTCAGATCTTCAATATCTTCTTTGTCTTCAAATCTTCTTAAATCTTCAATAAAAACCTGTACACAATCACTTGAATCTCTTGTGATCAATCACGCACAGAACGGAGTTTGTTAACAATGGATTATCACAAGATCGTCTTTAGAACTAACAATATTCTAAAGATCCCTGTCGAAACTCTGAACTAGTTTGATTGAATCTTATATCAGAAGAGAAGATTTTCAAGAATAAAAAAATTAGGTGCAATCAGATTTCAACCACCGTTAGTCAATCAAATCAATCGAAAACAAAGATAAACCGCAATTATCTAGTTTCCCACCAACGGGTCGCGCTAGAGCTTCTCAATCCCAAAGAAGACTTTAAATTGAGCGGCCGTAAGAGATTTCACCTAATTAGGTTACTTTCCTCTCCTAATAGGCGGATACACCATTAACAACAACAAAAGATTAAATTTGTTACGTAGGTCTTTATGGGTAAAAATTGTTTCCGCCGATTTCGGTAAATTCGGTAAGTGAGTGAGAAACTGGTTTAAACCCTAAACAAATGTGCTGCACGTGCGCACTTTCTAGATTCGAGAGATCAATCTGTACAAGTCCGGCCTAAACCAAGAAATGGTCGTTCCATTGGCACGGAGGTGCGGCTAGCATGGTTGGTTTGCTTTGGCGCGTTTGGTGTGGCTGGCATGATTTTCCATTGGCACAGAAGTGCGGCTAGGGACAAGGAAAGGGTGTTTGGCTTGGCGTGGTGTGATTAGCGTAGCTAGGGCCAAGGCAGAGTGCGTTTGGCATGGCGCGGCTATCTTGGGCTAGGTGTGGCTGACATGATTTGCCATTGGCACGGAGGTGAATTAGGGTTTTGTTCGTTGTAACCCTAATTTGAAAAAAAAATACCCCCTATTAATTACTGACTACATGTATTAAATGTTCTAATAAATGTGTCACCGGTGACATTAGGTTATTTGGGGTTTTACGATTTTACCCTTTGTCTAAAAAACACCATAACCATTTAGTCCCCTGCTTAGCTCGGAACAGGGGCTTTGTTGCGAAGTAAGCATAAGATGGTGACAAACTATCAGCAGTAAATCGTAAAGAGAATTGAGGAGGCTTGTCTGACCTTTTTATAGATAGGATTTGGAATCCTTGCCTCTGGTAGTTTTGCACAAATCGGGAGGCTGGCACGATTGGGAAGTCAACATCATTGAGAGACAGGAAGCTGAGTGGCATTGAGAAGTTGACGCGAGTTAGGAAACCGAGCGTGCTAGCTGGTGGGACCGCGCAAGGTGGGGAAGCCGAGCGTGCTAGCCGGGCGCAACTTGAGCAGTCATTGGGAAGTTGGTGCAATTGGTGGGACAGGTGCAACTTGGGCGACGTTGGGAAGTTGGGCGCCCTTGTGGGCCCGTTCCTTATACGCACGATTTTTGGTAAAGGAAAATCCTTCCATATTTCAGAATCTTCACGCCCATATATATAAAATCCCTTTCTCCCATCTTGCACTTTGTTCTTTCATATTTTCATACTAGCGGCAGAGTCACAAAGAGAAACCTTTCCCGTGTATGTCTTCCAAGATTTCTTTTCTTGTTTCCTTTTCATGTAGGTGAAAACCCTAAGAGTAGGCGTTTTTATAATCCTTGCAATGATATTGCGCATATGATTTCTTGGCGTGCTTCTTGTAGAAAATATTGTATATATGCACCCAAGGGAAATACTGCATATATGATTCGAACTCGTAGAAAAATGCTCCATATATAATTTTGAACCCGAAGAAGGATACCGTAGACGTATTCGAGCTCGTAGAAAATACTGCATATATAGTTTTGAATCCGAAGAAGAATACTGCAGACGCACTTGAGCCCGTATAAAATACTGCGTATATAATTTTGAACCCTGAAGAAAATATTGCGTGTGCAGTTTTGAACCCGTATAGAATATTGTATATGAATCCCGAAGAAGAATACTGTATATGTGCTTCATATGACTTCGAACCCATAGGAAATATTGCATATATGAATTTCGGACCTGAAGAAAATATTGCGCGTGCAGTTTTGAACCCGTAGAGAATACCCCCTTTTTTTTGTTTTCCAGGTTTTCCTTTTGTTGGGTGCGGTTATGTGTCATGGAGATAATTTCGTCTTTCTCCGTTTGTTTTGTGCAGATATCTTGTTACCAAATTGTTATGAAAAAATCCGACAAGATGTTACCTGAACCAAATTTCGCTTCGTCGAAGGATGTTAATAATTCCAAACCAAACACGGATGATGAATTCTTTGCCAAACCCCTCGCCCCTTATCGGAAGAATCACCCAGGTTTCATGCCAATTTTGTTAACCGGTGGTGAAGATGAAAAGAAAACACGTTCGGTTCGCCTAGAGAACACCATACGGTTCTGTCTTCATAATGGGGTATATTCTTCTTCCAACATTGATTTCAGGATGTGTCAAAGCCCATTTCGTTCATTTGATAGATGGGTTGAGTTCATGGTGAGTAAGGAGCACATAAATACCAACTTGACTCGAGCGCAGATTATTGACCCTGTCAGAGCTTCAGTAAGTCTCCAGATTAGGAAGGATATCCTGGGCTTGATTGCTTTCATCTCCATACGATCATATGTATATGGGGTGAAATAAATTTATCCTTGGAGAGTGTGGCTCTCTTCTTGAATCTTCCAAAGAATCGGAATCTTAACATCCAACTGTCTGAAGGTGAGGAGAAGATGCGGGATGACCTTGCCGCTAAGTTGGGAGATTTCTCTCGAAAAGACTCCACTGTGAAGTTAAAGGATTCTCTCCAGAAAGAGGATGAGAGATGCTTTTACAGCTGGTGGATATCTCAATGGTTTTGGACGAGCCTGGAACCTAGAAAGAAAAGCGATGATCTTCACGTTGCGGCATTTCCGCTCTCTGGTTGTCTAGAGACATTTTTGATGACGGTTCTTGCAAGAAGGAAATAAGACCAGAGTTGCTAGTGATTGCTGTGAAGTTGGCAAAAGGTGAAGTTCTACCCATTGGTAAGTTATTCCTTGGTTCCCTGTACGTGCATCTGGATCACCTAGTTGCGAACATGTGAGTTTCGAATGGTTTCATGAAAGTGGATTCATATGTGCACATTGGTTTTCTGCAAGCCTGGTTATGGGAGCAATTTGAGAAGTACGCTCCGAAACCGTTTCCTTCGATTTCAGCCTAGTTAGGCGCTCCCGAATTCTTCGATGGGTGAACAAAGCGTCCAAGGGTTGACATGAGCTTGGTTAGTCTTCTCGATAAGTCGCATGAAATCGGTTTTCGCCCATGGGAGCCGGTCCATAGGTCGGTGACTCAAATTGACACCTTTGCTTCTGCTCCGATTATGTCTTTATCTTCTGACGACAGCTTGAGTGTTGGTGAAAAGCTACCAGCGATGCGTGTTGGCATGTGCCAATAGCATGCTCGGCCATTAGGGCCATGGCCTGGTAAGAAAAGCTACCAGCGATGCGTGTTGGCATGTGCAATAGCATGCATGGCCAATTTGGGTAACGGCCTGGTAAGAAAAGCTACCAGCGATGCGTGTTGGCATGTGCCAATGGCATGCGCGGCCAATTTGGGTCACGGCCTGGTAGGGAAAGCTACCATCTAGCGTGTTGGCATGTGCCAATGGCATGCTCGGCCATTAGGGCCATGGCCTGGTAAGAAAAGCTACCAGCGATGCGTGTTGGCATGTGCCAATGGCATGCGTGGCCAATTTGGGTCACGGCCTGGTAAGAAAAGCTACCAGCGATGCATGTTGGCATGTGCCAATGGCATGTGTGGCCAATTTAGATCACGACCTGATAGGGAAAGCTACAAGCGAGCGTGTTGGCATGTGCCAATGGCATGCTCGGCCATTAGGGCCATGGCCTGGTAAGAAAAGCTACCAGCGATGCGTGTTGGCATGTGCCAATGGCATGCGTGACCAATTTGGCCTAGGTTGCACGGTTTGCAAGCCTAGGCGTGGGCGCCATTTTGGCATGGCATGTCTAGGGCCAAGGTAAGGGTGCTTGGCTTGGCGTGGCGTGACTAGTGTAGCTAGGGGCAAGGCAGACTGCGTTTGGCATGGCGCGACTAGCTTGGGCTAAGTGTGGTCGGCATGATTTGCCATTGGCACGGAGGTGCTGGATAGCATGGTTGGCATGCTTTGCGCGCTTGGTGTGACTAGCATAGCTAGGGCAAAGGCGAGCACGTTTGGCATGGCGCGGCGGCCTTGAGCTAGGTGTGGCTGGCATGATTTGCCATTGGCGGGAGGTGCGTCTAGCATGGTTGGCATGCTTTCGACGCGTTTGGTGTGGCTGGCATGATTTGCCATTGGCACAGAGGTACGGATAAGGCCAAGGCAAGGGTGTTTGGCTTGGCGTGGTGTGACTAGCGTAGCTAGGTCCAAGGCAGAGTGCGTTTGGCATGGCGCGACTAGCTTGGGCTAGGTGTGGTCGGCATGATTCGCCATTAGGCACCTGAGGTACGGCTTAGCATAGTTGGCATGCTTTGGCGCGTTTGGTGTGGCCGGCATGATTTGCCATTGGCACAGAGGTGCGACTAGGGCCAAGGCAAGGGTGTTTGGCTTGGCGTGGTGTGACTAGCGTAGTTAGGGCCAAGGCAGAGTGCGTTTGGCATGGCGCGGCTAGCTTGGGCTAGGTGTGGTGACATGATTTTCCATTAAGACGGAGGTGAATTAGGTTTTGTTCGTTGTAACCCTAATTTGAAAAAAAATACCCCCTATTAATTACTGACTACATGTATTAAATGTTCTAATAAATGTGTCACCTGTGACATTAGGTTATTCGGGATTTGACGATTTTACCCTTTGTCTAAAAACCACCATCAACAGTAAGATTAGTTTTTTCGAAAAGAAAACTTCATGTATTTATAGACAAGGAAGTTTGGACACCAAGGAATTTCCAAAACCGAAAATATTCTCAAGATATTCATAAAATCATAGATTCGGTTTTCGTAATTCCTGGAAATGCTCTGTCCAAAAATAACGATCGAAATCTCTCGGAAAATCTAATTAGTAAATGCACATTACTAATTCTGTAATTTCCCTACAAAATGAAATTAATAACCTTAATTAAAATATTCTTAACTTACTTATGTTTCGATCGTGGGATTCTCTTCCCTTAGACGTTAAGGAATATCTTTGAACAATTATAGAAATAAACATTTAAGCACGTGTTCAAAGTTTGTCGACATCTTAACTTTGTAAGTTCTCTTTCACACTTACAACCTTGAAACCGATTTTCCACACTTCCAAACAAGTTTATAATTGGTTCATATGACTTTCAAGAACTATGTGATTGATCAAACCAACATTCAATCACAATCATGGGTTTACGGTTCTACCAAAAAAAATTTCGGTTCTACCTCCATGTGAGTACTATGCATAGTGACACTAGCTTCCCAAAAGTTCGGTTGACTAGGTACTAGGATCGGTTCCCCACATATATATGGTATCTAACTTATATGTGTTGCACATGTCCATAGAATCGGTTACCCTTTCTCGCTATAAACATTGATGCACCCCATACAAGGATCGGTTCCCTTTGATGTACTCGCACCCCTTACTAAGATCGGTTCCGTTTCCCTTACTAGGATCGGTTCCTTTCCTTACAAGGATCGGTTCCATTTCCCTTACAAGGTCGGACATACAAAATCCGATCATACCACGGGTGATTACTTAAGATCGGTTTTACTAATAAAAGTTATACCAATACATAAGTCGGCCTTGTGAACAGTTCTACCAAGAACACAACAAGTTGTGAGCGGTTATACTCTATCACACATATTGGTTGTTCATAAGATATGCAATGAATAACAAAACCAATAACACTGGCAATTTCCTTTTCGGTTCACAAACAAGTTTATGAACTTACTTCCTTAGAACACATGTAAACATTGTTCCCTAGGATGAAATCCTCACCTCATACCCTTACATAATCACAATAGCATTCAAATGATTATGGCGATGTCTTATCTACAAAGTTTAATGGTTAAGCAATAAACCTCGTATTGTATTCCTTAATACTATGTCTATCTAGATTTCAAATATTCTTCGCAATTATGTTTTCAATATGCACGACTTGAGAGATACGTTAGGGAATGAAACAGTTCAAGTCAAATTTCACTAACCTAAAGTGGAAGGATGATTGTTGTCGTTGTATCTCCTTGCTTCTTCACATCTTCAAGTCTTCGCAATACTTGTAATGTCTCATATCCTAATACTTTCAAGCTAACCTATGCGAAGTTTAACTCTAGTACATAATCAAGCGACTCTTAACATGAGTTTTGATTCACTAAAATATGACAACCAAACTTGACATACCAACGCTTGGTGGGTTCAACCGAGCCATGCCCTAACAAAGACCATGTCATAAACATCACCTTTGTTGGATTAAGATTGTTCTCCAAAAGTCTTGAGAAATCAGGAGCATCTGTATCATCCATAATCTTCTCATAAACGATCTTAGTTGAGAATCATCCAATCAAACTATCTGCAGCTTCATTATCAATTGTCATATTCCTCAAATCATGTCTTAACTCCAGAAAGTCTATCCTTTCAGCTGGATCGAGAGCCCTTGTGAAGTGTAAGACCATGTTTTCACCAAGAACACCCGCTACCATCACATTCTTTTGCGTGCTCAGTTTAAAAAGCCTTGGATATTTGTATTTTAACGCCATCTTCTCTAACCACCAATCTTGACAAAACCTAACACTTATGCCATCACCTATCTAAAAATGCATTACTTCCATGAAGTCTTGTTTAGATCTTGAAATTTTTTGCCATAAACTTTTACCAATCGCTTCATTCTTCTGAATAGGAACTAAACAACTATTCAAAGTTCCAGATTTTTCTGCCATTAATTTCCTCCACCAAGCCTCCTTCTCGTTAGCATAACGCCCATGCCATTTGGAAAGCAAAGATATGTTCACATGTCTCAAACTTCATACTCCGAGTCCTCCTCGTTTCTTAAGCCTGCACACTTTCTTCCATCCCACCCAACTCATTTTCTTTTTGTCTTCAGAACACGAAACAAGCATAAATAAGAGAG